>JARQOC010000003.1:85491245-85850166 GCA_033576535.1 Allobates femoralis | reverse complement strand
GATAAACAGAAGTCTGAATAAGGCCTTAAAGTTGACCTGTCATGATGTTTAAAATTAATGATATGGCTATATAAGTGCTTGTTCAGCAATAAAAATTATACTTTTTTTTATAGAGATATGATGTGCCAGTTGTGAAAAAATCTAGTGTAGAAGCCTTATGCTAATCAGGGCAGTGATGTACTAGGGCAGTGACAAAAAGACAGCTGCACTCTGAAATACAGCATTATAGCTGTGGAGATATGAAAAAAATGGGACGCTTAGCATGTGAGTATTGCCATATCCATAACCACCCAGTAGCCACAATGAGGTGTGTCTCATAACTGGGAAACTACACTATCAGTCACAGTCTCCCTTTGGATTTAAAAACCTCCTTTTGAATGGGCGAGTAGGAACCTGCTAACAGAGAACAATAAAACCCAAGGCTAAGGTCATATCTTCTTAGCTATAATGCTGTTGTATATTCATTTAAATTCAAAATTGCATGTCTTAGTATTTCAGAGTGCAGCTGTCTTGTTGATACAATGTGTCATGTTCAGCGTTGCACCTGTACACATTGCATGGTGGCGTGCCACAGTTTTTTCTTGTTGTCCTCCAAGTCCATTAACACACTGCCACAGCATTTCCTTGCTGATTTGCATACAGCTTCTAACCTAGCTTTCTCATAACTGGCCCATTGATTCTCTATAAAAAAAGGTATTTGTTAGGGGACAAGCACCTATACATCTGTACCACTTTTTGTGCTAAGAGGTTCATTTTACTAACCCTCTCATATACAATGACAAAGGACTATAGTTAAAATTGCATCATCATAGAAAAATGGGAACTGTTCCAATAGCTGCTGTTTTATATTTGCATTCCTCCTTACCTTCTTTCTACATTGTGATTTGGAAGGATTACCCTTGACATGTGTGGAGCATGTAGCCTCTTTGTGGGGAAGTCTAACACTTTACTTTTTAGTTTAGAGATCTGCCTGTTTTATTGTTAAAATTTAGGCCCTGCTGCTGGGTCTTGGATCTTATGACTTTAGGTTAAGAAATTGATTAAGAAAGGTCATCGAAAGATATAAAGATATATAGAAAAAAATTAGAATTTTTTTTGCGATGAAATTTATTTTACAAAATATGTATTTTGCAAATGTATTGTAATTTATTTACAGTCATGAGAAAGGTAGGAAACAAGAATATGCCTTGGTGTAATTGGCAATTGTATTCTAAAGTCTAAATCATAGCATTGACTTCAATGTTGTATTGAAATGGACGTTTTCATGAACATAAAAGAGGGGCAAATCATTGAGGGTTGTGTAGCTAAAACTAAAATTTTACCAGTATCTTGAAAAATATTAAAACCTGAGAGTCCTCATTAGTTGATACCTACCTTTTAATAACTAACGGAAAAGATGGTAATAAACAGCAGCTTTCAAGACAACTCAGGTCTCTTCATCAGACTCATAATAACACAAAATCTGAAGTCACATATTTATACACAAAAGGGGGATTGGATAATGAAGTACATAAGATTGGTGATGTGAAGCAGAACACAGAATGGTCAGTATGGGAGGAGGAAAGCAGCTGGGGCAGTAAATACTGGATCAGTTCATACACATACCAATGACTGTCTAAAGCAGTCTCCAATATCATGTCCGCTCTCTATCTGAAACTCAACCTTTCCAAAACTGAACTTCTTCTGCTCCCACCCTCTACCAACCTCCCTAAACCTGACATCTCTCTCTCGGTGTGCGGCACCACGATAACGCCTAGTCAGCAGGCTCGCTGTCTAGGTGTTATGTTGGATACTGATCTCTCCTTCACCACATATATACAATCTCTGACCCGCTCCTGTCGCTTGCACCTGAAAAATATCTCCAGAATTCGCCCTTTCCTCACCATGGAAACAACTAAAACCCTCACCTTGGCCCTGATTCATTCCCACCTTGACTACTGTAATTCTTTATTAGCTAGCCTCCCCCACAATAAGCTTTCCCCTCTCCAGTCTATCCTCAATGCAGCAGCCAGGATCACCTATCTAGCAAACCGTTACTCAGATGTTTCTGCTCTGTGCCAGTCACTACATTGGCTACCCGTACACTATAGAATCCAATTCAAATTGCTCGTTGTCACCCACAAAGCCATTCATGGTGCGGCACCTCCTTACCTCTCCACCCTCATCTCTGTCTGCAACCCCACCCGTCCCCTTCGCTCTGAATGTGACCTCAGACTAACATCGGCACTAATCCGAACCTCCCATTCCCGACTCCATGACTTCTCTCGAGCTGCACCAAACCTCTGGAATGCTCTACCCCAAGAAATTAGGACCATCCACAACTTGCATAGCTTCAGACGCTCCCTTAAAACACACCTTTTCAGGGCGGCCTATCCTTCTCCCTAACAGTAGTCATTTAGACATAAGATATTCATTGTTTGTAAGCCCCTGTACTTTGTGTTCCCATCCTGTCTTAGATTGTAAGCTCCTTCGAGCAGGGTCACCTTCATTTTTTGCCTTTTTATTGTATTTCCTAAGTTGATTCTATGTTTATTGTATGTAACTACTGTTCTGCATTACCTTTCTGTACCGTATATTTTTCTTATATGTACCATTGTACTACAAAGCGCTGCGGAATATGTTGGCGCTATACAAATAAAGTTTTATTATTATTATTATTATTATTATACATAGAAGTGTGATAGTTTAGTTGTACTTTGATTGGTGGTCTGGTTCTGGATTTGAATTTTTTTTTTTAATTAAGTTTAATTTAATTAAAATATATCAACCACTGAAGACTCTCAGATTTTAATATTTTTCTATCTACTAGCTAACACAGTACAAACATATATTTTACCTTATCAGTAACTTGAATATTGACAAATAACAAAGTGTTCACAGTGGTGGCAGGACCGCTACTACCTGTGATTGTCTGCCATGGTCAAGTGTTTTCAGCAGCTCCTCATTCTTGACGTCACTGGTGACACATAGCAGAAGTCATCTGACCACAGCAGCCAATCACAGCTTCCAGACGTCTTGCTGCCATTTTGCTAGTGACAGATTCCTTTGTAGTGTAAAAGTAGTCTACAGAGTGGCCTGTGCTTGATCCTTGTAAATTCCAGAACGTGAGTAAACCATTGTTTGCTATTATTTTGATATACCAAAACCGCTACTAAAATGTTAGTTTTCCCTGGAAAACCCCTTTAATGTTCCTATATAAAAAATAAGACACCTATTAGGTGCACATCTCGGTTCCCAGCATTATATGTTTATGACTTTACACATTTTATATTGCTAACAGTGTAAACCATGTTGCTTTACAGGGTATACCTACTCCTTTAAATGAAACAACTAGGTTTATTTGCCCCATACAATAAACTATGTTGGCATACTGTTGACTTATAATATTCCTGTGCCTTACTGCACCCACTAACACTACTACTACTACTTCTACTACAAATTTAATAGCATGAGGTGGTATCATATTTTTTTAGTTAAAGCAGTATTATCATAGATGTAAAGTGCAAACCTCGCTGCTCTCCAGAAATTGTCAACAATTCCAAGTCAACGCAGACAATCCTGTATATGCCCTTAGTCGTCCAGTGTCAGTCATCGCTCAGCCTGTCCTTATTTTAGCAGTCAGTGAAACAACACTTAGATTGTCATTGTCTGATGTCCTGATGCTGCTGTATGATAATGTTACACACTGAGGCATCAAGCACCTCCAGCACTGTGATCACAGCAACGACGAACACATATGCCAGTGGATGAGTTCTTGTACAAAACCAAAATGAAATGCATACGCGTCATTAGGCTTTTGACACTGCCATGATATCACTGTAATACAGTGTGTCAAGGCAAATTGTCCATTTGCCTTGGTCAATCTTGGTCAAAATAATGCCTTAGATTACATTGTAAGTAAGGGTCCTATCTGAGTGATTATGTATATGTATTATGTATTATAGAAAACCTCTGGTTCTGTGATGTTCTTCATAGAACTACTACATAAAATGACAAACTTAAAATCTCTTATGATATCTGAGACTTTGAATTTTGGATATATTTAGTAATAACAGGCTACAAAATTAAACTATTCAAAGTTACATTGTAATCCCACCTAGTATTTTTCAAACGTCAAATACCTTCAAGCACATCCATGACTTGGCATGTACTAGAAGCTCTATTATCACAATACTTGTGGGTGCAGCTCACCCAGTGGAGGTGGCAGAGCAATATGTATGGGTGCAGCCCACTCAATAGAGGCAGCAGAGCAATACTTGTGGGTGCAGCCTACCCAATAGAGGCGGCAGAGCAATACTTATGGGTGCTGCACCCTCAATAGAGGCAGCATAGCAATACTTGTAGGTGCAGATCACCCAATGGAGGCAACAGAGACATACTTGTGGGTGCAGCACACCTAATAGAGGTGGCAGAGCAATACTTGTGGGTGCAGCCCACCCAATGGAGGTGGCAGAGCAATACTTGTGGGTGCAGCCCACCCAAACGAGGTGGCAGAGCACAACTTGGACTATGTAGATAAGCCTCAATGTCGGAGGTTACCTATCTGTATAAGATAATACTTGAATTCCCCATTAAATAACAAATTTTAACATATTTTATTGTAAATCTGGTTCTGTTATTGATCCTAGATATTACTAACTATATTGACAACTGGGTCTTTCCACTTTCCTAGCCCTGTCTACAATGTATTGCACAATATCAACTTGTGTTGGCACACTTGCAAGTGACAGCACCTAATTGTCAATTTATTCATAAATGTCAAGGACAAATAGAGGAATAGCACAATGCAGACTTCTGAGAATCATGCTCCAGGATTGTTATTTCATGACTAATAGAAATACTTACTAAAATAAAATGTTAAGTGTCAGAAAAAGTGACTGGTCCTCTTTACAGCGGTCCCCCCATTATGTTTTTTTTTTTTAACCAAAAATGTGTATATGTGTATGTAGTGTAGAATGTGGTAATATACTACCCTCCCTCCCCTTTCTCTGGTATTCTGCTCCACTTCCAGTGATGTCACCGCTCTTCAAACTCTCCAGACCTTGTTGCGCTCAATTTGACCCATAAGTGGCTTTTAAAACATAATTCATCGAAGTATCAGAATTGAGGCTGAGGACGAGACTCCATATGTTACATTCTAAAAGAAACTTCCAGCTCACACAAAAAGCACAGAGTGATCTAGAGAATCTGAAGATTGGTGATGTCACTGAAAAGAGGAGTGGAATGATGGTGGATACAGGAGAAGGTGAAGGTAGGTGAGTGTAGTAACACCCTGAAAGAACTCTACATACATATGCAGTCATGGCTGAAAGTGTTGGAGTCCTTAAAATTGTTCCAGAAAATTAAGTATTTATAAGAGAAAATTCTAGCAATTACACAGTTTTGTCATGCACATGTTTATTTCCTTTTTGTGTCTGTTGTGTGCCAAACTAATCATGGAAAACAGAAAGAAGGAAAGAGAACTTTCTGAGAACTTGCGATTCAAAATTGTTGAATAAATAAATCAACAATCTCAAGGCTACAAATCATTTCCAGAGATCTAGATGTTCCTTTGTCCACTGTGCACAACATATTCAAGAGGCTTACAACCCATGGCACTGTAGCTAACCTCCCTGGATGTGGACGACAGAAAAAAAGTATGAAATGTTAGAACACAGGATAGTCCGGATAATGGACAAGCTGCCCCAATCAAGTTCAAAAGCAATTCCAGCTGTCCTGCAGGATCACGGTAAATCAGTGTCAGCGCAAACTAGCCATCTAAATGAAATGCTAAAGCAGGAGACCCAGGAGGACACCACTGCTGACACAGAGGCATAAATAATCTAGACTCCAGTTTTCTCAAAATATTTCATGTATAAGACTAAATCCTTCTGGGAAAACATCTTGTGGACAGATAAGACCAAGACAGAGTTTTTGGCAAGGCACATCATTCTACTGTCTAACAAAATTGGAATGAGGCCGACAAAGAAAAGACCACAGTACCTACAGTCAAATACAGTGGAGGTTCAAAGATGTTTTGGGGTAATTTTGTTACATCGCTCACTCAATACCTTGACTGTGTGCAATGCATTATTAAATCTGAAGATTTCCAAATGATTTTGAGTTGTCATGTAGGGCCCTGTATCAGAAAGCTTTTTTTACATCATAGGTCATGGGTGTTCCAGTAGGACAATGAACCCAAGTGGCAACAATAAGTCCAGATCAAAATCCCATTTATCACCTGTGGAGAGATCTTAAAATTCTTGTTGGGAGAAGGTGTCTTCAAATATGAGAGACCTGGAGCAGTTTCCAAAACAAAAGTGGTCCAAGGCTCCAGTTATGAGGAGTAAGAAGCTTGTTGATGGTTATAGGAAGTGATTCACTGCAGTTATTTATTCTAAAGAGGGTGCAACGAAATATTAAGCTCAGGGTGAAAAACAATTTTTTCAGGCCCATTTTCAGGGTTTTGTAAGAAATTATGTTCATTTTCCCCTTTTGTCTGTTTTTTTTATTCAGCAAAACGAATAATTGCAATAGTTTTCAGGAATACTTAATTTTTTGGAACAGTTACAAGGGTGTCAACACTTTCGGCCATGCCTGTTTATGCAGATTTAGTGAAAAAAACCTTCTTTGGACAGTTTATTTAAGGTCATATGCACATTGTATTCAATAGCAAAAGCTACATGTAGATGAGCCTCAAGGCTAAAAGCTCCCAATTCTTATAAACTTTGAGCAAAGCCATATGCATGGAAACGGCACACAGCTATAAAGTCACCATATGTAAATGGCCAGGCCATGTTCTGCTTTACTTTAAATTGGGACCAAATCAACACAGTAAAGGTCACATGAACCTCAATAGTAGCCCTGTTACGGCTTTGTACAGAATGGCACAAACTACTGTCATGTCCATTACTTTGAAGAGCCACATTCAACAATGTTAGGAGATGTTAAGAGACATGTTATTAAAAGATAATGTCTGTCGAATCAGGGGCCTACGCTCCGCGAGCTCTTAAATGACATAAATCATCTAGGCTCCAGTTTTCCCAAAATATACATGAATAAGACTAAATCCTTCTGGAAAAGCATCTTGTGGACAGATAAGACCAAGTCTTATCAGCTCTTCAGCTGGAAAAATTGGAAGCAGTGAGATGTAAATCTAAGTTGACGTAAAGATTCTTCACTAAATGCAGGTCTTTCTTGGTCAATGCATGTGACCAAGAGAGAATTAGAGAAGTGGTTCTGCCATTTGTGCACTTCGGAGGGATACCTGACTTCGGACTTAAGGGGAGATTTGGGAAAATTAAAAATTTTAAATGTTCAAACATGACACCAAGTACAACAACTCTAGTACCCTACCACGAAATTGAAGCGGCTCTTCAAAACAAAACCGATCCACACTCGCAGAGGTTAGAAAACCAAAGGGTAGCTGGGTGGGAAGGGGGTGGAAGGGAGAGATGTTATCTGCCCTGAGAATATTTAGTTTTTTTACTTGTTTTATCTTGATGCAATCTCAGCGTGAGATGTTTGTAAAATTTGGAATATTTCAATAAAAAGGATTATACAAAAAAAAAGATAATGCCTATAATGAACTTGAAGCACTGCTTACTTCACTAACAAATAACTTATATAAGCAAAGTGACCAAAACATGACAGTTATATTGTGGTGCCAACAATCTTGTAATTGACAGTGGTTTGATTTTGTTCTTGCTCTAATCTGTCACTATGGCTCTAATCCTAGTGCCCATTACTATTGTGACATCCATGATGGCATTGGGGCACCATATATCTTTAGCATATAGGGAGCCTTGAACATACAGGAAGTCTAACATCCCCTTCTGGCTCTTAAATCATGGTTTGGGAGACATTACTGTAGATTAATCTGCATTGCCGATCGGTGAGGCTCTTCTACACATAGCTCAACATACTGAGAAAAGGGTCCACTTCATAGGTAAGGCTGCACCCCTTAGTAAAGCAGTATTAGAGAAATTTATGTACGATTTTATTAGAAATGTGAGCCCATTACATTTCTTCACTATCAAAGATCTGTTTTAATAATTTTATTGGATTCAACACAATTCCAATCTACAATGTTTTTAGCTGAAGAGTTGAGATAATTGTCAAACTGTTTGTCCCAGGTCTAAAGCTCAAAGCATGATTAAAACCCATAGATAACTTATAAGAAGTGTTAGTGACTAGTTATGAACAAGTTAGCAATATCTGCTTTCCCTAGTTTTAGCAAGCTTGGGTTAGCGAAGTAGAGATGTAAGTTTATGTCTATGGGATGAGGAGAACTGGCCACGACCCGACAACTTTGGCAGCAGCTTATCTCAGGAATGTTGCAATTTACCATGCCCAATCCCTTAGCCTCTATTGTATGCTTCGGGGTTACAGTCAAGAAGCTGAAAATTCATGACACTTTTTGCCCATCCAAATTGGGTGATTTAGCTGAATATTATCAGACGTTTCTTGTCAGTTGAACAGGGGACTTCAACAATTATGTATATCTATGGTCAGTGAGAGGGGAAATGCATGGGAAGTGATATTTCTCTACCAATAATACCAGCAGTCAATATAGCCATTGACATACTCAGCTCATACAATGCTTTTTATGGCCAGTCCTGGGACTGGATCCAAAAAAGGGGAGATTTCTGCAGTTTTCATCAATACTTCTACGTCACTCAAAAAGAACTGTTTTCAATCAGAGGCTGAAATCCCAAGGACAAGGACCAGAAGATGATCCTAAGAAGGTTTATCAGTCGACGTGTTTTGTTGGCGGCTGCCCACTTTCTCAGGACTTACAATCATACTGTATCACGTTGACTGATAAACCTTCTTAGGATCATCTTCTGATCCTTGTCCTTGGAATTTCAACATCTGATCGACAACACATGATTCAACCCTCTTTCTTCCTACCGTTTGTTTCCTTGTCCTGTGTGGTCTCGTGCTGCACAACGATCAAAGCCCGTATAGTGGTTGTGACTCTCACAACCCATTCAGCTACATGGTTTTGTCCAAGATAAGCAATAACAAGTACATTCGCCAGTCATGTGTTGTACATGTAAAAAGTGCTGCCGGGCCAGTGACTTTCTGCAGTGATTAGGTGATTGATGACAGAATATCATCTCTAGCAATATCAATAGGGACCACCGCAGTGGGGGGGAATTCAAAAAATCGTAATGCCTTTATTTCATATTATTCCCTGACTATTGTATTTTGTTTAGTAATAATCAAGAGAAGGCCAACTTCGAATAGACCCCATCTTCTAAGGGCCCAACAGCAGCTGCATGGCTTGTGTTTATAGCACATACACTCATTGATAATAAGACTTTGATACATTAAGACTGGGGTATTGTACTCGTCTGGATGAATGGTGCTTAACAGTAAGATGAGCCAAATTAAGACGCACCACCTCAAGAAAAATATTCCAATTTTATAGTATAAATTGTAATGAATTTGTTAGTCGTTCTTGGCTGCCTCTTGGCTGAGCCTCACCCACTTAAAAAAGTAAATTGGCGGATCTTGCCCAAAGGTTGGAAAACTTTTGAGAACCACACAACTGCTTGGTGAATCAGGCTCCATATGTTTTAAAGGCCTGCTGTCAGTTTACTGACTACATAGACCTTTAAACAGCAATCTGCTGAAGAATCTTCCAGGGAACCATATAGATGTAACATTTCCTATGTGCTATTAATTTAGCTGAATTGTCTACAATGAAAATTAAAGATTTGGAAAAGAGCATTATAAGAATATATTTTCGATTTTGGCTAGAGTACATAAAAAATTGCATCATATCTGCCTGTGTAAAGGTCTCATACAGTTTCCACTTTACCTTGGAACGTAGCTTCATAATCTTACCCCCCATTTTCTTGTGATGTAGGGTTTAATAAAGCTATGCTCAAAGGCATTGGCATAACTTAAAGTTTAAGGACCCCCAATACAAAATCTTCAATGGGGCCCTCAACTATCTCTTTATTATGAATAATTTTTCACAAGGGTCCTCCTAAGCTCCAGGTCTCAGGTGCGATTGCAATGTCTACTATAGATATGCCCCTGCTCAAAGGGGTGGGGTCTTAAATGTCATGAATTTTGTGGTCTAAATGTTGATAAGTACAAAACATTTAGAAAATATAGTCTAATCCCTTCATGGCTTAGTGCAATCAAAAGGTTTACACTGTAGATTAATTTTCCAAGAAATGTAATACTGCTGTATAAGGCACTATATTCAGCCATGATGTGCAACAAGGGTGAGATATCTAATGTATTGGATTCAAACATAGCAATAGATTGTTATTGTTTTCCATTAATTATTTTAATATAAGCTGGTGCTAGTTAGTCTAAATATGCTATCTAAAGGATTAACATATATGTACAGAATTAGCAGCTTTGAAAAAGCTGGGAGGTAATAATCATTATTGTAGCACAGTGGAAAGGGTAAGAATATACACAGTATTATTGTGTCTCATTATTCAATTTATATGCTATAACAGCAGTCCCCAAAATGTGGATCGAGAGCCACAAGTGACTCTTGGGCCCATGATGGGTGGCTCGTGACTGTCTGTCAGTTTGAAGAGAAGGTCTCCAAATAGTGACCATTGTAAACAGCCCTGCACAAAAAGAATAACCGGATCCGCATTTCCTGACCATTAACAGAGGATCAATATGGCAAGCTGGATATAAGATAGTACTGCCAGGTAGAGACTGCTTGGACATTGATGCGATAGTGGGGTGGCAGTGTTTGATGTGAGTTTACCAAATGGAGGTAGATTGGGAACCCTTGGATGTAAGTATATTGCTTATAAGGGAGGTTGGCACAAGGTCTCTGGGGGAAGCTTTGCTGTTACACTGGTAATGCGGGACTCTGGTTGTTGCCCTCTAGATCAGGGGGAGGAAGGATGGCACTGGATGTGGCTCACAACCATCTTTAAGATTAATGTGGCTCTCAAGGTAAGAAAAGTTGAGGACCACCTAGCTATAGCATTGTTTGAGGGATTACTTATAAAACTAAGTCCCAAAAGATATTATTTTCCTAAGGCTGCTTTCATATCAGCGGTTTTCGCTGATCGCTGCAGTTGGGGTGAAAAAAACTCAACTGCCGCGATTACCGCATAACGGCCGCACTTGCGGTTCACTTGCGGCAAGCCCATACAACGTCTATGGGGCTTGCGGTAAGTGTGCGGCAAGTACGCGGTATGCCGCGTTTTTTTCGCGGCCGCACCTGCCGCAAGTGCTGATACCGCACTTGCCGCAAGCCCCATAGACATTGTATGGGGCTTTCCGCAAGTGAACCGCAAGTGCAGCCGTTATGCAGTAATCGCGGCAGTTGGTGTTTTTTCACCGCAACTGCCGCGATCAGCGAAAACCGCTGATATGAAAGGAGCCTTATCTATCTTTATTTCTCAATATTATATGATTGTATTTTATTTCTCTTTACATGATTATGTGGGTGGCCTTCTTGCATAAGTTTCTGTGAATTACAAAGTTCCAGTTATTTTTTTTAGTGTAATGTCCTAGCATGTGACTTGCATGAGTGCAATGCAAGATAATCTCATATTGCACTTGGCCCCATGTTAAACAATGCTGCTAGTCAGATCTGCAAGTTTTCCCTGACCGGACTGAAGAAAAAAAATCGCAGCATGCTGCGATTGTCAGTGTGTCTCGGGTCACTTGCACCCATACAAATCTATAGGTTCCAGTAAAACATTGCAGTGTACTCGGATGTCATCTGAGGGTAGTGCAATACACACCAAGGCTGGAGGAGATGAAGAGATTAATCTCTCCCACCTCTCTGCAGCTGTGAATTGATTGCAGAATCAGATCACAGTAGATGACACTCGGCTCATACTCGCAGCAGAACCTGAACCGAGGGTGATTAGCATATCACATCTGATGCTGTATGCGAAAGTGACTTCATGTTTACTGTGTGAAGCCAGTAAATAAAAAATGACAAATGACTTGTGGACCTTTACGTATTGCGAGTATGCAGGTCTTCTGAGAGTATTGTGGGCATGATGTATTCAGAGTGTTTGGGATGCAGGTCTTCTGAGAGTGTTGTGGGCATGCAGGTCTTCTGAGAGTGTTGTGGGCATGCATGTCTTCATAGAGTGTTGTGGGCATGCAGGTCTTCAGAGAGTGTTGTGAGTATGTAGATCTTCAGAGATTGTTGTCAGTATGCAGGTCTTCAGAGAGTGTTGTGGGCATATAGGCCTTTGGTGAGTGCTGTGAGTATGCAGGGCTTCGGAGAGCTTTGTGGGCATACAGGTCTTCAGAGAGTGTTGTCAGCGTGCAGATCTTTCTAGAATGTTGTGAGTATGCAGGTCTTTGGAGAGTATTGTGGGCATGCTGGTCTTCAGAGAGTGTTGTGGGCATGCTGTGTGATATGTGCACAGAGGAACATTGCAGTGTACTTGGTTGTCATCTGAGGGTAGTGCGATATACACCAAGACTGGAGGAGATGAAGAGATTAATCTCTCCCACCTCTCTGCAGCTGTGAATTGATTGCAAAATCAGATCACAGTAGATGACACTGGCTCATACTCGCAGCAGAACCTGAGCCGAGGGTAATTAACATATCATATCTGATGCTGTATGCGAAAGTGACTTCATGTTTACTGTGTGAACTCAGTAATATAAAAAAAAAGACAGAAAATTACTTGTGGACCTTTACATGTTGCGAGTATGCAGGTCTTTTGAGAGTGTTGTGGGCATGCAGTCTTCAGAGAGTGTTGTGGGCATGCAGGTCTTCTGAGAGTGTTGTGGACATGTGTCTTCATAGAGTGTTGTGGGCATGTAGGTGTTCAGAGAGTGTTGTGGGCATGCATAGTCTTATAGGGTGTTGTGGGCATACAGGTCTTTAGAGGTTTGTGTTGCAGTCTTCAGAGTGTTTGGGTATGTAGATCTTGGAGAGGTGTTGAGAGTATGCAGGTCTTCAAAGAGTGTTGTGAGTCTATAAGTCTTCAGAGAGTGTTGTGAGTATGCAGTCTTCAGAGAATGTTATGGGCATGCAAGTTTAAGTAGAGTGTTGTGAGTATGCAAGTCTTCAGAGAGTGCTGTGGGCATGCAGGTCTTCGGAGACTTTTGTGAGTATGCAGGTCTTCAGAGAGTGTTGTCAGTATGCAGATCTTTGTAGAGTGTTGTGAGTATGCAGGTCCTCGGAGAGTATTGTGGGCATGCTGGCCTTTGGAGAGTGTTGTGGGCACGCTGTGTGTATGTGCACAGAGGAGAGAAGTGCCAACTATTGTCACTTGGTTTATCTGCTTCCAGCTTTACAGTAGCGGAGTACAGTACACCCTTGTACGATGAGAGGAATAATTTTGCACCTACTGACAAAGCACAAACTGAAAAGATTATGTGAAACAAGAAGAGTTTCCACCACACATGGAATAATTGCATGAAATATTACTAGAACAGCTTCTCTGAAAAACAACATCCCTGCACAAGTTCTAAAAACTGTTATCAAAGTCCCCACTTGTTTTATATGGCATGAACTTCCTTTAAAGGGAGCCTGTCAGGTCTTTATGCCCCCCCAGCTATCACTAGCTGTCCCTGCAGCTTCATAGTATTATTCTAAGCATTCCTTTCTGAGCTCATAGTGTAATTTTAAAGGTGAAAAAAAAAAGCATTCATACACTTACATTTTCTGAAGCAGACTACACCTTGGAGGATGTAGTCACTCTGGCAGGTTAATAGTTAATTTGACTATTAATTTTTCTGTATAAAGGACCTGTGTGATGTAATGATCAAGTGACCATAGTGTCTGGAGCTAAGCAAGCAAATCATTATCCTGAAGACTTAGCTCCGTCTATTGTAGTGACATGATCGTGCCATCACACAGGCCATACAGCAACTTATATAATTCAGCTGAAATGTTAATTATTAACCTGCCAAGTGACTACATCCAAGTGACTACATCCTTCAAGATGTAGTCACTGCCTCAGTACATATAAGTGTATAAATGCTTTCTTTCACTTTCACATTACACTCTGAGCTCAGACAGGATGGTTAGACTAGTACTGTGAAGCTGCAGGTACAGACAGTGATAGCTGGGGGCATTAATAGCTGACAGGTTCCTTTTAAGTTAGGATAAAAATGAGAAAATCCACACCACTACTTCTAATTTATTTTAAGAAATGAACAATATCCTTACTGTTTGTACTACTTTTAAATACTAAATAATTAACGAGAATGAATCAAGTATTATTTTGTAATAATTACATAAATGTAATAATTAAACTTAAAATAATTAAATAAATAATTAATCTTATTTTTTTTAAAAAAAAACCTTAAAATTAAATAAATGTAAATAATTATACCAAAATTATATTTTTTTTGCAATTTGTTTTTTTACTTATTGTAGATTGTTTTTTGTTCAATTTTTTTTCCCGCATAAAACAAAAAATTGGAGATGTTCATTTGCTATGGTTAATGTTCATCATATGATGGAGGCTCTGTTACCTGCTCAAAGGGTATTGTGCAGAAAGGGGTAAGAGGAGAGCTGTGACCATGGCAGGTTATAAATAGTAGATTCTTTGTCATGTATGTCTAACTCTTACCTTTAATAGCAATCCTGTCTATGATGGTAATGAGACTGAGGAAAACTGATCTATACAGTACAGATCGTAAGCCTGATGTTAGTCTTAGTGGCTTTATGAAATTGTTACACAAAAAATAAGGGGCTTTAAAAAACCATAACAACAGTAAAAACGGCAAAATTTCAGGATATTATTTAGAATATGGCCTCATCAGACGGTGAAGGTGAAGAGCTGACAGGCCGACAAGTTGAGCGGTAAAGTGAGTATAGGTATTTTTAACCTTTTGATGGCCTCTTATGGTAAGAAAAATAATGGCTAGTCACTGTTATTTAGCCAATTACAAAAAAATAATGCACTTAGGCAAATGTTTTTTTGTAAATTTGCAGAATTCCGCTCTAATTTATTCACTCAACTCTAGTATATATCTTGGATGGATATGTTGGATTCCTCTGCTATCTAAGCTGTGAGTAGAGCAGTTACTATATATTTATTCTATGACTATAACTGATACAGACTGCAGTATATGAATATTGGTCTGGCTGCTGTGTGTCACATAGACTATTCCCCGCTGCTCCTATAAGGCTGGTGATAGTACTGAATTTCTGCCTTATATCAGTTCTCTAATCAGTAACCTTTACATGATGCAGCATTGTGTCTGCAGGACTCATATCCATATGACACATCCACAGAGTGAAATCTATGGGGCTGGGAAGGTGGCACTCCATTAATCCTTATACTGTATTTTCTAGTTGTAAGAATAAAACCATGAAATCCCTAGGATTTGCTCAGTTCTTTTTATGCTCAGGTGACAAGTTCACATCGTAAAGATCCCTTGAGCTCTGTATTTTCAGACATGTAAAGATTTGGATCTTTATTGTTACGGATTCATTTTTGTTTCCCCTTAAGGGGGTTGTCCTGTTAAAATGACAAGTCTATAGTTACATTTTGTGACTGTATATTTGTGAATCCTCACATCGCGTGCAATGTGTGCTGTGAGGATTCTCCAGTGTCAGCGCCAGGAACGGCAGTCACGTGGCCGGGGGTATGTGATATGAATACTCTTGGCAAGAATCTGACTAAATGGGCACGGCAATTATAGAGCAATACATCTGCTAGAGGTTCAACTCAGGTTCCAATGGTGGAGTTATATGTGCTTTGCATTTCCTCCCATTGTGGTATACTGGTTGTCTGACTTACTTAAAGCGACCCATAAGCAGATGCTTTGCCTGCAGCTTTTCTTCTATGCACTCATCTTATGGCATAATTACCCTAGATCTTTATCATTAAGTTTTGCCTCTAATCAGCAGTAACATTGAACTCCCTGCCCTCTTGGAGACATTGTTTCTCCTCTCCTGTAGTGTGATGGTTATATCATTCTGTTCTTTGGTGCTATACTTTGCATGACTTTGTTTCACCTGGACGCTGTCATCCATCATTATTTGGACAATATGTGTGGTGGATGTATCTGCTTCATCTTTCTTAGAAGGCAAACAATACTTCTCCCTGCTTCTAATGAACTCCTTGCCATATATAGGGGAGAAACAAGTCAAGTCTATGGAGAATTTTAATCCACTTGCTGTACACAGATTGACTAACAACGCTCACTAATCTCTGAGTTAAGTTGACTGCTGGAGATTACATCATTAATATTGTTCCTGGGCCTGAACATAGGGATACATGTTAGGGATAGCCGCCGTGGTATGGGCATACCCTAACCTATGGTGAAAATCCTCTATTGTGAGGCAGGGTCTCTATAAGGGCTAATTACTGTAGGTCCTACTCCCTAATCGGTTGCTTTGTTGTATTTGTGTTCCTTTTTGTTTGTCGTGCTGTTTGGGCCCTTTTATAATTTGTACAGTAAAGTTGCTTTTTTATAAATTCAAGAAAGGTATTGCTCTATAATTCGTAAAAGGTATGGTACGTAGACACTTTTTCTAACCTCTATATAAACTAAATGGGGACGGCCTCACTCAAGGCAAGTGTACTGAATGAGGCTGCACCCCCTAGTCAGATTCTGGCCAGGAGTATACATATCACATACTCGCGGCTATTACTAAAATAGAGATTGATGTAATGTAATACTATGATACATGTCACAATTTTATTTTTAATTGAAGGCTTCATCAATGTATAGTTTTATTATCATAACTGATATCGTACATATATTATATTACGCATCATTACATTTTTGTGTTATTACATTACATTTACCCCTACTCTATTAGTATTTTGACTATTAGTTACAATACAATGCACATAGTAATGCAATATGTATTTGTTTATTTTCTGTATTTTTTATTTAATTATCACAGATTTATTACAATTAGAGTGCAACATCAAAACATGTAAAACAGCCCTACCCATGGTTTCATTGGGGGGTAAGATGACATCTGCACTCAAGCCCTGATGCCAAAATGCCTCTCTGCCATATAAATAGCATATAGTAGGTGCAGCCTCCTCAGCCCGTATTTTCTGTCTGAGTGCTAACCTGATCACACTCGGACCAATATTATTGAATTGGGAAGTGCAGATGAATGATTTTTTTAACTGATCGACTTAGTGTGGGAAACAAATTGCAGCACGCACAATTTTCCTCCAAGAATCGGCACGCACCCATTCAGAGCTATGAGTCCGTAAAAAAAAATTGGACCCTAAGACTAGGGTCACATTTGGGAGAATGCATCCGCTGGAAGGATGCTTTACAGCATGCTGTTTTTTCCCTTGCCATTTTTATGACTTTTTTTTTTCATTTTTAGCACTAGTGTTAATGCCTGCGTTATCGCATGGTACATGTATGTACCATGCGTTAATGCAAGCATTTCCCATAGACTCCCATGTTAAAAAAAACTAGCGTTTTTGCAAATGCACCAAAAAATGCTGCTTGCCTCATTTTTTTGTGCTTTTGCAAAACGCCTAGCGTCAATTGCATTCCAAGATTATTATTATTATTATTATTATTGCACTTTTGCAATGCATTTTTTTTACATGGGAGCCTATGGAAGCGTTAATGCTAGCATTTTTTCAACATTTAAACATGAAAAAAACGCTAACTTTTAGCGCTTCCATGACGCTAATGTGACCCTAGCCTAAGTGCTGTCGGATTTTCATGGACTGACAGACTGGAGCAGGTGGAGACATGTTGTATTTCTCTCTACGTCTGAGAAAACCGATCCTTCTCTGATCAAACTCTGAATAAGAATGAATAAGAATAATCAGACTGTTTTTCTATGTGGAGAAAAAGGTTTTGAGATCCTACCCTTATTGCATAATGCAATCTAGAACCACACATTTTTTAGAACATTCTATTTAGGGTTTCATACTACAGTTTGTTATTTACCACTTAATTAGGTAGTTTTTTTCAATGTGTTCAATCGGGAAAAAAGCTAATGTTAGGCTACTTTCACACTAGCGTTTGGTCTGCATGCGTGTGGCATGCAGACGCAAATGCAGTGCCGAACGCAGATGGCAGTGCGTCCTCATTGGGCTAATGTATGATTTGTATACTTTCAGAGGCTTGCGTACAAATTATATATCCTCGGCCACACAGAAAATGCAGCAAGTTGCGATTCTGTGCTCCGAAAAACAATGCAGGCGAACGAAAACAAGTGCATCCGCGGGCAACCGCATACACTGCGCGTTCCCATTCTAAACATAGGGATGCACGATGGATGCGTCGCCGAACGCGTTTGGCCACTGCCATACGCAACGGATCCGAACGCTAGTGTGAAACCAGCCTTAGAGGTTTCCCACTACTAATGTGACCCCTTTTCATTTGTCCTAATTCTTCCTAACTATCACTTTCCCAAAATATTTTTGCTACAACTACCAACCCTACAAGCTAATTTTTTTGTAACACATATATATCATTCAATCAAGCAAAAGAGAGGACACCGGGCACTTAACGTAGATACTAAAGCGGGCTGTCACTCCTGTGACCTATGCAGCTTTTTCTGGCAGTGCTGGCATTCAATAGCAAATTACAGTCAAGTTTTGTAGAAAACAGAGCCGCACTCACCAATAGTTGATCTTGAATCCTTTTATTCTCAGTTCATTCCCATGATATGAACATTAGCAGGGAGGGGGTGCGGGGACGGAGGACGACGGCCTGCCGTTTCGCGGTCGTGTACCGCTTCGACGGGTCATAGAGGACCCGTCGAAGCGGTACACGACCGCGAAACGGCAGGCCGTCGTCCTCCGTCCCCGCACCCCCTCCCCTGCTAATGTTCATATCATGGGAATGAACTGAGAATAAAAGGATTCAAGATCAACTATTGGTGAGTGCGGCTCTGTTTTCTACAAAACTTGACATATATATCATTATGGATATTCTTGCTTTAATCCTTCCAGTCTGGGGATCAGAATCAGACCAATAGAGTAGGGCACATCATCGGTGAGGGTGGGGCTACTTCTCTGTGAGTGACAGCAGTCCGGACACACATGCTCAGATCACTTTTCACTTTCCTCTTAACCTGGTTTACAGTGCGATGCTTTCATGTGACAAAAGCTGCAATGTGCCAAACATTAGACAGTATATCACAAGACCAGGCTGAGGAGAGTGAAGTGTGATCTGGGTATGTGTACCCAGACCCGAAGGATCAAAACAAGAACATCAATAAAGGAATATTCGAGCCACAGAGTGACCATATTGCAGGAGCAAGGCAGGTAGCAGAAGTATATTGGGAAAGTGTTAGTCAGGAACAGTTAGGACAAATGAAAGGGTAGTGGAATACCTCATTAAGCTACGTATAAAAACTGTCATTGTTGTTTTCCAAAGAAGCATTTCTAGAATATTTTACATAAATAAAAAAAAGAAACAACTTCAGCAAAATGATAAAACATGATTTACCGCATACAATATGTTTGGTCTTGTTGCAGCGATGTGATGCGCTAACTGCAATATGTGAGCCTTGCCTAAATGGGTTGGGTTTGTATATCTCTACGATCAATGCCCATGATGTCCTTACTTCCTATTTGGGTGGGGGTTTATTGATGTGTTTTTTATGTTGGATTCACAGTCTAATTGGTAATAATCACTGCACACTGCTTCAAATTGGTTACAAGTAAAAGTCAAATTAATTGAGTCAATAGGCTGACAATGGTAATTCTACGTTTCGACTACGCCACGGTAGTCTTGTTCACAGAATCTCTAGCCAACATAGGGTCAGATAAGGGGTAGAGTTCGTGGAAAGTCACAAGAGGTAGAGGATAGTACTGGGGTGATCAGACGGTAGGGATCTATGGATCTATGTTGGTCATTTATGCATTTGATAGAGGCAAAATGAGTTGGGGCTCCAGTTGATATTAAGTTAGATATCTCAAAGTCATGCGTTTTATGCTTATAGTCAGGAGCTCTGCAAGTAGTAAAGATACCAAAATGTAGAATCCTTTTAAAGACGGTGACCTTTAGTTTGGACCGCATAATCAAGGGAGTGATACCTACTCCACTGGTTTTAGTAGAGTGTATCTCTGTGACTAGGGTCCTAGCCTTATGGTAGAGAGCTTTTTAAGTGGACAGTGCAAATATATATGTGATCCTCTTATTTTGAGTGGATGGTAGATCCAGCCACGCTGTCCAGGACAAGTAATCCACTATAGATATGTGTTCACAAGAATATTATGAGATGGATTCGGTGTGTGTTGATATGCTTGCACAACTGTGCATAGGCTGGGGCATCTGGGGATCACAGTCTAGGTTGTAATTTATGCATTATGACTTGCAAACTGTCATTGAAGAATCGGTACCAAAAATCTGCAGCAATGTACAATACAATGCATAAGAATAGGATCTTACCAAATTGAAAGGCAGTGGAAAAATTTGCAATCGAAATGGTGAAATTCATGGTGACACTCAAAGCCCTGTCTGTAGTTATGGTTTTGTTATATCTTTTAATAGTAGTTCACAACTGAGATATGATTTGCGCGAATAACTACAAGGGAAAAATCAGACGGGAATAAGGGGTAAGCAAAATAGGCAATTTTCTGGGGTGACATGGTAGGGAGAAATCATAAAAAATATCCTCTACTATATATTTTTTTTTACCACTAAATAGATTTCTTTATGTTGTGTAGCCAGAATTAATTGATCAGCTTTTAGATAACAATGAAGGTTTGGGGGTTAACATAAATATATTATTGAGGTGCAGCAATCCAGGACAAGGCTGTAGGAATACCGTAATTCTAAACTTACTCTGGTACCAATTAATGTAAGATTTACAGTTAAAAGTAGAAAATGAGTGACCAGTGATTTACATTTACAGTCTATCTATATTGGGCAAAATATAGTCTCCAAAATGAAGATAAGAAAAGTTGAGATATTTTTGATATTTTTCTAATTTATGATTCCAGCTCAGATAAAACTGTAAAATCTTCAGTACAAGTACTGTGTATACATTAGGCACATTTGTTCCTACTGTATAGCAAACACATTTGCAATTTAAATGTGTGTCAGTGACCCTGCAAAATATCGGCACCATGTTCATATTAAAAAATTAACAATTAACTCTAACCCTAATGTCGGTTCAGGTTTGGCACAATTGGCCTTTAGTCACATTGTTAAAAACAAATATATAAAAACGAGTTTTCTCTTGACTATATTACAATTTTTACATTTTATATGTATGAATGTGAAATGTGTCACAAAGGATAAAAAAAAAAGTCTACACACCTGTAAGAACCCAAAAACAAGACATATCTGCCCTAACCTTTTTTCATTTTTAAAGTGACTTGATAACCAATAAAACCCAATTTTATAATAGTCAAAATGTTAAAATAAGAAATGTCCCGCTATGGATGCATACAGTAATTGTGCACAAGGCTTGGTAAGTTTCTTGGGGAAATATCTTGGATGTATTGCAGGTTTCTTTACAAGGTTTTGTGAAGACTTCACATTTTAAACAATAAGTCCCTTTAATTTATGAGGCCTTCTCACACATCCATTTAGGTCATTCATTAGGTTTTCTAAGTGTAAGAGGTCTAGATTTTGACAAGTCTATCACGAGACTTTGGGCTTCACGTCTCATAGCCACGTCTTCACTGATTTGGCCTTGCTTTGGGTTCCTGTAGCATCTAAAAGTGAAATTAATCTTGATTTTTTAGTTTCTAAGAACTATAATTCAAGATGAAGAGAAGATGCCCCAAAGTGTATTGTAGACACCACTATGATTCACATTAGGTATGTGTGCTTTTGGTTCAGATTTTTCATGTTAGTCTCTGCCTCATTACATTATCCTGATGTCACAAATCTCTATGGCCCCCATGATACATCTATGCCTTTATAGGATTATATTGTGTTTTGTCCAATATTGTGAATATTAATTGACAAGTATGTGCACAGTGATGCAACAAGGGAAGTTAGGCCGAAGTTACACTGAGCGAGACGCATATGAGATACTTGCACGAGTCTCGCATGACTTACCAGGAATGGCCACCGGCTCTCTGGAGAGGATCATGTCACCTACATAGAAACAAAGGCAGTTGATATGCTATTGTCCAAAGGGCTGGCAGCCGTTCTGGGTGAGTCATGCGAGTATCTCGCATGCGTCTCGCTCAGTGAGTCTCCTCTCCAGCCTAAATGGTAAGTATTGTCTATATCCATTCATTTTCCCTAAGACGTTTTGTTTGTCATTTGATCTTTTTTTTAAGTTGCAAGGTCACCCAAAGACTATAATTTTATTCCTTGTTAAATAAAGCAAATATTTGTTATATATTGATCATTATTGGTGCTTCTGGTCATAGGTACCAAATATTCTCATGTGTGACATCACAGTTAGTCACAAGGTTTGATTGAGTCGAGGCACTCATTTTGATTATAATGAATTTTCCCTTTCTCAGGCTTAAAGTGATTTTTAAGATTGACAAAAATTTGGCTAAAGTTTAAAAAAAATGGTATACCATATAAATAAATGCATTCGCTACCTGAAGAATCCTGTTGCCCCCTGCTGATGATTACAGATGAGCGGACCCCTGGAAGTTCAGGTTCTGGGGATTCAGACGGACTTTATATAAAATTCTGTTCTGGACCCAAACTTGACTCAAACCTCATTGGAATTCACTGATTAAGCAATTTGGTTTGCTGCCCACATACAGCGGTCATAACCAAAGCATTTCCTGGTAGGGCGGGGTTTTGTCTCTTTTTATATTTGGTACATACTACATCCAACACTGATTTTATCCCCAGTGTGATCCAATCAAATACTACAAGCGCTTGCATTGGCTGAGCACTGAGTGTACCAAGCACAGCGATGCTTGCTCCAGTGGTTTGCATTCATAAAGCACCCGAACTCCAAACCCGAACACTGAATTTTTTTGTAAAGTCTGTGATCAGTAGGAACAAGGATCTTTAAAGTTTGGTACGCTCATCTCTATTGCTGATCTGTTGTTCCCTGCTGGTCTCAGTTTATTTACCAGCATGTGTCACATGCCCTCTACTCATGCCATTAACCCATTTAACTACTGCCACCAATCATGGCCTCAGAGATCTATGTTAGCTCCTCCATGTCAGGATGGAGCACTTAAGCAGGGCACTGGTGGACAAGGAATTAACCAGGTAAGTAATGTTTTTTTCTTATTTTTAGTCATGTACTGCCTGTAGACCTCATTCAGAAGTCTGAGCTCCATCATTGTTTGGATCCAATTTCATTAGGCTTTGGTCCGTGTCTGTTGTTACCATCAGCGTTTCATCAATGCTTTTCTCAAAAAAGAATAAAATAAATGATAGATCTTATGCTTTACATTACAATGTTAATCAAAAACGTACACTGATGCCAACTCTGTCAACTGTGTGATTTCTATAATTTTTACAAGCCCGTAGACTTTTTTGGGTAGTTGTGATTTGTGACACCAGTTAAAAAACAGACATAGAACACATATTTGAAAAATGGAACCTCTAAATGAGGCCTTAGGCTGGGGTCACAGTAGCATTTTTCACAAGCGTTTTTGGAGACCTGCGTTTTCAAAAATGCATGTAAAAAACGCACCCATAGGCCCCCATGTTAAAAAACGCATGCCCTAATAGCCAAAAAGCATGTGTGACAGTCCCATGCGTTTTTGGTGCTTTTCCAAAAATGCATGCGTTTTTTAATATGGGGCCTTATGGGAAACGCATGCAAAAACGCATGTACAATTAGTGCCATTCAAAAACGCATGCGTTTCCCATAGAAGCCCATGTTAAAAAAACGCATGTGTTTTAGAAAACGCATGCGTTTTTTAACATGGGCTCCTATGGGAAACGCATGCGTTTTTGAATGGCACTAAAAGGTACTAATTGTACATGCGTATTTGCACGAGTTTCCCATAGGGGCCCATGTTATAAAAACGCATGCGTTTTTCAAAACGCACCAAAAAATAGTACATGCACTATTTTTGGGTGCAGATTTCAAAACGCAGCCAAAAACGTAGGGAGCCATCAGACTCCTTAAAAAACTCATGATGACATGAAAAACTCATGTAAAAAAGCATGCGTTTTTAAAAGGCACTAAAAAAACGCATGTCAACTGTGACCACAGCCTTAGGCTGGGGTCACAGTACCATTTTTCACATGCATTTTTGGAGACCTGCGTTTTCAAAAACGCATGTAAAAAACGCACCCATAGGCCCCCATGTTAAAAAACGCATGCCCTAATAGCCAAAAAGCATGTGTGACTGTCCCATGCGTTTTTGGAGCATATCCAAAAACGCATGCGTTTCTGTAGAAAACGCATGCGTTTTTGTAGAAAACGCATGCGTTTTTATAACATGGGTTCCTATGGAAAACGCATGCAAAAACGCATGTACAGTTAGTACCTTTTAGTGCCATTCAAAAACGCATGCGTTTCCCATAGGAGCCCATGTTAACAAAAACGCATGCGTTTCCGGAAACGCATGCGTTTTTGTTAACATGGGCTCCTATGGGAAACGCATGCGTTTTTGAATGGCACTAAAAGGTACTAACTGTACATGCGTTTTTGCATGCGTTTTCCATAGGAACCCATGTTATAAAAACGCATGCGTTTTCTACAAAAACGCATGCGTTTTTCAAAACGCTCAAAAAAATACTACAAGCACTATTTTTAGGTGCAGATTCAAAAACGCACCCAAAAACGCAGGGAGCCATCACACACCTTACAAAACTCATGCTGACATGAAAAAAAGCATGAGTTTTGTTAAATCACTTAAAAAAACGCATGGCAACTGTGACCCCAGCCTTAGCCAAACTTTTATCAACCCTTAAAACCATTTTAATAGAGGGTCAACAGTTGTCACATAGTGTAAAGTCTAACAAGCACTCAATAGCAAAGACAAAGCAGCAATGTGAAAAAGTAAAGTCTCTCCACAGAGGTACAAGCTACTTGTATCTCAACCAACCAATCCCACCAACAATCCAAAAATCATACAGGCAGGCCTCTAAAAGGGATGAAAGTATTAGTTTTCATTCACTTGTTGCAACATTTCGATTGCTGTTGAAGATGATTTCAAGTGTGAAATATTTTGCAACAATGAACAAATTTTTAAAAAAATGACTTTTTGTGGCTAGCTACCCGTCTTTTTTTTTTATATCCTGCCATCATTTCTAAAATGCAGAATACATTCTGTGCATACACCGGTAATTATACACTTGTTGGATTGTGGTAGTGAGCAATCAGTTGGTGAGAAATGGGATAACAAAAATCTGCATGGGAAAACATCAATTATCAGAGAGTTTACTTGTTTTTTTAAAGGACCCTTGTGGTCAGTAATGGAAAAACTTCAAAAATTAAAAGACATTGTGAGTGGCTACACTCAATTATCCTCTCCTTCCTTCACTTGACCACAAGAAGCTTGGAAAGTAAGGGTACTTTCACATCAGCATTTTTCATATCAGTCAGAATTCCGCCTTTTTTGAAACATACCGGATTCAGAAACATTGTGTTACTGACCAATTCATTGTGGAAGGCGTTCCGGAAGTGTGCGGTGACTTGCGGTTTCTGTTGGATTCGGACACATCCGGTACTTCAGGTTTTTTGTAAACCGCAGTAAACAACGTTGTTTGTTCGGCATCCAGCACTCCTAATGAGCAGTGAAAAACCGTGTTTGAAAGTACCGCAGATGTGAAAGTACCCAAACGGTAAAAATGCATTTTTCCGTTAAAATCCGGATTTGACAAAAACGCAGATGTGACAGTAGCCTAATAGTGTTTTCATGAATTGTTTTCATTTAAGGCTGTCAGAACGTACAATTAAAGCTCCAACGCATTAGCTACAACCTTGTACGTACACCAATGTTTAACGGATGGACTCAAAAATACATATTTTCCTTGGGTGCCAAAACTATCGATCACATAACTCATTACTAGTGCATCATGACGGCATTTCAGTCAATGGAACTCACCTTGTCGCTCAAAGGGTTTAAAGGGGATTTGGCAGTGAACATTCATTTCTTAGCATAAAATAGATTCTTTCCTATGTTACATAATGAACCTATTTAGG
The DNA here is from genome assembly GCA_033576535.1 of Allobates femoralis. Lineage (NCBI taxonomy): Eukaryota > Metazoa > Chordata > Amphibia > Anura > Aromobatidae > Allobates > Allobates femoralis. Next base: position 85,824,218 of record JARQOC010000003.1, on the reverse strand, counting down.
ATAAGCTTTTGTCCTTAGTACGCTACCTGGCATATTATATCAACCATGACAATGATATGTCCAAGCTTTTGGTATCCAATTCCCAAAAGTGTTGACATGTAGCAGAACATGTAGCTGTAAACCTCAACTTGACTTTAATGGCATTTCTGTATTCGTAAAAAACAATGATTTGATGTGTAAAAAAGGCTTTTCAGATAAATCTATTGAAAGTATAAAATGTGTGCAGACCGGTGTCCTAACCTCTTCCCTGCAATGTGTTACCGGGATTTTCCTTTTGCAGCCAAGAGGTTAGGACTGAAACACAATGTTTAATATATGTATAAAGCTTTTTCTCACCATAATGTATTGGAGTCATTTCTGTCTTCCACATGAGAAGACAACAAATTATTTTCAGTAAAAGCTAAGATCTTGCTTTCTAAAATACCTACCAGTTGAAAATTAAATGTAGTGTGCAAACACTAAAAATCATTTTAATGGCTGAATATCTTACCTTGAATTTGCAGCACTATTGCTAATGCAGTCCCTTCAGGATCAGAAAAATAGAACTACTGTCTTCAAAAGGGTGATCTAACTGCATAAGTTAGTGTACATAATAGAGCCAATACACAACATTAAAGAAAGTAAATGCAACAGGGAATATCATTCTCGACCATCTGTCTATACCATTGACATCAGTCAAATCAGGAATTTTAATTTTCATTTGGGAGGCGCTTCTCCTTAAGCGCCCTTTTTTGTGAACCATGTGCCTATCCAGATTGCTTCTGCTGTACATATCTCTATTGGCGATTGGCTTCCGATACTGGATGCTTGCACTGTCATAGGAGAACATGGTAGCTCGCGGATCAATGGTGCTAGTTAAGACTTCTGATCCACTGACTTCATTTCGGATCTCGAGAGTTGTGAGCAGAATGTTTCCATGTGAATCAACCTGCGAACAAACAAGTTATCAATCTTTACAGAAAAGCCTTTTATATATTTAAGCATGTTATCCTACTCTTACTTTTCCAAACATTTATCTAACAATTCTTTATAAAGATAATTACATAGCAAAACATTTTCTTTGTAATTTAATTACTCTCCTTTACCTTATCTGTTCAGATAATTGAATTAGTAATAGAACAAAAAAATAAAATGAGAAAAAGTTACAACGATCTCTCCAGCGATGTCGTTATGTGTGACACTTAGCAGAGATCAGGCCCCTGCTGTGAGGTTGCTGATCGCTGCAAAGTGCTCTGGGTCATTTTTTGATCAATGGTTTCCCGCTGGTCAGCATGCATCGCTGCGTGTGACAGCGAGAAACCGGCGATCAGTGACCTCACTGGCTGGTAACCATGGTAAACAGCGGGTATCTAGGCAGCGCGCTCTGCCTAGATACCCGGTGTTTACCATGGTTACCAGCGTCCTCCCTACTTAGCGCTGCCTGTAAGCAGGGAGGATGCTGGTAACTATGAAAAACAGCGGTTATCTAGGCAGCGCGCGCTGCCTGGATATCCGCTGTTTATCAGAGTTACCAGTGTCCTCCCTGCTTACAGGCAGCGCTAAGCAGGGAGGATGCTGGTAACCATGGTAAACAGCGGGTATCTAGGCAGCGGGCGCTGCCTAGATACCCGCTGTTTACCATGGTTACCAGCCAGTGAGGTCACTGATTGCTGGTTTCTCGCTGTCACATGCAGCGATGCATGCTGACCAGCGGGAAACCATTGATCAAAAAATGACCCAGAGCACTTTGCAGCGATCAGCAACCTCACAGCAGGGGCCTGATCTCTGCTAAGTGTCACACATAACATAACCTTCAGCGATATGGGAGGTGGCTCCCAAGGCCCTGATCACTGGGGAGATTTGCCTGTTTGACAGCTCCCCAGCGATCAGGTAACGACGTTCCAGCGATCCCGGCATGTCGTTATCGCTGTCGCGGTCGTTATGTGTGACAGGGCCTTTAGGCTACTTTCACATCAGCCTTTTTGCAATCAGGCACAGATTTGTTAATAATACCGGAATTGTACCATTCAGTTCAGTCCATCATTGTCCATTTTTGCTGGATCCTTTTTTATAGGTATCACCCACTGGGTATACTTGTAAAATGGCTGCTGGGTGAGGGTTTTTGCTGGATTCTAGGCATGTTCATAATGCATGCCGGACTCAGTTGGCATGATCTGGTAAAGTTGGATGCGGCACACATAGACTTCCATTATAATGCTGCGAAATCTGCTATGGATCTGGTAGGATGCCATCTTTTGACTAGTCCAAAAAGTGTTGCCTGCAACGTTTTTTGGACTCATAAAAAAACAGGATATGGTAGCAATCTGTTTCTAAACAGGATGGGGGGCCATGTACTAGGATAAGGGGCTATGGTCCAGGATGGGGGGCCATATCCAAAATGGGGGATCATATATTACTTGGAAGGAGCCCAAGATGGGGACATTACCCCCATAACAGTGTCAACAGTAGATCCCTTCCTCCCCCATAACAGTGCATTATGACTAGGAATGGGCAAACTGCCTGTTTTTCCCTGTGTTTGTGAGTTGTGAAAGCAAACGCAGAGTTAATAGACGTCAAATACTTACCAGGTCCGCGATTTCTCTTCCTGGTGTGATGCGAGGCTGCATCACTTCCGGGTTGCCCCTTATCTTCTGGACATATGTGATTGGCTGTTGGAGCCAGTCACATGACTATTCCTCAGAAACCTGGAAGTAACGCAGTGCTGCTGCACAGCTGAAAGGAATACCGGAGACCCGGTAAGTATAATGAGTATTGTTATTAACTATGTGCTTGCTTTCACAGGTCACAAACCCAAACGGTTCGCCCATCTCTAATTATAACCACACTAGATGGTGGCCCGATTCTAACGCATCGGGTATTCTAGAATATGTGGGAGTGTGGCGGTTCGGGTGTGCGGCGGTGGTCCCCTCAGTTCTTACCCACTCCAGGCTTCTGTCCAGCCACCTCTCACTCTAGCATGTCTTCTTCTTCTTCATCCAGCATAGACATCAACAATTCCAAGGCCTCGGGGGGTGGAGTTAACAGGGAGTGTCATAATAGGCGTGTCCAAGCGCATAGCCCTAATGTGGTGGGCGTGCCCTTGTTCATGGCTATTACAATGCCCCCTTTGGTAGCTCCACCCCCACCCCCGCGGCCTTTGAATTTCTGGAGTCTATGCCACAAAAAGAAGAAGAAGAATGGAGGGATGAGTGGCGGGCAGATGGAGCATGGAGCGGCGGCTGGGAGGGAGCGTGGAGCGGGTGAGCAGCGGGCAGCAGACCGAGCGGAGGGGGGCCGGGAGACCAGGTGGACTGTGCCTGTTTCACTGTGATGGAAATCCTGCGTCGCTGATTGGTCGCGCCCAGCCAGCCACGAACATTCAGTGACGCGGGTTTTGCGTTAGAGAGACAGTGTGACGTGAGTGCAAGGTGAGTGTAGGGATAAGTGTGAGGTGAATGCAAGGTGAGTGTAACGTGAGTGCAGGGCTGAGTGTGACCTGAATGCAGGGCTGAGTGTGATGTGAGTGCAGGGCTGAGTATGATCTGTGTGCAGGGTGAGTGTAGGGTGTGTGGATGTAAGTGGTCTGCGGTACCTGGCTTCTGATGCTGTGTGCGTTTAGCTTAAGGACCTCTGGTGATGTCATAGTTATGTGACCTTGCTCCGGCCATGATTGTGACATCATCAGAGGTCCTGTAAGTATGTAATAGGCTGCTTTCACAATGGGTTTTTTTTTTAAAGTGCGGCAGTTGGGGTAAAAAAAACCAAGTCTGACCCATTTTCCAGCTAACGGCTGCTCTTGCAGTGCTCTTGCGGCAAACCCCATGCATTGTCTTTGGGGCTTGCGGTAAGTGTGCGGCAGGTGCAGCAATTGTGGTTTTGGTAGTTGCGGCGTTTTTTTTCCGGAACCGCAATTGCCGCACAAGCCGCACATTAACCACAAACCTCATAGACAATACAGGGGATTTGCCGCAAGTGCACCGCAAATGCGCTGCAAGAGCGGGCGTTAGGCAGAAAATGCAGCAGATGCATTTTTTTTTACCACAGCTGCCGCATTTTAAGAAAAAAAACAATGTGAAAGCAGCCTTAGGCTACGTTCACACATTGCATATTTGTGTGCGCTTTTTTGCGCACGCTTTTCAAAAATACGCAATGTGTCTTGTGTCTGCCAGCAAAGTGAATGGGAAATTCACTTTGCCATTCAGACACTGCGTAAAAATATGCAGCGCTTTTATGGGAGAAAACGCTGCTGCGTAAAGATTGACATGTTAATTCTTTACGCAGCAGCGCCTGCGTTTACTCCCACAGGGGCGGCGCTGATGGATCTGATGTCACAGAGGGGAGTAAGAATCCTGGTTCCTCCTCCCTCTGAGACATGTGTGACTGCCCCCATGGGCGTACCCAGCGTGGGGCTGGGGGGGGCAGGTGCCCCCCCCAAGAGGCTGCCCCGGGTGAGCGTGGCACTGCGTACCCCACATGGCACCTACAGTACTGTGACCAGGGCTTTTTTTGCTCCGGAGCGGCCGCCGCCCCCGCCCCCCCTCCTCTTTGGGAGTGAAAGGAGCAGCACTGTCTCCCGGCCGAGTGCTGAGTGAGGGGTCAGACTCCAGAGGAGCGGGCGGGAGCCGGCGGCACAGCACTGTGATGTGAACGGACGGCAGAGGAGATGCAGAGAGGACGGCAGAAGAGAGCAGGTGGTGAGTGGCCCCAAGGAAAGAAGGTGCAGTGTGCTGTGCAGCCAGGTTTTGTGTGCAGAGTGACAGTGTGTGTGTGTGTGTGTGTGCAATGTGTGTGCAATGTGTGTGTGCAATGTGTGTGTGCAATGTTTGTGTGTGTGTGCAATGTGTGTGTGTAATGTGTGTGTGTGTGTGTGTGAAATGTGTGTGTGTGTGCAATGTGTGTGTGCAATGTGTGTGTGTGTGTGTGTACAATGTTTGTGTGTGTGTGCAATGTGTGTGTGTGTGTGTGCAATGTGTGTGTGCAATGTTTGTGTGTGTGTGCAGTGTGTGTGTGTGTGTGTGTGTGTGTGCAATGTGTGTGTGTGTGTGCAATGTGTGTGTGTGTGCAATGTGTGTGTGCAATGTGTGTGTGCAATGTTTGTGTGTGTGTGCAATGTTTGTGTGTGTGTGCAATGTGTGTGTGTGTGTGTGCAATGTGTGTGTGTGTGCAATGTGTGTGTGTGCAATGTGTGTGTGCAATGTGTGTGTGTGTGTGCAATGTTTGTGTGTGTGTGTGCAATGTGTGTGTGCAATGTGTGTGTGTGTGCAATGTGTGTGTGCAATGTGTGTGTGTGTGTGTGTGCAATGTTTGTGTGTGTGTGCAATGTGTGTGTGTGTGTGTGCAATGTGTGTGTGTGTGTGCAATGTTTGTGTGTGTGTGTGCAATGTTTGTGTGTGTGTGTGCAATGTGTGTGTGTGTGTGCAATGTGTGTGTGTGTGCAATGTGTGTGTGTGTGTGTGCAATGTGTGTGTGTGTGTGTGCAATGTGTGTGTGTGTGCAATGTGTGTGTGTGCAATGTGTGTGTGCAATGTGTGTGTGGGTGTGCAATGTGTGTGTGTGCAATGCTACATGCTGCAGTGCCGGCCCCGGGAGCAGAAGAGCCTGTGCAGCTGCCCTGTGGACTGTGGGGGGCTGGAGGCAGAGACAGAGCAGCCGGAGGATCACAGTGAGTGAAAATAAATGTAAAGTAAATAAAGATAAAGTTGGCTGCACTGTGCTTGTGATGGGGGCCTCCAGCCTCCGTCCTCCTGCGCTCACCCCTCCAGCCTCCGTCCTCCTGCCCTCACCCCTCCAGCCTCCGTCCTCCTGCCCTCACCCCTCCAGCCTCCGTCCTCCTGCCCTCACCCTCCAGCCTCCGTCCTCCTGCCCTCACCCCTCCAGCCTCCGTCCTCCTGCGCTCACCCCTCCAGCCTCTGTCCTCCTGCGCTCACCCCTCCAGCCTCTGTCCTCCTGCGCTCACCCCTCAGCCTCTGTCCTACTGCGCTCACCCCTCCAGCCTCTGTCCTACTGCGCTCACCCCTCCAGCCTCTGTCCTACTGCGCTCACCCCTCCAGCCTCCGTCCTCCTGCCTCACCCCTCCAGCCTCCGTCCTCCTGCCCTCACCCTCCAGCCTCCGTCCTCCTGCCCTCACCCCTCCAGCCTCCGTCCTCCTGCCCTCACCCCTCCAGCCTCCGTCCTCCTGCCCTCACCCCTCCAGCCTCTGTCCTCCTGCGCTCACCCCTCCAGCCTCTGTCCTCCTGCGCTCACCCCTCCAGCCTCTGTCCTCCTGCGCTCACCCCTCCAGCCTCTGTCCTCCTGCGCTCACCCCTCCAGCCTCTTTCCTCCTGCGCTCACCCCTCCAGCCTCTGTCCTCCTGCGCTCACCCCTCCAGCCTTTGTCCTCCTGCGCTCACACCTCCAGCCTCTGTCCTCCTGCGCTCACCCCTCCAGCCTCTGTCTTCCTGCGCTCACCCCTCCAGCCTCTGTCCTCCTGCGCTCACCCCTCCAGCCTCTGTCCTCCTGCGCTCACCCCTCCAGCCTCTGTCCTCCTGCGCTCACCCCTCCAGCCTCTGTCCTCCTGCGCTCACCCCTCCAGCCTCTGTCCTCCTGCGCTCACCCCTCCAGCCTCTGTCCTCCTGCGCTCACCCCTCCAGCCTCTGTCCTCCTGCCCTCATCCCACCAGCCTCTGTCCTCCTGCCCTCACCCCACCAGCCTTCGTCATCCTGCGCTCACCCCTTCAGCCTCCGTCCTCCTGCGCTCACCCCCCAGCCTTCATCCTGGTCTAACCGCCTGCCCACCATATACTGTGCTGCTAACCACTGAGCCATCATACTATGCTAACCACAGAGACATCGCGCAGTGCTAACCACTGAGCCACCGTACAATGCTAACCACTGAGCCACCATATACAGAGCTAACCACTGAGCCACCATATACAGTGCTAACCACTGAGCCACCATACAGTGCTAACCACTGAGCCACCATTTACAGTGCTAATCACTGAGCCACCATATACAGTGCTAACCACTGAGCCACCATATACAGTGCTAACCACTGAGCCACCGTATACAGTGCTAACCACTGAGCCACCGTATACAGTGCTAACCACTGAGCCACCATATACAGTGCTAACCACTGAGCCACCATATACAGTGCTAACCACTGAGCCACCGTATACAGTGCTAAATACTGAGCCACCATATACTGTGCTAACCACTGAGCCACTGTATACAGTGCTAACCACTGAGCCACCGTATACAGTACTAATCACTGAGCCACCATTTACAGTGCTAACCACTGAGCCACCGTACTGCGAGTGTATGCCCCTGCGAGTGTATGCCCCTGTGTGTGTATGCCTCCCCCCTGAAAATAAGACTGGGTGCAACGTTCGGAGCAAATATATTAATATATTAAATATATTAATCTCACCCGGCCCCTGACAGCAGCCCGCCCATGTCATATACAGCCCCCGGCCCCCATAGGGCTCCCCAGTGGCGCAATAAGTCTGATGGGCACAGGTGCGCAATGTAGGCCCCCCACCTTCCGCGTGCACGTTGGTCAGATGTATGGGCCCCGTGTAACATTCTAAATCCTATACTCACAAATTGACCCCTCTCCCCCTTCATTATGTATTAATGTCCCTTATCTTGCTGTATATGGTCCTCCTCCTGGAATATGGCCTTTATCGTGGTATATATGTCCCCCATCATGGTTTATATGGTCCTCCTCCTCAGCCACCATAGTCCTCCAATTATTATAATGCATCCCCACATTCCTCCATACATTACAATGTATTCCCATAGTCCTCTAAGTATTATAATGCACCCCATAGTCCCTCATTCATAAGGTACCCCCATAGTCATCCAATTATCATAATGCAACCCCACTATCCTCTATATAGTATAATGTAGCCTCATATGCCTCCATACATTATAATGCACCTCCATACAGTATAATGCACTCCTATAGTTCTCCATATAGTATAATTCACCCCCATAATTCTCCATATAGTATAATTCACCCATAGTCTTCTATACAGTATAATGCACCATCAATAGTCCTCCATGTAGTATAATGCACCCCCATAGTTCTCCATATAGCCCTCCATACAGTCTAATGCACCCTCACAGTCCTGTGTTTAGCATAGTACAGCCTTCCATATAGCACAGTACAGCCTCATAATTCTCCATACAGATATAATGCAGCCACGGTGAGCCACCCCCTTCCCCCCCCCCCATACTCCTCTGGCCAGCGTGTACTCCTTAAAAAAAAATCCTGTACTTACATCTCCTGGTTCCACCACAGCTTCCCAAAATTGAAGATACAGGAGGAGGTCGTGACGCTGAGCGTTGCACAGTGGAACGCATAAAAGCAGGAAGTGACACCTAGTCCACACGAGAAGGTAGTGCTTCCTGCTTTTTATGCGTTCCACTGTGCAATGCATGGCATCACCCCTGTGGTAAGAGGAAGCGCAGGGGGCGGCGCAGGAGGCTCAGTGAAACACATGGGACCCTTAGCGGCCCGTGTGCTGCTGCGCAGTGATGGTACAAGAAGCGGGCACAATCGGAACGACCATGGCTTGCCCCCCCTAGTTTTGATCCTGGGTACACCCATGACTGCCCCCATTTGATTTCGCAGTGTATTAATATACACTGCAAAATCAGAGTTAACTAAAGGCAAATGCATGAACAATAATAAAGAATAAATACCCTCCGATGAGCGTTCGGGTGTCCGGGAGCCCAACAATTGACCTGCTTGGACCTGTCGTGTCAGAGTGACTCAGAGGGGCAATCCTAACGCTGATTGGCCACTCGCGGTCATGTGATATGTATCAGGGTACCCTGAGGAAGGTGCTGGGACAGCACTGAAACGCGTTGGTCTATGGTGGAATAAAGAATGTGATGGAGGTAACAACCCTTGTGGAGTACATTGATTAAAGCAGCAGCGCGGACCGTGGAAACCATTCCTGTTTAAACTTCTGTTTTTCCCGCGATTTTCGGCGAGAAGGTGGAGGTTCTGCAGCAGCTGCTAAAGCGCTCAAACTGGTTGTGGGTGTCACAACCTGAAAAGGTGAGTGGACCCCTTTATGACCTACATACAAACAAAAGTGTCTTTTTGATAAGGCACAATCTGCACCTCTTGTGTCTCCTTTTATCTGTAGTTATAATTGAAAGATTGACACCTGTTCTGAGTTTTGGAGACACTCCTGGTTTTGGCACACAAACCTGATCGAACCTGATCAGGAAAATCCTGCAGTGTGAAACCAGCCTTACTTTTTCTGAAAACATCAATTTCTATTGAATTGCTGACTGATTTATGAATGTAAGAGGGATTCAGTATCCCTTTTCAGCAAGTGGGAGTAATTTTCTCACAATTATTTTACACTTGACTGTCAACAGAAAGATGTGGCTGAACCACTGAGCAGTGGTGACCAGCTGTAGTCAGTTGTCTCACAACCAGATACAAGATTGTAAAAAAGAGTAAAGAACAATAATTCATTTCCTTGCATGGATTCTTTATATGTTTTTTCATTTCTAATTACACTATGAGACAAAAAAGGATCAAGTGAGGATCAAAGATGTCCTATAATTCAACACTCTAAGGTCAGTTTTTACCTTATCATTTGATTTATAAATGTTCTTTTTGTACTTATATTATTATTGATTTGTTCACCATGGACATTTAGATTATAAGTCAGAGAACTGAGCTATTACAAACCAGAAAAAAAGTAGTGTGATATTTCCCAGTAACCTGTTATTTTCTTGGCAGGAAGAACATGTCGCGTAGGTGAAGGCGATATTTTGTCTAATAAATACTACATTGATTTTAAAAGAGTCAGCAGAAAGATAATAGAGATGAATGGGCAATGAGTTGAAGTCTGAATTTACAATAGAGGGTCAGGTATACTAGAATCCCTAAAGGCAGAGAAATAACTTTGGCTACAAAAGTACTGAATTGTAAGATAATTGCAGAAACCTGCTACTGAGAGGCCAGAGAAAGGACTTCAATTAATCTTAGATTTTGGTCTGTCATATTCTATATCATGTTAAATTTATTTAGCGCCTCATTCTTTTATTTAACTGATAGCCTGAGTCTGATATAAAAATAATAATAATCATCCATCAATCCTCCATCATTCTCTTGAATTACTGGCTAGGTGTCCTGTTGTTTCCTCACCCTGTCTTCCGGCACTATCGGCAAGTAACCTCTATAGCCAATTGAGGTAGGTAGGAGACTGTGTTATTATCTTTGCACACTTTTGCCATACATAAAATAAACTAAAATGATGGAAAACCCATTTGAGGTTGACATTTCTATAGAAGCTCAAAGACATTGGGCTATATAAGAATTAAAATATTCTTATCCATCTGCTACATTCTTAGGATGCCTCTGGTTTAGTGATGAATGAGGACTAAATGGCTCAAGTGCTTGTTACTCGAATCCAGTCAGTTGGATGAGCATTTTTCTAGCAGAAACCCTAGGAAGGTGGGGTGGGGGTGACAGGAAAATCACTGAATTGAATGGAAACAGCACTAAAATGGAATGGGAACAACATGGAGAATGTGACTGGATGCATATCTGACTCCCAGGTCTCTGCTGGGAAGTTAATAAATAGATAATTAAAAAAAGGAGTGGCTTTTCATCCCAGTTATTCCGATTGCCTGGTGTCGTGACAAGTGAGGTAATTTTTTTTGGGTTCTTATCAGCTGTGTAGTGTCAGCTGGCGTCAAGCCCTGGGGTTATTAATGGATAGTGGTCTATCAGATACCCCCATTACTAATCAAGTGTAAACTGCAAAAAACACATACAGGAAAAAATATTGTTTGAATAAAAAATACCCCCACACTATCCCTGGTTAACCAATGTATCATCAAAAATGTTCCCACAAAATTCCATTGTAACCCAAGAACTTCTAATGCAGCTCCGGCGACTGTGAATAGCAGTAAACTATAGCTATGACAGATGTTCTGACTACAATGCTCTCCATAGTTGCCGGCTCAATACTGCTCACAGTGAGACCCAGCAATGCTGATGAGTGTTGTAGTCAGTAGTGGTGAATAGTTGTTATTTAGTGCTGTTTACAGTTGCGAGAGCTGAATTTGTGGATCATCGACTAGACAACTGTGACATTTGATACTAAATGATACCGATGTGTGAGGGGAGTTTACCAATAACAATGTTTTCCTGTCTGTGTGTGTTTTTTTTTACTTTACACCTACCTGGTGTAAGAGGGCTGTCTGATAGGTGCCTCTCCATTACTAACCCCTTGGCTTGATGCCAGCTGATATTACACAGCTAACATCAACCCCCAAAAATGTTACCCCGATTGCTCTGGGGCATTGTAGCTGGACAAAGCACCCCATTTGGTGCATATAATGTGATGCGCCAATTCTCGTGCTTAGGTTGGCTGGTAAATTTAAGATAGAGAAGAGGCAAATGCATGGCCTGTAAATTCAGTAAAAAGTAGTTAGGAGTATTCAAATCATGAAAATCAGAAGGGTGTCCATACTTTGGCACCTGTCATATTTTGAAATATTGCATATTTCACATTTTCGGTTAGTACAATAAACCTCATTTCAAACCTGAAATATTACTGTGTCCATCAGTTATTACATATATCACACTGAAATAGCTATTGCAAAAAAACAATTTTAAACAAAAAAAAAGAGTAAGATTAAGAGGGGTGCCCAAACCTTTTCATGTCTGTATATATATCAACCAACCACACATTGGAGAAGATAGAGAAATTAAGTTCTCCATCTTCTCCTCACTCGCGCTTCAATTCTCACATGTGAGAGAATGGGATTATAGCAATATGACACTTGACAAACTCAGAGCAGAGTTTGAGCCGAGTGTCATTTCCATAATCCATCCGATTCTCTTGCATGAGAGTCTATACGTTAGTGTGAGCACAACCTTACATTGAGTCCAAGAGCAGAAAAGAATAATGCAAGCCAAAGACGCTTCTGAGAAAACACTCATCAAAAATGTGCTCAAATGAATGAATAAACATCACTGATTAGATCCAGAGTCATCAAGAAGAGGTGAAATAAAATAATCTTTAATTAATATAAAACAATTAATCTGACTGTATGTGCCTAAAATAGATTTTAGCGAGATATGTTTCACCAGTGAATTTATGTACACAGATAATGCTAAACTCTATCTTTATCTGAGGCTGTTCTCCAGGAATGTAATATGAAATGACTATGACATTTTATGTATGACAAAATGCAAAATTTAGAGTTTTAGTGTGGTTCTTGCACTATTAAATACCATCTAATGACATCTCCATAGCTCTCTCACCTTGTACAATTTTATGGTTTAGTAAATTAATTTTCAAGGATATCAGGGCAGCCAAGAAGTAGACGAGAGTCCCTTTTTTAACACCTCCAACAATTAGACAACATGTTGATCGAATAGAGTGTTACTGTTGTGGTGCCCCGCAAAGCAGGCGTCACAGAGGGGTACTGCATCCATAAAAGGGTGCAGATTCTCCAGCTGCAAGTAGATTTCAGGCTGATGGGTGGAACCTACACACAAGCACCCCCACACTAGACACATGGTGGGAGGTACCCGGGAGGGAATAAAAACCACCTCCAAGGGAAACTAGAGAGTTGGGAGGTGAGCTCAGGTCTTTGCCTCAAGGTCTTGGACCAGCAGCCAGGCAGGGAGCCTGAGGGAGGAAGGAGGGTTCCTCAGCTGAGGACCCAGGGAGAAGTAAAGCTAACCCAGGCACAGACAGCCAGCCTGGGATCTGCAGCTACCTGAGATCCGCTTGCAGCCACCCGTTAGCTACTTGCCTGTGTAACATTTTACTGCACTGAACTGTAACAAATGCTGAAGTTCCAGTAAAGTAACCAGAGTGAAGTGACTTCGACTCTGCTGCATCTTCTTTCCATGTACTCATTCCTTTCACAGGATTTCTGCCCCGGAGGTGCCAGTCCTGCCTGCGGAGGACTACAACATCTCAGCCGCGATACCACCGACCTCCGGAGGACTGTGGCGGCGCTGGTGATACTTCACCAGAAACTGCAGGTGGTGTCACAACAACTAATCTTTAAATACTCCCTTGTACATAACCCCCCTTTTTAAAGAAAATATTCCCTCGGGACACGGGATCAGGCGCGGCCGCCATTCCCCGTGACACAGTTAACCCCTTCTGCGCCTGATACCTGAGTACCCCACACCCTGGGGCGACACACTGTCTCTACCCAACACCTGTTAGTTGGCCAATGCATTAAAAGGTTATTCCCACAGGTACATCAGTTACATTATATTTCATAAAGCTCAGTATCAGCACAACTAGTGTTAACATGCAGACTAAGCTCAACATTAGGTTTCTTCCTTGTGCCTTTGTTTCTTTTTTCATCTCTTTTGCCCCTCTGTGCTTCCAGCTGCACAGAGCTGAATGAGCAGATCCCTTGTTTTTTTGCTAAACCTACATTTCCCAACAGCACTGTGCTTCTCAGGCTTGTGATGCTCTCCTGTGTGCACACATGTATTCCTGTGCAAGAAAATATGCTCTAAAAGGAAGATTGTTTAAAAAACAAAACAAAAAAAATACTAAGTTTTGACAATTATAAAATAAAGCAAATTAAACAAAACAGAAATCTTAAATCAATATTTGCATTCAAACCAGCGTCTATTCTTTTACGTACTCTTGCACAAAGTCAGGGATTTTGTAGGATTATTGTAAAAAGTATGAGCAATTTCAAACATTAAGATCAGCATTTTCATATGTATGTATGTATTAATTGAAACAGTCACAGATGAGTAGCAGGCTTAAAGGGATCCTGTCACCCCCAAAACACCTTTAAACCTATTAAAACCTGTCCCTAGAGCATATTAACACTTTCGCTACACTCCTTTTAGCTCCTATATTGCACATAAACAAAGGTGTATAAAAATTGCCGCCTCCTGCGCGCCTCCCCGCTGTGGCTTGTGACGTCACCCGGCGCCGGGAATGACGCGGATCGCGTCATACAGCCCCACGCTGAAGCCCGGCCGACACAAGCCACAGCGGGGAGGCGCGCAGGGAGGCGGCAATTTGAATCTCTCATGAAGATCACGCCTATGGAGGCGTCATAGTATGAAGAGGGGCAGCCTGAATGAGTGACTATGAATAGCATAGTCACTCATTATCATCACTAATGAGGTACTTATAAAACGTTTTTATACACTTTGTTTATGTGCATATAGGAGCTAAAAGGAGTGTAGCGAAAGTGTTAATATGCTCTAGGGACAGGTTTTAATAGGTTTAAAGGTGTTTTGGTGTGACAGGATCCCTTTAAATCTAGGTAAGGAACACATAAGGTTGAGGAATGCTTTTTCATGTCACAGCTCATACACCTTGGTAAGACTGAGCACAGCAACAAAGGCACAAGGTAGTTACACTGCATCAGCAAGGTCTCTCCCAGCAAAGATTTCAAAACACACTGCAGTTTAAAGATGTGCTTTTCAAGCTCTTTCAAAGAAGCAACATTGAGAAGCGGAGACCCATTGGTCTCCAAGTAAACGTAGTGAAGCAGATGACCTTGTCAGATGTCCAGCAGTGCCATCAGCTCAGAACTGTTTACAACCAGTGGAACAAAGCTACAGAAATCTACTGTTTGGAGAACTCTGGCCGGAAGTCCTTATAGAATTTGTGACTAAAAGTCATACCTTCGCCATGGAAACAAGGTTAAGTGATTCAACTAAGGCGGCCGTCACACGCTGCAATATCTCGAACGATATCGTTTACGTGATCTGCTTTTTGATCGCTTAAGCGATATCGTTTGTGCATCGTTACGTGCGATCAAGCGATTTTACAATGTAAAATCGCTTGATCGTTACATCGCAGATATGAGAGCCGAGAGCTCATATCAAGCGATAAACGATGTAACAATCTGCTTCATCGTGGTGTGTGACACCACGATGAACGATCTCCCAGCGGCAGAGCCTATGCTGGGAGATGGTATCTATGTTAAACGTCGGCGCCTAGTAACCCGATGTGTACCATAGTTACCAGCGATCTCGCTGGCCCACATCGCTGGTGAGTCTGTCTGTGTGACATCTCGCGTGTGCACGTGATCGCTTACAATATCGTTCACGATGTCGAGACGTGTGACGGCCGCCTATGAATGAAATCAGAAGAACTGAGATGAAGAAAAAAGATCAGCAGGTGATCAAATATGATGAGTTAAAGTGAACCTGTCACCCCTTAGTGATTCACAAATTGAAAGCACCACTTTCAGCGGCATCTATGCTGCATCTTGTGAAGGTGTCTCTACACTCTCCACCCTGTACACTGAATGAAACAGTTATGTATCCAACCATGCCTGTAAATCATTAGTTAGGTGATCCAAGGGGTCTTGTCACTGTGTCCTAACATCACAGCCGGGTCGATCCTCCCCGCCTCCTCTATGTGTCTGCCGCCTCTTCTTCTCTATTTGTCCCCTCCTCTTCAGCACCTGCACAGATTCATCTTTTTTCACGCAGGCGCACGGAGTTCAGCCGGAGTGCGGGGAGACCGGCTATAATCATTGCACCTGCATGAAGTGCATGCACCAGAGCCCGCCCTGTTATGTTCTGCTCTATGTGACATATTACACAGGTGCAATGATGACAGCCGGGCTCCCCGCATTCCAGCTGAACTTTGTGCCCCTGCTTGAACAAAGCTGAATCTGGGCAGGCGCTGATGAAGAGGGGACAAATAGAGAAGAGGAGGGGGCAGACACATAGAGGAGGCAGGGAGGACCGGGCCAGCAGCAATGTTAGGACACAGTGACAAGACCCCTCGGACCGCCAAAGTAATGATTTACATACATGGTAGGAAACATTATAAAGTGTGTCTTTAGGTGTACAGGGGGGGAAGAGATTATAGAGACCTTCACAAAATGCAGCATAGACGCTGCTGAAGGTGCAGGTTTCATTGTGTAAAGCACTAGGGGGATGACATGTTCTGTTTCACATTTGAAATATTTGGCTGTAAAAAAGGTAGTTTGTTTGAGTGCTGGAGAGTGGTACAATAATGAGGGTCTGCAGGCAATAATAAGTACAGTGCAAATTCATTGGAAACTCGAGGCTACATTTCAGCTAGTGGAGTTGGGGAGTTTTGGTCAGCATTAACCTCTTCCCGAACCATGATGTTGTACAACATCATGGGTTCGGGTCCCGGTATTTGATGCTAGCTCTGGTGCGGCACTCACATCAAACACACGACATCTCAGCTGATGTCATCAGCTGAAATGTTGGGTTTCCTGTGTGGCGCCCCTATGGCTAGGCTGCCACAGGGAGATACTGCACCCCAAATAGAAGGTAGTAGTGCCTCCATAGCTAAGGGTTTGGGATTGTGCTTATGGAGTCTGTATTAGCACCCAACACTGGGCCACCTTAGAATCGGGGGCTTATATACAGTAAGTCCCAGGGGGTGGAGCCTAGGTTAGAGTGGGAAAACCAGGAAGTTGAGAGTTTTTTGTCAGACAGTTCTGGGAAGGCAGTCAGTTAGGACACGCCTGACAGCTGAGTGACAAAGGGATCACCCATCTCAGGAGGGTGACCTGGGACAGAAGGGGACGAAACAGCACTGGTTGGAGCCGGCTGGTTAAGTCTGGGGAAACACCGCAACACGGAAGCCGAGGCAGTCGGCGGTTCATATGTAAATATTTCCCCCACCAAACAAATGATTGCCAGGGCACGGAACCGGGAACCCGACCACCCGTGATTCTCCGATCACAGCTATCAACCCATCCCAGTGTCCGAGTACCCCTCTCCCTGTGCTCATCATTTTCTGGTGTCTGAGAACAGGATTGAAGCAGCCTGGTAATACCAGGTAAAGTGTGCCTAAAGACTTTATGACTGTCCATATATTGTAAAACGGGCCGCCATTACATCGCCTCAGAAATACAACTGCGCACCGAGCAGAGGACAAGAGCACAAAGATAAGCCCCCCATCCCGCTCTGCTGAGTGACGAAGTGTAGTGGCGGGCTCCGGAAAAGGCCCAAAGGACCTACTACGGATTCTCATGGTGGGTGGGCCTAAAAATGTAAAAAAGACTATGTGCTGGCCCAGGGGTGTGCCTCGGCCCCTTACTACAGATGGGCCAAGTAAGAAGTGCCAAATGTCTCCCCGTCCCCCCTTGCTATCAAACAACCAAGGGGGCAGGTCGAGAACCGAACCGGAGGATCCAGCGAGCGTTGAGCCCGGAGAAGAGGATGCGGCCGAACCGGAAAACCTGATCCGATTCTCAGGGGAACCCGACCTGATCATAGAGGAATGTGAGAAAGCAAGCTCTACCAGCCAGGCGAGTACGGGAAGGAGGACCGAGAGGAAGGAGCAGCCGGTGGCGCAGAGGTGTCCGGGCCCCGCAAGCTATGGTGGGCTGATCACCTTGAACAACAACAAGACCGGGTCAGTATGGAGATGAAGCGATTTGAATACCAGTCTCCAGCCCCGCTTCCACACTCCTGGCAACCCGTCGAGAGGCCACAGTTCCAGGATGACCCAAAGGCAACATCATAACCTACGAATGCCATGCAGGACCTCGGGGGTGGTATGCAATCAGGGTTAGCAGAAGCATGGAGTGATGAAACAATCCCGGTATCATATATCAATGTAAATAGTTGAGTATAGTGCATTTTCTTGTTGTGTGCTAGTATATGAAACGGGTAAAGAGAGGTAAACTCCGGTGCACAATATTAAAGAGGGTAGAGTGGGCGTAAGGAGCTGTGCAGGGAGAGTAAAACCTTTGCCAACCGGTGCCCCAGGGCCAGGAGGCCTACAGTACTTATAGCCAAAAGAGACCCCTGCAGTGCCAAAGACTCCTACTCCGTAGCACCAAAGTTAATGGTTGTTGTGTATTGTGACTTAAGCGGCCTACAAAGACTTTACTTGCTGGACTGCTTGCAACGTTATAAGAAATGCGCCTCCCGGATGGGAAGAATACAAGCATACTTGTTGTTATTAAAAGTGTTATTGTTTGTTATGCATATGAAAATGTCAGCTTAAATCCAGTCTGGTTTTAACACCCGCGGACGGGTGTATTTCACCAAGAGGGTGTGTGGCGCCCCTATGGCTAGGCGCCACAGGGAGGTACTGCACCCCAAATAGAAGGTGTAGTGCCTTCGTTCGTAGCTAAGGTTTGGGATTGTGCTTATGGATGTATTAGCACCCAACAGTAGGCCACCTTAGAATAGGGGGGACTGATATACAGTAAGTCCCAGGGCGTGGTGCCTAGGTTAGAGTGGGAAAACCAGGAAGTTGAGAGTTTTTAGTCAGACAGTTTTGGGAAAGTAGTCAGTTAGGACGTCTGACAGCTGAGTGACAGAGGGATCACCCATCTCCAGGAGGGTGACCTGTGACAGAAGGGGATGAACCAGCAACGGTTGGAGCCGGCTGGTTAAGTCTGGGGAACACCGGCAACATGGAAGCCGAGGCGGTCAGCGGTTCATCCCTGACCGTAAACCGCGAGCCGCGGGCCCTAAAACTGGGTAGCCGTAGGCACCACAAGACAGTACCTCACTCCTCAGGCCCATAATCGGTCCAAGATTACGAAGGTAACGGCCCGAATTCCGGTGGTGGGAGAGTGTGCATTCCTGCTGCTCCCGTCCGTATCGGTCAAGGAAAATCTGTACCTAACTGTACAAGACCAGGGGACTAGCGAGAGAACTCTGCAAAGGTGGTTAAGGACAGAAAGGAAGATAGAACTTAGGCCCCGAAAGGTATAAAGAAAGGAACATCTTCAAATTCCATAGGGGCTCCCTGAACCTACAGCTATGTCCTCGTTCTTCCAGACTGTACCATGTCTTGTGTAATATCTGCCGGTACCAGTAAAAGGACGTTGAAGCTGAAACGGTGTCTGTCTTCCTCCCCACAGGTGCCCGGAGGGCCTCAGCATCCTCGGAGGGGTAAGAACAACTACTCCCCTCATCCTCCCTTACTGCCCTGAGGTAAACTCCACCTGTGGGGAGATGTATTACACTAAGATGCATCCCATCACGTCAGTGACCTGCCCGCAGCACTGGTACAAACATTACCAGGATCCACAGGTGGCATCACGGACTATTAATCCTTGTACATATTTCCCCCACCAAACAAATGACAGCCAGGGCACGGAAGCGGGAACCCGCCCACCCGTGATTCCCTGTCACAGCCATCAACCCATCCCGGTGTCCGAGCACCCTCTCCCTGTGCTCATCACCAGCACCGATCAGATACGGGATTTGGTCGGTGCTGTTAACCCCTTGGATCCTGCTGTCTTTCACTGACAGCGGGATCTAAAGCCGCCGTGGCAGGGAACGCACTGTTCCCCGCCTGCACCAAAGATCGCATGATAATATCGCAAGATCTTCGGTGCTAACGTGATAGCCCGGGGTCCTGGTTTGACCCCAGAAGCTATCACTGATCGCTTCCTGTGAGTGGTTGTCAACTGCTGCCAACCACTCGCAGTGCGCATTTGTGACAGGTCCCGATGTGCACAGCTCATACAATACACCATACATCCATCATACAATACTATCAGGTAGGTGTATGATTTGCTCCAAAAAATATTTGGGGGTCCACATGGACAGCAAACTGGACTTGAGGTGCCACACAGAGCGAGTTTACAAGAAGGGGATGAGCAAACGGTACTTCCTATGAAAACTAAGGGCATTTAATGTGTGCGGCAAAATGTTAGAAATGTTCTACAAGTCCATAGTGGTAAGGGCCATCTTTTTAGCGATGATATGCTGGGAGTGTGTGGGTGTCTGATGATAATAAGCTCAATAAGCTTATCAAGAAGGCAAACTCGGCTTTTGGCCGCCAGCTTGACACTTTTGAGGAGGTACTGGAGAAAAGAACTCTGAAGAAGTGTATGGCGATAATGAATAATGCAGACTCATTATATGAGATGTTCATGAGACAGAGGAGCACCTTAAGCAATCGTCTAATCCTACTAAGGTGCATTAATCAACTAAATGTGAAATCCTTAAAGTGAATGTTGTTTTTTTAGTTTACCAATTGTGCATGACCTGTAATGTATAACACTCTTCTGTCAACTCTACTAACTTGTTTTATTCATTTAACCCCTAGACGACAGCCTAACGTCTACAGACGTCCGAAAAAACAGGGTACTAAAGCCCAGCCTTACGTCTGTAGACGTCGGGCAGGAAATAGCCCTGTAGCGCCGCCCCTTGAGCTAATACCTCTAGGGTGTCAGCGTACCGATTGTAGCTGACACCCTAGAGAGTAGTAATTAGCTCCTTTTGTACCCGCACCTGTAATGTGATGACCGGTAAACACCGTTTACCGATCATCACATTACAAAAGTGAAAGTGCTTTGTACAAAATGCTTTCACTTTGATCCGACATGAAAACACATGTCGGATCAAAGTGATCCATTAACCCCTAAGGCCCCTAAGACCCCCTGTGCCTGAGATTACCCCCCCTTACCCCCCCACCCCTCCCCCGGGCCATCTCAAAATGGCGGCGCATGTAAAAACGCGCCGCCTCCCCTGCAGCTGCATGCGATCTGACATGTCACAAGTCAGATCGCATGACTGACACATCCCCCTGTGCCCCCCAACACTTTCTGCAGCCTCCAGCCCCCCATCTCCAGCTCTTCCAGCCTCGCTCCTGCAGCCCCCTCCTCGCTCCTACAGCTTTCTTCCTCCGGTCCTCCAGCTTCCCTCCGCTCCTCCAGCCCCGCTCCTCTGATACCCACAGCCCCCTCCTCGCCCCTCCAGCCCCGCACCTCTAACCCGCTCCTCTAACCCTCTCCTCCGCTCCTCTTACCCGCTCCCCCGGCTCCCCGGCTCCCCTCCTCGCTCCTCCGGCCCCGCTCCTGCAGCACCGCTCCTCCAGCTTCCCTCCTCCTCTCTCTCTCACCTGCTCCTCGTTCCTGGGGTCCCGCTCCTGGATCCTGGAGTCCCGATCCTGGGGTCCCGCTCCTGGATCCTGGGGTCCCGCTCCTGGATCCTGGAATCCCGATCCCGGCACCAGCAGCAGTCTGTCTCCTCTTCTGTGCGCGCAGCTGTGTGAGCTGCGCGCACTCTCAGGGGAATGATAGGTCATGAACTTACAGAGTTCATGACCTATCATTCCCCTGGGGTCACACACTCTCAGGGGAATGATAGGTCATGAACTTACAGAGTTCATGACCTATCATTCCCCTGGGGTCACACAGGGGTTAAGTGATCTTCATGGTGATCTGCTTTAGAGATCATGAAGATCAGTTACCCCTGTGTGGTCCCTGGATTGTGATGGGTCATGACCTTAGAGTTCATGACCTATCATTCCCTGAGGTCAAACAAGGGTTAAGTCATGAACTCTAAGTTCATGACCCATCACAATCCAGGAGTCACACAGGGGTACCTTTACACGCCGTAACCGTTGAGAGAAATATTGACGGCGATATGTCGCCTTGCAATAATCGCCGTCAAAATCTCTCCCAATTGCGGCATGTAATTGGGAAATTTGGCGGCGATCTGTCGCCTCGCCACGGTCGCCTGATCTCTGTGCACTGCTCTGAAATCAGGCGACCGTGGCGAGGCGACATATCGCCGCCAAATTCCCCAATTACACGCCGCAATTGGGAGGGATTTTGAACGGCGATTATTGCAAGGCGACATATCGCCGTCAATATTTCTCGCCGCGATTGCGGCGTGTAAACGTACCCTTAGAGATTATTATGAAGATCCGTTAATCTCTGTGTGACCCCAGGATCATGATAGGTCATGAACTTACAGCGTTCATGACCTATCATTCCCCTGGGAGAGTGCCTTATTATAGCATATGGGGGATGCCCCCATATGCTATAACACCGAGAAACATCGCGGGACCGCCCACTGGACTACGTCGGACATCACCGCCCACTGGACTACGTCGGACGCCACAGACAAATAAAGATGGGGTCTAAATTGTGTTTGTTTTTTTTTCTAATAAAAAAATCTTTCTCTGTGTTGTGTCTTCTTTACAATTTACTAGAGATTCCTAATGGCGGGTCTAACATTGGCCCTATATTATGAATCTCGGGCTTAGTGCCAGCTGCCAAAAAGCTGGCATTAACCCCTTATTACCCAGTCTGCCACCGCTACACGGCAGCTGGAAGAGCTGGATACAGCGCCAGAAAATGGCGCTTCTATGAATGCGCCATTTTCTGGGGCGGCTGCGGGCTGCAATTCGCAGCGGGGGGGGCCCAGAAAGCTTGGGCCTCCCTACGCTGAGGATTCCAGCGCCCAGCTGCCTAGTTGTACCTGGCTGGCCCAAAAACATGGCGAAGCCCACGCCGTTTTTTTTTTTAATTATTTCATGAAATAATTTAAAAAAAAAAGGGCTTCCCTATATTTTTGGTTTCCAGCCAGGTAAAACTAGGCAGAAGGGGTTGGTGGCAGCCCGTAGCTGCCTGCTGTACCTGGCTGGACCAAAAGTGTGGCGAAGCCCCACGTCATTTTTTAAAAAAAATTTAATAAAGAACTACTAGAAAAAAATGCAGGAGAGGAGATGACCAGGACCGGTGTCTCCGGATCTTGTGCACATGCTCTAAGGCTGCTTTCACATCAGCAGCTTTTGCCGATCGCGGCAGATGCGGTGAAAAAAAAGCATCTGCCGCGATTACCGCATAACCGCTGCACTTACGGCAAGCCCCATGCAATGTCTATGGGGCTTGCGGTAAGTGTGCGGCAGGTGCGGCAAGTACGGTTTCGGCACTTGCAGCAGGTGCAGCCGCGAAAAAAAAACGCGGTCAGCCGTGTTTTTTTTGCTGCCGCATCTGCTGCAAGTGCTGATACTGCACTTGCCGCACCTGCCGCAAGCCCGCATAGACATTCTATGGGGCTTGCCGCAAGTGCAGCAGTTATGCGGTAATCGCGGCAGATGCGTTTTTTTCACCGCATCTGCCGTGAACGGCAAAAACCGCTGATGTGAAAGTACCCTAAAAGTGAGAAATTGTGTGAAAAAAAGAAAATGTTCAATATGACGTTATCAAATTCTGTGAAGTAGCTGTAGCTTCAAAATGCTCACTATACCACTAGACATAATCCGTGAGGCGTCTAGTTTCCAAAATGGGATCACTTGTGGGGGAGCTCCAATGTTTAGGCACACAGGGGCTCTCCATACGCGACATGGTGTCCGCTAACTATTGGAGCTAATTTTCCATTCAAATTGTTAGCGGACACCATGTCGCATATGGAGAGCCCCTGTGTGCCTAAACATTGGAGCTCCCCCACAAGTGACCCCATTTTGGAAACTCGACCCCCAAGGAACATATCTAGATGCATAATGAGTACTTTCAACCCTCAGATGCTTCACAAATTGATCCATAAAAATGAAAAAAGACAATTTTTGTGGAAAAGAAAGTACTTTTTCATTTTTACGGATCAGTTTGTGAAGCACCTGGGGGTTCAAAGTGCTCACTATGCTTCTAGATAAGTTCCTTGTGGCGTATAGTTTCCAAAATGGGGTCACTTGTGGGGGAGCCCCAATGTTTAGACACACAGGGGCTCTCCATACGTGACATGGTGTCCGCTAACAATTGGAATTGTAAGTTGATACTATGTCGTGTATGGCGATCCCCTGTGTGCCTAAATATTGAAGCTCCCCCACAAGTGACCCCATTTTGGAAACTAGACACCCCAAGGAATTTATTTAGATGCATAGGGAGCACTTTGGACCCCCAGGTGCTTCACAAATTGATCCATAAAAATGAAAAAGTACTTTTTTTTCACAAAAATCTTCTTTTATTTTCATTTATGGACTAATTTGTGAAGCACCTGGGGTATGAAAGTGCACACTATGCATCTAGATATGTTCCTTGGGGGGTCTAGTTTCCAAAATGGGGTCACTTGTGGGGGAGCTCCAATTTTTAGGCACACAGGGGCCCCCCATATGCGACATGGTGTCCGCTAACAATTTGAATGGAAAATTAGCTCCAATAGTTAGCGGACACCATGTCGCGTATGGAGAGCCCCTGTGTGCCTAAACATTGGAGCTCCCCACAAGTGACCCCATTTTGGAAACTAGACATCCCCTGGAATTTATTTAGATGCATAGTGAGCTCTTTGAACCCCCAGGTGCTTCACAAATTGATCCGTAAAAATGAAAAAGTACTTTCTTTTCCACAAAAAGTTTCTTTTTTCATTTTTATGGTTTCATTTGTGAAGCACCTCGGGGTTCAAAGTGCTCATCACCCATCTAGATAAGTTCCTTGGGTGGTCTAGTTTCCAAAATGGGGTCACTTGTGAGGGAGCTCCAATGTTTAGGCACACAGGGGCTTTCCATACGCAACATGGTCTCCGCTAACAATTGGAGCTAATTTTCCATTCAAATTGTTAGCGGACACCATGTCGCATATGGAGAGCCCTCGTGTGCCTAAACATTGGGGCTCCCACACAAGTGACCCCATTTTGGAAACTAGACACCCCAAGGAATTTATTTAGATGCATAGTGAGCACTTTGAACCCTCTGGTGCTTTACAAATTGATCCGTACAAATGAAAAAGTATTTTTTTTTTCACAAAAACTTTCTTTTGTCCTCAATTTTTTAAATTTCACATGAGCAACAGGATAAAATGCATCCTAAAATTTGTTGGGCAATTTCTCCTGAGTACACCGATACCTTATATGTGCTCATAAACCACTGTTTGGGCGCACGGCAGGACTCGAAAGGGAAGGAGCGCCATTTGACTTTTTGAATGGAAACTTAGCTCCAAAAATCAAATTGCGCTCCCTTCCTTCTGAGCCCTGCTGTGCGCCCAAACAGTGGTTTATGACCACTTATGAGGTATCGGTGTACTCAGGAGAAATTGCCCAACAAATTTTAGGATGCATTTTATCCTGTTGCCCATGTGAAAATTAAAAAATTGAGGCTAAAAGAACATTTTTGTTGGAAAAATTAAAATGTCCATTTTTTGTTTCCACTTTGCTTTAGTTCCTGTAAAGCACCTGAAGGGTTAATAATCTTCTTGAATGTAGTTTTGAGTAGCTTGAGGGGTGCAGTTTTTGGAATGGTGTCACTTTTGGGTGTTTTCTGTCGTGTACACCCTCAAAGGGACTTCAAATGTGATGCGGTCACTAAAAAAATGGTTTTGTAAATTTTGCTGGAAAAATGAGAAATTGCTGATGAACTTTGAACCCTTATAACGTCCTAACCCCAAAATTTTTTTTTCCCAAAATTGCGCTGATGTAAAGTAGACATGTGGGAAATGTTATTTATTAACTATTTTGTGCCACATAACGCTCCGGTTTAACAGAATAAAAATTCAAAATTTGAAAATGGTGAAATTTTCAAAATTTTTGCCAATTTTTTAATATTTTCACAAATAAACGCAAAAATGATCGACCTAAATTTACTACCAACATGAAGCCCAATATGTCACGAAAAAACAATCTCAGAATCGCTCGGATCCAATGAAGCGTTCCAGAGAAATTACCTCATAAAGGGAGAGTGGTCAGAATTACAAAAAATGGTCCGGTCATTAAGGTGGAAATTGGCTCCGTCACTAAGGGGTTAAGTAATTGATGTTCTTGTTTATATTTTGCTGCTGGGATACCATCATTTCCCTTGGAATTCAATAAAGTGTATCGTCTCGTAACAATGAAGATTGTTAAAATGCTTATGTTGGCACACATTATTAAATATATTTATTAAAAATGTATATAAATT
Organism: Allobates femoralis; assembly: GCA_033576535.1. Lineage (NCBI taxonomy): Eukaryota > Metazoa > Chordata > Amphibia > Anura > Aromobatidae > Allobates > Allobates femoralis. The sequence continues at coordinate 85,798,643 of JARQOC010000003.1, read as the reverse complement.
ATTATGAAACCTATTTATGGTTTGGGGAATAACATTTAATTTCAAGATGCACCTCGTGATGCTTAATTTCTTCTCCAGAAGTAATAGTAGAAATCCTTTTATACTTTCTCGCAGGAAATGTATTCCTGTATGCTGAGTAGGGTTAAGTATGAAAAACATATGAATAGTGAACTGTTTATTTAGGAACATATTTATAAAGACTAAGGGTATAGTAAGTTATCTAATATATAAAGCTGAGTGTATGTGTGTATGTATATGTGTGTGTGTGTGTATCATAGCTCTGCCCCTTCTGGTAGCCCTGCCCCCTCTGGTAGCCCCACCACCTCCACATAGGCCTACCCCAGTAGTCCCGCCCCTCCACATAGCTCTGCCCTTCCACTTAGTCTTAGGGCAGGGCTATGTGAAAGGAGTGAGGCTACAAGGAGAGGACAGGACTACTGAAGGGGCAGAGCTATGAAGGGGTACGGCTATGTGGAGGGGTGGAGCTATGAAGGGGTAGGGCTATGTGGAGGGGTGGAGCTATGAAGGGGTAGGGCTATGTGGAGGGGTGGAGCTATGAAGGGGTAGGGCTATGAGGAGGGGTGGAGCTATGAAGGGTGGGGCTACAGGGAGGGGTGGCGCTATGAAGGAGTGTGACTATGTATGGGGGTGGAGCTATGAAGGGGTGGTGCTACCAGAAGGGATGGAACTATTAAGAGGCAGTGCTACAGGAAGGGGCAGAGCTATGCTCATGTAGGTACGTTACGCCCGGGCAATGCCAGGCTCTACAGATAGTAGTAGATATAAATGCTCATATTGTGAAATATCTATATGTCTATACAGATGCTTAGTTTACTATGATATTCATTGAGAATCACAAACCATATTAATGCAAAGTTTCCTAATACCTGAACTTTGTTCATTTCCAGTTTGTTTTTTTCATTAGTCGCTTTCTCCGCCTTCTCCGCTGCTTTCTTCTGGAGTTGAGGACCTTTTCCAAAGAAGATGTAGTTCACAAAAGCGTATTCCAGCAACGCCAAGAATACAAATACAAAACATCCCATCAAATAGATGTCGATAGCTTTGACATAAGGGATCTTTGGTAGGGTCTCTCTGAGATGGGTACTGATAGTTGTCATTGTCAGCACAGTGGTTATACCTGGAAGACAAGTTTTACAATGTGTAATTAATTCATATATTTCTCCAGGGGATGTGCTTGTTTAAGGCTCTTTATCCCCCTGATTGTGTTTTCCTACATTTGCAAAATCTGTAATATGTTTCTCATCTGTTACCAGTTAAAATAGGTGTAAATTAGGTATGTCCTTGCACATGTCAATCAGTAATGACATTGTAGGAGAGAGTCATAGTTTATTTAGACACTTCCAGAAAGGAAAACAGAGGAATTGAAAAACACAGATGTCCAGTGATACAAGAGTGATCATTGCTACTCCATAGTTATACTATGGCTCTATACATTAATGGTAGATACAAAGAGTGATAATTTCTGTAATCAAGGTGTGAATCCAGCAATGGAAAATTTACATTTGAAATAGTTTTATTGTAAATGTATTGAAAAGTGGTACAATCATATTTACTGACGCATTTTGAGTCACTCAAAATCTTACTCCAAAGACTTACTGATGAAGTGGCTAAAACACATCAGATTTCCATTTTCATTTGAGATGCTGGATTCCACTTTTGTCAACTAAGTGTCATGGGGTGGTAATAATGGACGAGAGGGTAAGGTAGCAGGATGGCAGTGATGGGCAAAGGCAATCAGCAGTACTAGTCTGACCCTAAGACTGGGCGGCCATAGGTAACCTTGTTCCCAGATGTACCTCTGAAAGTGAGTACGTAGGGCCACCACCCCAGCGCTGCTCCTGAATAGCCCTGGGCTATAACCCCCTCACCTTCAATCAGGGACCAGGAAAAACACAGCAACTCTCACACATGTTAGCAATCTCCAGGAAAGCTACAGGATGGCTTCAGGAGGAACTGCAACAGCATCTACACAGCTCACGGTCATGCAGAGAATGAACTCTATCAGCGACACAAGGTAATAGGTCATGGGAATACTTAAAAGGTGGGGCAGTGGTCAACCACATCACCTGATACACACAGTAACTAGTACTGCAGAGCCACAACAACACATCCTGCATTTACAGTCGCAGGAGGACAGTGACGGGCAAAGGTTATCTGGGTAGCTAATCTGGCCCTTAGACCAGGGTCCCTATCTGATGCTGTTCCTAGAGTTATCTTTAAAGGTGAGGATGTCTGGGCCACCACCCTCACTCTGCTCCTGGCCAGCCATAGGCTAACGCCCCCTCTCCTCTGCCCATGGACCGGAATAGCAACAACAACTCTCACAAAGGTGACAATCAACAGGAAGCTTCGTAGAACTGCACTTGGTGCCCAACAGCTCACGGTAAATTCAGAGAATGAACTTCATCAGTGACATCAGGAGATGGGTCATGGGACTACTTAAAGGCTGGGGGAGTGGTCAACCACATCCTCTGATACACACAGCATCTAGTACTGCAGAGCCACAGCAACAGAACTGAACCCATAAGGTACAAAATTGAAAATACTCTCAGTTAACTGCTCACACTGCGGAGCAGTTCCCAGAGCCTACAGGGCAGTCTACACATGACACTAAGTAATGGCTGTGTTTGCTTGGAGTCCTACCAGCCTGATCCATGCACTGGATTAACAAATGCCTGCAAGCTGACTCTGATCAAGGGTGATGCACAACAGACTTGGGTGAGCCGTATTCTGCCATTTTTCTCGTGGTAGATTCAATGAATCAAGACATTGATGGGAACCTGTTAAGCGTGACAAGGAATCTCCTTTTCTTTTTTTTTTTGAATTCTTTATTTTTATTTTCAAACAATATATGTAGATCAATAGATATAACCATATATCTCTCACTGAGCACATCACGTGTAAGACATTATATAGAAGAAATAACATACCGGATAACTGAACAGTTCCATTTGCACATCAATTGACCACTTGTTGCGAGGTACAATTGAAGACATAAACATTATGAGATAGTAAAAAGAAAAAGAATATAAGAGAAAGCAGAAAGAGGGGAAGAAAAGGGTAGAGTAAGGGGAGAGGTAGAGGGGTATGAGATGGGAAGGGGGAGTAGCGGGCAAGGAAGAGACGTCCTCCCCCCCCCAAGAGGCAGAGGCGCCCACCCACATCGCCAATAGGGCCTCGCTTGATCAATTACAGATCCCTATTATCGTTATATACATCCGTGTCCATAAATCTCATCCAGGAGAACCATGTCTGTTTGAAAGACTCAAACGAATCATGTACTGAGGACGTTAAGTCTTCTAGGTGCATTAAGTCATTCACCTTTGTTATCCACATCGCCACCGTCGGGCTAGTCTCTGTCTTCCACAACAAAGGGATGGAATCTCCTTTTCTAACCAAACTTTTTCAAAGGGTGCATTGTTATTAAATATTTAGACTTTAGTCTAAGGGATAAGCTTTTCTCCTAGTGGAGAGTGACACACCAGAACTGGCATGACAGTAGTGAGGAGACTTATAAATCGCAATGCTCCTCTGGGAAATAAAATATGTGATGGTCTCTTCAGAGAAGAAGGAGACTTGAACTCTAGGTCCACCCATTGGATGTAGCAATACTAAAAGACAAAAGTGACGCTTTAACGAGCCTTGCCATATGACTTAGGATTTAAGCCAGATCAGAATCTCAGTTTGCTGACATGGTGTTTCAAGGTGTTGCCCCTTGTCAGTGCAAAGTATGAGTTCTGATCTAGCTGTATGAGAGGCTATGTGGGGTCCAAGGGGTAAGTTTTTCTCCAGTGACTGACACAAGATTTATGACATGCTTTTTGGCTGACAGCTATTCCTTCTCAGTCCCATACACGTTTTCTTGGTTTGGGTGAGAGTCCATGTCTTATGAGAGGAATATGGAAAGTTATACAGATGCCTCTAGTGACCGTGTATCTACACTAAGAACATAAGGATTGGGGGTGTTCAATTTTAATCTTTCTATTCCCCAATAATTCATGGTAAAGGTTGAACACCACTATGCAATATTAACTAGTTTCATCTGGATTTGAACCTGTGTCTCAGTGCTTCGCAGTCCTTGCTGCTACCACTGAGCTGTGCTCATACTCCCTCAGTGGCTCAGTGGTAGCAGCAAGGACTGCAAAGCACTGAGACACAGGTTCAAATCCAGACAAAGCCAATCCACAGTCTTTGTGGTGTGAAGTTGTAGTTGATTCACAATATATCTGGAGCAGTGATCACAATATTAACTAGTTGCCTGGTTTTGTCACAATCACAGGTTCGGTTGACAATAATCTAATGTGTATAGCTACCTTAATAGTAAGAAGCTGAATATTTTATTTGTAAGATAATATTTAAGGCTGTATGCTAATATACCACATAAAATGACACTATAACATCACACCTGTCATTTTTATCACGTTAGTGTTGTTTTGAGCCTATAGTAATATATATATATATATATATATATAAATATATTATGAGCTGTGCTTTATTTCAAATGCATAAAAAATTACCTAAAGCAACTCTTGCAGCTGATGCATCATAGTTGATCCAGAAAGATACCCAGGACAGAATAGTAATCAGTGTAGAAGGCATGTACGTCTGCAGAATGAAGTAGCCAATGTTTCTTTTAAGACGAAAACTCAATGACAATCTAGGATAAGAACCTGAAAATAATAATAACACATCAGGGGTGTAGCCAGAATCTATGGAGCCTTATTGCAAAGTAAAATATTACATTCCCCCAAAAGCAGCAAAGGATGCACAGTATTGCCATATAGCAAGTATTCTGCCAGAAGAAGGACCATTCTGTGTTTGGTGCTTACTCAACCTCCAAATGCAGCCACTGCAGTTACTTCCATTAATAACAAAATCAGGAGTATTTAAATCATACATAATTCTCCACAATAATATATGTCATCCTTCCCCAACAATGGACATTTCTTACAATACACTCCCCTAGTGTTTAAAAAAAATTGTGAACCACACAATGGAGTTAAGTATTCAAGTTAACACAAAAAAAGTTTATTGATACAAAACGTCATAAAAGTTGCTAAACATCCATACTGGGGTCATAATAAGAGGTTAACAGGGAGAGGCACTGTGTGATTCCACAGTGCTAAATAGGCAAACTACTGTTGTGGCCTCCGTTATGGGGGGTCCTTGAAATAGCAGGATTCTGGCATCATTAATGCAGCGTTACTGTAGTGTAACACTGCCTTCACGCTCCCAATAAAATCTTATGGATGACGGACTCCCGAGTGCATGCAAACACTGGCACATAAGTTTGAAATCTCACATTATTTTGTAGCGCACAGGAAAATGCTCATTGTCGCGTTTTCCTGTGCGCTACAAAATAGCACGAGATTTCAAAATCCGGCACTTACATGCTGCGTTTGCATGCGCTATGGAGTCTGTCATCCATAGGACTCTATTGACAGCGTTAAGGAAGTGTTACATTAAGGTAAACCTGCGTTAGTGCTGCAGGAATGCTACTCTTTGGCGGACCTCCCATGACAGAGGCCACAATGCTAGTGTGGCCTTAGCCTTAGAGAACTAACAGGTTACTTATGCACTAACTAATGGAAGAGATTCTCTTCCACAGGTGTGCTTAACAGTAAATACTCTAAGGTCTCGCTTTCCCATGATGAATGACACTATCTGTTGACTCCAGCGCCAGGACACCACATGACGCACTATTCGGTTTTTCCTTTCTCAAAGGGCGCCATAATGAAGCCTTCATTACAACCCACTTATATGTGCCCAGATAAAGATCTTGACTCCTCACAACTTTATCAGTAGCATGCATGCAAACACCCGGAAGTGTGTGTTTTCTCCACCCAGCGGCATTCACCCAATCACAGCAAATGACCATGGAAATCCCCTGGTGACGTCACTCATCATATGCAGTGACAAAATTGAAGTCGCAGGGTGTAAACATCCAATACAACAGGGGAGTGCTGCTCGCTTATCAGACGCAGGGCAGACTAGAGCCACAAAAGGGCAAGTTCGATGGGCGTGTCCTGCATCTGATGGAACAGGACGCTTAGTGAGGAGCTCTGCACACTGAGCCCTGTTATTGGCACCTAACAGCCACTAAGACCTCCAAAACCTGCTGGGGTGAGATCGGATTACCTCAGGAACAGACTGAGATGTCTAAAGGCGGCTCTAGACGCAGAGATACCGAGCACTCGGTGAGAGATTTCTTTGGAGTAGACAGTACACTGAGATCTGCTTCCAACATGGTGCAGGGGGCGGGATCATCAACACCTCACTGCTCTCCTCGTTCTCAGCATGGAGGAGAAGGTTCAGGAGCTAGAGAGGATGATGAGGCTCCAGTGACAAGGGGCTGCTTAAAAAGCTTCCTAGAATCCCTCCACAGGTCCCTACAGGACGATATGAGGGGCATGATTGCTGATCTAAGAGCAGATCTAACGGCCATAAGTGAAAGAAAAGGGCAAGTTCAAACTCAACATGTGTCCATGTCAAAAGGCTAATTACACAGAATAAGTGTCCCCATGCATCTTATTGATTCTTATGGTTTCACAGGAGTCATGCTACCAGTCCGGAGCATGAGTCTCTCTATGTCCCATTGTACACAGCATCAATATGCATCTTACCACATAGTCTCACATCAATCATCAAAAAAACACTGGATGAGAAACATGTAATGTCCATACAGCTATACTAAGGAAAAATTATTTCAGTGACATCATTCATCATGAGTAAGCGAGACCTTAGAGTATTTACTATTAAGCACACTATGGATGAGGATCTCTTCCATTAGATAGTGTATAAGTAACCTGTTGGTTCTCTAAGGGAATTTTTGAGGTGCACCAAGACAAATCATGTGTATTTGGGATAGTGACACTAAAGGGGTGGTCACACACTACGATTTTGTGAGTGACCTCACCTACCATCTCAGGGGTGCGTGCTCCTGAACAACATCGTTAGTGAGGTGTCACATGTATAGATATCGTTCACGACGCAGCAACGATGTTGTGTGCAGGTATCGTTCACACAACCAGCAACTGATGCTTGTCAATGTTGTGAATAGGTGAAATCATTAAGGAGATCGTTATAGCGGTGTCACACTGAATGATACAAGCAGATTGCATGATCGACATCGTCTGATGTGGGGTCCAGATCTCATATCTGCGATGAACGATCTGACCACTTATTGCTTGTAAGATCAACCTGTCACACGCAATGACATCATTTGAATGACGGAAAACCCGTGATGTTTCAACGACATCGTTAAATATATCGTAGCGTGTTACGGCCCTTAAGTCTGAGCTCCTCTTTTAATTTCCTGGCTTTTCCTTTGTTTGTTTCGTGGGAAGTAGTTTGTTAATTCTATACTCTGGATATAGGTCTGACTGTATTTTTTCATCAGAAATTATTTTATCACACTGGCCTTTGTGACATCTGATTTTCTGTTTACCTACCTAGCACTGTGGACACACACTGTATTATAACCCCAGGGGGGATGTTTTGTAACTATTAAAAAGTTTTGAGTCGATAAACTTTTTTTTTGTGTAACTTGAATACTTGAACTCCATTGTATGATTCACACTTTTTTTTTAGTACAGTGACTCCCATGTAACACATACAGTTAGGTCCATATATATTTGGACACTGACACAATTTGTTTTTTACCTGTTTACTGAAACATATTCAAGTTATAGATAGAATGGACATGGGCATAAAATCCAGACTTTTAGCTTTCATTTGAAGGTATTCACATTAAAATAGGATGAAGGGTTTCAGCTCCTTTACATGTGCCGCCCTGTTTTTATGGGGACCAAAAGTAATTGGACAATTAACTCAAAGGCTGTTTCATGGGCAGCTGTGGCTAATTCCTTCATTATTTCATTTTTAATTAAACACATAAAAGGCCTGGAGTTGATTTGAGGTGGGGTGCTTGCATTCTGAAGATATTGTTGAGATGTAAACATGCAGTCAAAGCCATCCTTCATCTGTGAAAATAGAAAAACCCATCCGAGAAATTGCTGCACTATTAGGAGTGGCAAATCAGTTTTTTTACATCCTGAGAAATAAAGAAAGGACTGGTGACGTCAACAATGCAAAAAGACCTGGACGCCCACAGAAAACAACAGTGGTGGATGATTGCAGAATAATAACCATGGTGAAGAGAAACCCTTCACAACAGCCAACCAAGAGAACAACACTCTCCAGAATGTAGGTGTATCAATATCCAAATCTACCATAAAGAGAAGACTGCATGAAACTAAATACAGAGGATTCACTGCACGGTAGTGATGGGCGAGTCCTAAATTACTCGGAATCGCTTGACTCTAGTGAGTCCGAGCCCGGGACTCGCTACTCGTTGCGAGTCCAATGTTAATGAATGGGGAAGCGAGTAATAGCGAGTAATGTGCGATTTACAAATCGCAGATGTCTCGGAAAGCGCTCGCATTGCCGTTTTGGAAACCCCACTCGCAACAGTTTTTTGCTGCTGTGTCCGTGTCTGTGGTTTTTATCCAAATTATATGATAACAAGAGGACAAGAGACAGGGTTTAATAGGGATATTGTCCCATCCCTGTCTGTAATGTGTGTTTTATAGACACTAGGTGTGGGAGAACACTTTTTTGAATTTTAACAAATATTTATTAAAGGTTTTATTTTAAAAGTGCACCCCCAAACCACCTCCTAACCTATTAAAAGCTGTCCCTGGAGCATAGTAACACTTACCCTACACTCCTTTTAGCTCCTAAATGCATATATTGAAACTGAATATAAACATTATAAAAGTACCTCATTACTGATGTTAATGAGTGACTATGGTATTCATAGTCACCCAGCCAGGCTGTCCCTGGATGCCTGAATAGGCATGATCTTCATCATACATTCAAATGCGCGCCTCCCTGCGCCCACACACTGAAGCCCGGCCGGAATAGGAGAGTGTGGAGGCGCGCAGGGAGGCGCGCATTTGAATGTATGATGAAGATCACGCCTATTCAGGCGTGATATTATGAATAGGGACAGCCTGGCTGGGTGACTATGAATACCATAGTCACTCATTAACATCAGTAATGAGGTACTTTTATAACGTTTATATTCAGTTTAAATATATGCATTTAGGAGCTAAAAGGAGTGTAGGGTAAGTGTTAAGAACGCTGCGGAGGGGAACGCCAGTGTGAAGGCAGCCTAAGTAAGAAATGTGTCCGTGTCTGTGTAGCAGCACACTAGTCCCTGCAAAAATTATTAAGTGCGCACAAGTAGTCGCACAAGTAGGTGGCGTACGTGCTATTTGCAGCTAGGAGAGCAGCAACGCACTGGTTTGCCACAGAGAAAAGAAAACTGAAGGGGTTATTATGACCCAAAATCTAGCAGGTGCAAAAAAATAGGAAATAGTACCTCAGCTAAGCCTCTGACTTCAGCTATTAGGACTGCTGAGTGAGTAAGCTAAGCTATGAGGTCGGTCCTGTGTGCACTGTAAGGCTGCACCTCCCTCCCTGCCTGCCTGCCTACAGTCCTCTACACAGTACTCCTCTGTCCTCCTGGTAGCTCTCAGAAGAGCTGTTTGGGTTATATATAAGGAATTTTTAAGTTTCCCTACTACACTGACTGACACTCCCTATGATCTGCTCCAGCATCTACCTCACCCTGCACTAGGTCAGATCTCACAGGAATGTAGAGAAAATGGCGGTGGCAAGGCTTATATACAGCCTCGCCTCTCATACATGACATAGGCATCACGATGGACAGAAGCCAATCATAGTCCTGCCACAACCAACATGGCTGTGGCATTACTGAATATGATTGGCTAACATGCTTGCCCATCTTCACAAGTTTTCTGACCTAACACGCTAGGCTGTCTCGGAAGCTTTGTCGGAACATAACAGATTCTGTATTTGCGAGTCCCGAATACAGTATACAGGACTCGGATTCGTAGACTCACTCAGACTCGCTCAATCTCGCTCAGACTCGCTCAGACTCGCTGCTGACAGCGGGTATCCGTGAAGCGGTGCGATTTTTTAAACGATTTAGGGAGATTCAAGCTACATAGCGATGTGATATAGCGAGTCTAGCGAGTGAGAAAAAGTAAACTCTGACAAAACTAGGATTGCCATTGACTTGCATTGGACTCGTTACTGTGCGAGTAATTGCTGGGAAACTCGCAGAGTACCGAGTCCTGCGAGTCCCTTACTACTCGCCGAGTAACGAGTCCTAGCGAGTAGACTCGCCCATCCCTACTGCACGGTGTAAGCCACTCATAAGCCTCAAGAATAAGAAGGGTAGATTGGACTTTGCTAAAAAGACAAGCACAGTTCTGGAAGAATATTCTTTGGACAGATGAAACCAAGGTCAACCTTGACCAGAGAGATGGAAAGAAAAAAAGTATGGTGAAAGCATATAACAGCTCTTGATCCAAAGCATACCACATCATGTGTTACACACGACGGAGGCAGTGTGATGGCCGGGCATACATGGCTGCCAGCGGCACTGGGACCCCAGTGTTTATTGATGATGTGACACTGGATAGAAGCAGCCGGATGAATTCTGGGGTTTTCAGAGAAGTATTCTGTGCTCAAATCCAACCAAATGCTGCCAAACTGATTGTTTATCTGTATTATGAAACATCGACCAATGACCCAAAACAAAGCAACCCAGGAGTTTATGAAAGCAAAGAAGTGGAATATAGTTGAATGGCCGAGTCAGTCATCTGATCCCAATACAGCCGCATTTCACTTGTTAAAGACTAAACTATTGACAGAAAACAAACAAACAGCAACTGAAAACTGCTGCAGTAAAGGCCTGGAGAGCAATAAAAAGGAGGAAACCCAGCGTCTGGTGATGTCCATGAGTTCAAGACACCAGGGAGTCATTGCCAACAAAGGGTTTTCTTTGAAGAATTAAAAATTAACATTTTATTTACAATTATTTAATTTGTCTAATACCCCTGAAATGAAGAGATTGAGTTTAAAAACACTTTAATTCCTCACATTATTATACAATCATGTTATTCAACTCACTGAATTAAAGCTGAAAGTCTGAACTTATACTACATCTTAAGTGTTTTGTTCAACATCCATTGTGGTGATGTACAGAACAAAACTAGAAAAATGTTTGTTGTCTCTGTCTAACTATATAAGGACCCAACTGTAGGTAGAAGGGATAACTAGTGATGATTTCTTACCAGTGGAGAAGACAACTTTCTTTGAAACCATTTTATAATCAATAATTGAGAATTGAGGCAGCTCAATCTTTTCCACCCCTGTGATTGCTTTATCTCCTCCGTTCCAGTAGAACTCTATGTCGTCAGTGGTATAACCATCTGTAAAAATAGAAAAAGTTATAGGTTTTCATAAAAACTAATCATTTCATTATATACAGTCCACAGTTTTAGATATTCATTGTGAAAATTAGAGGATGTAATTGCAATATAAACAATGTGTATAGGAAACAACTAGACCCGGCTCAGAAATGTTTGCTCCAGTGGTTCCTGTCATGTGTGGTGATGTATGATGACATTTTGCACTACCAGGTTGAGGGAGACAGAAGTGCTCTGCAAGCTGTGGATGGCAATCTGTAGCACTGGAGGCACAGATGGTCATCTTGCATTTCTCTGTCCTCTCTGCCTCATACCTTCCTTTGGGTGTAGCAGAACATACCATTTGTGCACTTGGAGCCACATGATAAATAAATGCCTTCTGTTGCTTGACTGTTTATTTGTTGATATAGGCAGTCATTTCCTTCTGCTTCAACTAGGGTTTACTGCATTGCTCGCAACAATTAGATTTGCGGACAGCATGGTCTAAGTGCTGATGATGTCCGGCTCAATAATAGCAGAAGGTCCCTCTCGTCATCTTCTCCTTTATTGAAATTGCTCCAGATTGTACGGGGCTCTCCTTAAGATAGTTTGCTATTGGCCTAAATTAACTTATACTATGACTTCTTGATGAAAAGTTTTATCATTTCATTTGGTTTATAGTAAAGAGAGCAGGTCCCTGCACAGGATCATTTACACTGGCCAACAATCCTTCTTGATAATCAACATACCACTGTAAGCCTTGAATGAGCGAAGAGCTTTATCTTATTTATTTACTATGCTTTACGTATACAGTGTCATAAATGTCTGAATCTCTTTACAGACATCATCATCACTGTCCCCTTTAGGGCTCACAATCTAAATTTCCCATTAATATGCCTTTGGAGTGTGGGAGGTAATGGGAGAACCTGGACAAAACTTACGTAAACTTCGGGAGAACATAGAAACTCCTTTCAGATCTACAGGTGACTGGATTGTTTATGTGTAGACATGGAAGTAAATTACAGCAGATCGCTACCTATAAATAGGGGATGTGCTGTGATATATATGTATACAGGGTGGGACATTTATATGGATGCACCTAAATAAAATGGGAATGGTTGGTGATTTCAACTTTAGGGCACATTAGTATATTGGAGGGGAAAACTTTTCCAGATGGGTGGTGACCATGGTGGCCATTTTGAAGTCGGCCATTTTGGATCCAACTTTATTTTTTCAATGGGAAGATGGTCATGTGACACATCAAACATATTGAAAATTTCATAAGAAAAACAATGGTGTGCTTGGTTTTAACGTAACTTTATTCTTTCATGAGTTATTTACCAGTTTATGATCACTTATAAAATGTGTTCAAAGTGCTGCCCATTGTGTTGAATTGTCAATGCAACCCTCTTCTCCCACTCTTGACACACTGATAGCAATATCGCAGAAGAAATGCCAGCACAGGCTTCCAGTATTTATTGTTTCAGATGCTGCACATCTCGTATCTTCACAGCATAGACCAGTGATGGCGAACCTTTCTGAGGCCGAGTGCCCAAACCGCAACCCAAAACGAAATTATTTATGGCAAAGTGCCAACACGATAATATAACCTAAATTGCAGCAGTGGTAATCATAAGCGCTGCACAGGGGGAGAGCAAGCGGTTGCCTTCTCTCTTCCCTGTGCAGTGCTTGTAGTCCTGAAACATTGATGATCAATTCAATTATTTTAACAATTAATTGATTTTAAACTTACCTTTGCAGTCTTCTCTTCGGCAGTGGTCAGACAGCTCATGTGTACTGCACATTGAAGCTGAGCCGCTGCCACTGCCCTTTCTAGAAACAGCAAGTGGATTGATCTGTATGGAAAAAATGCAGAATATTAGACAGAAGATAGATTTTATCATGAAATGCAAGCAGATTACATGCTGAAATCCTGGTCCCTTTCCTTGCAGTAATGTGCTCCATCCTGACCCTCTCCTTGCAGTAATGTGCTCCATCCTGACCCTCTCCTTGTACCTATGTGCTCCATCCTGACCCTCTCCTTGCAGTAATGTGCTCCATCCTGACCCTCTCCTTGCAGTAATGTGCTCCATCCCGACCCTCTCTTTGCAGTTATGTGCTCCATCCTGATCTTCTCCTTGTAGTAATGTGCTCCATCCTGACCCTCTGTTTGCAGTTAGGTGCTCCATCCTGATCTTCTCCTTGTAGTAATGTGCTCCATCCTGATCTTCTCCTTGTAGCTATGTGCTCCATCCTGATCCTCTCCTTGTAGTTACATGCTCCATCCTGACCCTCTCCTTCTAACTATGTTCTCCATCCTAATCCTCTCCTTCTAGCTATGTGCTCCATTCTGATCCTCTCCTTCTAGCTATGTGCTCCATTCTGATCCTCTCCTAGCTATATGATCCATCCTGACCATCTCCATGCATTTATGGCCCCATCCTGACCCTCTCCTTGCAGTTGTGCTCCATCCTGACCCTCTCCTGGCAGTAATGTTCCTATCCTGACCCCCTTCTTGTAGTAATGTCTTTATCCTTATCACCTTGTAGTATGCCCCATCCTTGTTCCCTTCTGTAATGTCCCATCCTTGTCCCTTGTGGTAATGTCCCCATCCTGCCCCTATCATGTAGTAATGCCCCATCCTGCTGTAATGCCCTATCCTTGTCCCCTTGCAGCAATATGTCCCATCCTGCAGTAATATGCCACATTCTTGTCCCCTTGCAGTAATATGCCCCATCCTGCAGTAATGCCCTAGCCTTCTCCCCTTGCAGTAATATGCCCATCCGTGTCCCCTTGAAGTAATATGCCCCATCCTGCAGTAATGTGTTTCATCCTTGTCCACTTGCCATTAATATGCCCCACCCTTATTCCTTTGCAGTAATATGCCCCATCCTGCACTAATGTACCTAATCCTTGGCCCTATGCAGTAATATGCCCCATCCAGCAGTAATATGCCCCATCCTTGTCCCCATCACATATTAATCTGCCACATCCTGCCCACATCACATAGTAATATGCCCCATCAGCCCCATTACATAATATGCCCCATCAGCCCCATTAAATATTATGCCCCATCACATAATAATATGCCCCATCAGCCCCATCACATAATAATATACCCCATCAGCCCCCATCACAATAATATGCCCCATCACATAATATGCCCCATCCTGCCCTGTTACTATTGCCCCATCCTGCCCCATCCCATAATAATCTGCCCCATCGCATAATAATATGCCCCATCCTGCCCCCATCACATAATAATATGCCCCATCCTGCCCCATCACATAATAATATGCCCCATCCTGCCCCCATCACATAATAATATGCCCCATCCTGCCCCATCACATAATAATATGCCCCATCCTGCCCCATCACATAATAATATGCCCCATCCTGCCCCATCACATAATAATATGCCCCATCCTGCCCCCAGCACAGAGTAATATGCCCATTCTGCCCCCCCCTTAGTAATGCCCCGTCCTGCCCCCAGCAAAGAGTAATATGCCCATTCTGCCCCCCCTTAATAATGCCCCGTCCTGCCCCAGCACAAAGTAATATGCCCATTCTGCCCCCCCTTAGTAATGCCCCATCCTGCTGTAAATAGATGATGGGAAAAAAAAAAAAAGTCATACTCACCTTCCTGCTTCAGTTTCCTCTCCAGACATCTTCTGCAGTCTTCTCCTCCCGACCCGCGCTGAGAGCGGTCACATGACGCCGGGCGCGTCACATGACCGCTGTCACATGACGCTGGCCGGGAGGGCGGGGCTAGGAAGTGTCAGAGAGAGGAGAAATGTCTCCTCTGCTCTGACACAGCTTTGAACTGCCGGCGCCGCGGCGCGCGCCGGCAGATCAAAGCGGCAGTGTAGTGGCGAGGCCACGTGCCAGGGGAAGCGGCTCTGCGTGCCACCCCGGGCACACGTGCCATAGGTTCGCCATCACTGGCATAGACAATTGCCTTCAGATCAGTGATGAGGCAAACTTTTTTGTGAATTGTGAAGTTAACAAACAAAACCACCGCTATTGGTCTGACACTAACCCACAGTGGATAGATCCCTCCAAGACTGTTGGAACACAAACATTGATGGTATTGTGTGGTATATGGGGTACAAAGATAGTGGGGCCATTCTTCATCAATGTAAACCTCAATGCCACTGGATATCTGAAATTGCTACATGATCCAGCTGCCGCCTTGGATCCCTCTGTCAGCGATTGACGGTGGGATCCAAGGGGTTAACAGCGCTGATCGGATCCTGGATCCGATCGGTGCTGTTACCCCAACATCTCAGCTGATGAGATCAGCTGAGATGTCGGAGCGTTGATGTGAGCGCCGCGCCGGAGCTCACATCAAAGCCCCCTTACCGGCCCAGGACATTCTACGACGTCCTGTGTCGGCAAGGAGTTAAAGGACTTGAGGTGAATATAACATGCTATCCTTGTTATATTTGTAAACCACAGCAATTTTGCACATTGATGAATACAAATTACAATTAAATTAGTGTCTTTTACTAATTCAACTCTAAAGGGCATCTGCCAGTAGGATCAACTTTCCAAATCCATATTTATGGGCATGTAGGTAATAGAAAGTAATTGAAAGTTGCATAAAATTATTATACCTTAGTAGCTGTTGTCTTATTCCAGAGATAGCCACATTTTTCTATCTAAATTGGGTTGTTAAGATCTCCTTGACAATCCGCCTTCAGATACCAGTGTGACACATGTAGATGTGGAGAGCAGACTGTCAGCCATTACATGTCTCACATTGGTAACTCCCCCTTCCATTTAAAATGAGCTCTGGGGCAAGTTCTCAGGGAGATTTATGTCTGGCCATAGATCTTAACACCTCATTTACATGTTAAGAAAAAAACGTGGATTTCTTGAGAATAGGACATTGGGTTGTAGATATCCAGGTATCATTTTATTCAACTTAATATGACTTGTGAGCCCACATAGTGAAGGAAATAATTATTTTATCCCGCTGATTTTGTACTTTTGCTCACTGACAACATGAACAGTCTATAATTTAAGGATAGGTTCATTTTAACAATGAGAAATAGAATATAAAAAATAAAATCCAGAAAATCACATTGTCTAAATTGTATAAAGCTATTTGCATTTTGCACAGAGAAATAAGTATTGATCCCTCTTGGCAAACAAGACTTAATACTTGGTGGCAAAACCCTTGTTGGCAAGCACAGCAGTCAGATGTTTTTTGTAGTTGATGATGAGGTTTAAGTGCATGTCAAGAGGAATTTTGGTCCACTCCTGTATACATATCATCTCTATTTCATTCATATTTTGAGGCTGTTGTCTGGCAATCTGACCGAAGCCTGAAACCTACTGATCAGGCCTGTCTCCATAGACATAGAATGGGGGAGTGGGAACATGTGGAGGCATAAGGTTTCCGCCGGATCCTAACAAATGCATCCTCTTGATCTCTTACCGGACATAAAAAGTTGCAATGTTGCGGCTTGTTAAAAAGCCTAATGTCACCTGACATGGTGTATTGCAGCCAAAAATAGAATGGGCTTCAATGGGGCTGGATCGGCTTTCACGCTGAGTATGCTCAGAGCCCTCCCAACACCCTCCCATTATGAAAGTCCTATGTAAAGTTTCAACTTTCGACAGATCAGGCAAAAAAATGTATGGGGTTTTTTGCCTGATCTGACACTCGGGTCAGGCATAATACTGCTGCTGTTGCACAAACAAACCCAGATGTGATTAGACGCATTTTCAGCCTGATCACATCTGAACCCAAGAGTAAAACCAGCCTTATATAGGATATAATATCTCTTTGTAGACTGCAGAGATATTTTACATTCAGATGCATTGAGAACAACTCTGCCTATTTTGTATGTAAATTTAGAAATAAACTACGGTATTTAAAAATTTTATTCTTTGCCCCCTACTGTTTCTACAAACTGGGCAAGAACCTATCTAATCTAAACGAACGTATTTTAATACCCATTATATAATGACATGCCGATGTAATTGTATAATAAGCTTACATTTCGTTTTAGCTCATGTCTATATTGTTAATGAGTGTAGGACAGGAGCCTTTCATGTGTCAGTAGTGAATTCTCCGACTTGCAGCAGATTCTGCCCCTATAATGTATTTTTCAGTCGTCTGCCAAAGCAGAGAGGAACGCTCAGGGCGTCATTAAATGTGATGTCCTGCCGGAAGTTTTGGTAGTAAAACAGAAAATCAAAGCCCGATCCAGTGACTCAGCGTGAATCCTTGACAGGACAGAATATAGATTGTTTCAACACTATTTTGTCACACATACCTTTTGTCTTTATTTTGGGTATAATTCATAAAAGGAAACAGAAAAATATTAGAATCTGAGACTCCTCAGTGGTTGACACCTTTTAATGGCTAACTGAAAAGATGGTAAGGGAAGCAAGCTTTCCAGACACTATGGCTCCTTTGTCAGGCTGATAATGACACACATTCTGAAGACACATACATATATACATAAGCAGTGTTAGATGCTGTAGTAAATATGACAGCTGACGTAAAGCAGAGTCAGGCTAGGGAGGGGGAGAGGAGCTGGGAAAATAAAGTAAACATTCTAAAATAAGAGAAAAGATTGTATTATTGTTCTATGATTAGTGGCCTGTGGAGACCTGAAGATTCCTAAGAGGGGCCATAAATCAAAGCGAGACAGTTCACATAAGAAGTGTCAAAAGTTAATTGTCCTCTAACTTGAGTCTGTTGCAAGATGTGATATCCCCAAATGCCCTTTCATCTACTATAATTGCCGTAGCACGTTTTGTGTCGGACCCCGAACCGTCTGTGGATATGTCACATGACGTCACCACGGCGAAGCATTGCTGCGTAGCGGCCAATGCGAGTCGTTAGCTGCGAGAGCAATGGCCGCTGAGGCCATTGCGAGTCCTAGTGTTTGTGCGAGCAATGGCCGCGAAGCGGCCATTGCAAGTCGCTGGCCGAAAATGAGAACCAAGGGCTCGGCCCAAAGCTAGCGATTTCACGCTCAGGGTAGCGAGTCGCTAGCCATCAGCGGGAAATCGCTAGCTTTGTGGCCGAGCATCGGTTCTATTTTCGGCCAGCGACTCGCAATGCCCGCTTCCATAAGGATTACCGCAATCGCGCCGCATTGCGAGTCGCTGGCTGAGTGCGAGCACTCCCCATAGAAAGTAAAAATATTCTAGACCCGATGCATTCGCATTGGGCTCACAGCTAGTTTTATATAAAAACGCAAGAATACATGTGAAACATTTAATCCTGTTTTGAATGTGTCAAAAGTTGTTATCAATTTGTATTCCCGAAATTCTTCTCTGTCTCTGAGATTTGAAGTTACTTTTTAAAATGAGCAGACTAATATCAGATTCACTGTGGTCAGGGCTGCAAAAAATCTTTTTTCATTGAGAGGCAATGAGAATTCATTCTTGTTCTGAATTTTAGTCCAGTCTCCCCTACATACATGCCACCTGTTGGACATTTGGTACATATAATTAAATACCTCACACTGCCTGTGATGCAACCGAAGTCCTCGCCAATAGCGGCGGGAGCCTTTCCTTGCAGCCAGGGCAGGTGCAGGACCTGTCCATCTGTGGTGACAACCAACAGGGTGAGGATTCCTGGGGGGATCGGGACTACAGGATCCCAGGTAACTTTGGTTGCATCAGAGGCAGTTGGTGTATTTAATTATATGTACCAAAATGTCCAACAGGTGGCATGTACGTAGGGGAGACCGGACTAAAATTCAGAACAAGAATTAATTCTCCTTACCAGGAGGTAACGCTATGCACCGCCAGGCTATGTATCTTTCTGGCAACCAGACACTTACCGCAGCCGCCGGCTCCACAAAGATTTCCAGGATATGCACTTTTGCAGAGCGCACAGGAAAACGCTGCAGACCCCGTTTCCTGTGCATTCGCCAAAAGTGCATATCCTGGAGATATCTGTGGAGCCGGCGGCTGCGGTAAGCGTCTGGTTGCCATACAGATACATAGCCTGACGGCACTCAGCGTTCCCTGCTGGTAACACTATGCGCTGCTCCGTGCAGAAAATAAGTTTCTGACGGATTGGCCAGGCTCAGGAGCAGATGCAAGTCTGACCCTAGCCTCACAATGTAAGACTGTGGAGCTTCGTTCTGAGCCTTGTTCTGACACTCCATAGACTTACATGGTGAACGTTACTTACAGAGAGCGCAGAATGACCCGGAGCGTCTGCAGAATGGTGATGTCTCGGGGAAGTGGAACAGAACAGACACAGATTTAATGTAAATAATCATTAATGGGATAACTTCTTTAACTGCTAGATTTTGGTAAGAATGTGGAGATAGGTATAACATTTTATATCAACGTTTTATACCCCAAAATAGTTAAATCTACTCAAACTGTATTTTCTTATTGTCTCTTATTAACTGCACTGAAGGGAACCTGAGATTGGGAAAATGTGCGTTCTGCAGATCAGAGGACAGTTCACCTCTCCTCACTGTGAATCTGCCACATGCCCATGGGTTCACCTCCAGGATTTTTAAGATCTTTTAAGTCTTACTGTTGAAACAAATTTCTTTAACATGGGCATGCTAAGAAAGATAAACCCAGCTGCATAATGATGCAGTGGTTCAGTCACCCCAAAACTAGTGACAGGTTCCCTTTCAAAGCACCATAAAACAGCACCCTGTGTATAACAGCTTGGGCCACATAACAATTTGGTGCTACATTGGTGAGATTTTTATGAATGCTTTATGAGTGCAATAAACTACCAGACCACTTGCAGTCTATCAATCTATATGTAAGAAAAAAATGAGACATGTACTACAATTAGAAGGGGAAAAAACATAAGATGGCCTATATAAGACATCTCTTCTGAAAATGGTCCTACAGTGTACTACCTCATACACAAACTTCTTCCATTTCTAATAATTGATTCAGTGACAGACAAACTATTGGTGGAACCTGTGCAGGCTCAGGTGGACTCAATGGGTATCGGGTTAATCTGCAGGTTAATGGCGTCTGAAGCCCATACGGTGCCTGCACATTGAACCCTGCTTCCTGGAGAAACAGAATTTTATTCTTCGTGACAGCATTCTGAGTTCAGTCATCGTGGTGGCGCGGGTTCAGTCACTGCTCTGTGTATGAAGAGTGCCGGATGTAACACGATCCCGCATAGACTGTCAGCAGGTTATAATGCAGACCTGCTGTCAGTTAGTGTGGGGGGTGCGGTGACAGCCACAACTCTCCATACACTGAGCAGTGACTGAATCTGTGCCAATGCCACCATCATGACTGAAACAGAAATGCTGTTAGGAGGATTAAAGTTTTTTTTCTACCGGCAGCAGGTTTCAATGTGCAGGTGCCACACGGGCTTTAAACGTTATTAACCTGCAGACTAACCCCATATCTGCAGGGTAATAGTGTTTTGGGATGTAACAGGTTCACTTTTAGTTTTCTCTGAGCTAGTGGAAGAAGACTAGCTACTGTGATGTCTCCTATGTACAGTACCTAGAAGAAGGGGGATTCCTGCTTTTCTTCCTCAGTTTAGAACATGTTCAGGATTAAAAGCAGCATAGAAAAGAATACAAAATCATATGGAGGACATCATACAGCAGTACTATCCTGGGTAACTGTGATTCCAGCTCCTGGATGCACTAACTCACTAACAGTGCGAAACCCACAAGGGCCGGGGGTACTCGGTAACCAGGCCGTTGGATACTTGGGAGGTCACGGTGGCAGTGACCTGCCTCCGTGGCCCTGGGCGTGCAGTAAAGGAGATAAGTATAGGGAAAAGTTCATAACGCCACCTGTGGTATTCGGCCAGGGATGGCCGAGACTGCAGATTAGGGCTGCTGGGGCAGATGGTAGTGCAGCTGGGATGGGGAGCGGGGCCCCAGGGATGATGTAAAGTCTATTGTGCAGATGTGGGTGGTTGGGTTGTAGGACAGAGGGCACGGGCAATAATTGGAGAACACAGGTAGGTCTACTTCCGTTACCTTTACATGATGATCAGTCAAGTTTACTCAGCCATGTGCTGTGCTCCTCCAATGCGCAGCCAGGTTAGTTTTCAGATGATTAGGGCCACTCCTCCAAGACACCATTCATAGCCTTTCCTGGTTGCTCTTCTCCTGTGTCGAATACTCTACCTCCTTTCAGCACCTTTGTGGACAGTGTCTCAGATCAGTGGCTGCAGGCCTTGTCGGGCGACTGCATTGGCATGTCCCCTGACCCTAGTTCTAGCCACCTCTCCAGCGATTAACCACGGTGGGTAGCAGCCGCTCGTACAGAAATGGTGACCTCTGGTTTTCCTGGCTGAGGCGTGCAGCACTCTCACCAGATCGGGGCAGTTCCCCACTGGCAACCTGTCCCTCTGCACAACCCAGGTCGGGCCAGATTCGAGGCACATGGGTGGCTTCCCCAATCCCGTGTCCTCTAGGACCTCTCTGTCCTGCGTCCACTCCAGACGCTCTCCTCCTACGTTCTCCCCTTTCCTCTCTCTTCTACCCTACTTGCTAACCCCCCTCCAGCCAGGAGATGAAGCCCTCCCTCAAAAGGGTCTGGACGAACCCCCCGGCCTGGACTCAGGATGGTGTTGTATGCAATCATTGTGTCTTGGGTTTATGACCCCTTTCACCTGGGAACAGTGACACTACACCTGTAGCGACCAGTCTGCAGGGGCACCCCAACAGCATCATGATTTGTCTGTTTCTGTCTCTGCTTGTTTTCTCACTCTGCTCCTCACTTGTCCCCTCTCCTATCCATATGCTTTATTGCTATTTGTAATATGATACCTCATTGAGCTGGTTGTCTTCCTTTATTTGACCTGGAGGGGTTTGATATGT
Source organism: Allobates femoralis (assembly GCA_033576535.1). Classification (NCBI taxonomy): domain Eukaryota; kingdom Metazoa; phylum Chordata; class Amphibia; order Anura; family Aromobatidae; genus Allobates; species Allobates femoralis. The sequence goes on along the minus strand of JARQOC010000003.1, from coordinate 85,776,532 downwards.
TTTGTCTTCAAAGTAGATGGTGATTTCAGGACACAGGTGATAGGGTGGGATAGTGGGGAGAGAGGAGTAAGTGTCTCATAAGTGGAGAAAACAGCTCATTTCTCTGATAAGACCAGAGGGGTTTTTATTTTTTAATTTGCTAGTACTATTGATTTATGCAAACTTTACGGAAATGACTGTGATCATTTAAATTATTATTGATGGCATATTATAAAGGTTGCTTTATCATGACAACTCCATTCCAAAATTAAGTAGACAATTAAGCAATTAGCTGAGCATTGCAGAACTTATGTAACCCCTGGTGATCAGCTGTTTTTGCAGAGGGAAGCTCTTGCTCCGCACACAAAGAAAATGCAAAAAATAGAAAAAAAAAATGTAAATCCATCTCTTTATTAAAATTCAGAAAACGACCACATTGTTTTTCAACATGTATAAGATGCTGCAACCCTCTCTGTCTGTGTCTGCTCCTGCATTGGTTATATACTACTGCATCTCAATGAATTAGAATATCATCAAAAATTAATATCATATTGCCATGTTTCAGAGCATTTCTGGGAGCTCTGAAACACGTTGACTAATATATCAATACTATATATTCACCCCTTGATGTCTTGTGGAATATGGCAGTGCGGTTATTAACCCTTCATCCTCCCTACTCTATATGCCCCACGCTGGGGACTGCATGTGATATGCTTTTATAGTGGTTGTGACTCTGACAACTATTAGTGGTTGTGACTTTGACAACTACACAAGGTGAAGCCTCTGATACCTATTTAGGTCATATTTTATCTCTCAGACCCTTCATCCTCCTTACTTTAATTTTCTGAGATAACAACCTTTGGGTTCTCATTGGCTGTAAGCCTCAATCATCAACATTAATAGAAATAATCACTTAAAATAGATCACTCTGTTTGTGATGACTCTATATAATATATGCATTTCACTTTATTTATTGAAGTACTGAAATAAATTAACTTTTTGATGGTATTCTAATTCATTGAGATGCACTAGTATATACTGGATTTAGGACTAGTCCACCAAGTTACCAGGGAGCACTTCAGTGAGAACTTTGTTTCATAAATGTCCAAAATTAAATCACCCAATCTGTACTTGGCTTTGGATCAATGATTACCAGTAGATTCTATTTTTCAAATAACATATTAGCCATTACTGATCTACATGTACAGCGATAGCAAAAAATATAACAGATATATGTGGACACCTCATGTTCTTTAAAAGGTACCTTTACACGCCGCTACAACAGGATGGATACAATCCGCTACTTCACGTGCACGAGTACGCACAAACGGTTACAAACGGTAAACGCACCCTCTTCACACACCGCCACAAGGTGCGCTACGCTACGCTACATCTGTAACTAGCTACATCGCCGGGTGTCTCAAGTAGCCATCTGTAGATCATCTTAGCTCATTTACACACCGCTACAACCAGCTACTATGGGCGTACCTGGTGCAGCAGGGACAGCACATAGGCGTGCTACAATTGTGGATTACGAGACGTCCGTACGCTGATAGGACAAAGCAATAATACCATGATTGGGCAGGCATCCCAGGAGGCTGATTAATACTTGACGCTCGAGTAATTGTGTAGTGTGACTCGTCAGCTCCTTAAATATGCCGCCCTGTGTGGCGACAACCAATCGCAACGTCGCATCTTCCACCAATGATCGCAGATGGGGCACAGTAACACGGAGCCTGGGTGACGCCTTAGCTACATTGCAGCTACATCGCCGGATGTCCAGAGTTCCCTTCTGTAGCTTCTTTACACGCCGATACAGCTCGCTGCAATCGGCTTTGTAGCCATCTGTTTTCGAGCAGTGCTCGGAAACAGATTTATCTGTTGCCGGCTGTCACGTCCCGTCTTCACACGCCGCTACTACGGGCTATATTGGCGCTACAAGCTACATTTGTAGCCTGTAGCGGATTGTATCCATCCTGTTGTAGCGGCGTGTAAAGGTACCTATAGAGTTGCCCAACAATATTCTTGTTACTGATTTGATTTACTTAAAGTGTAACTGCTATTTACATTTTTATCTGATAATAATGTAGAGCAAGTGATTATAATAAACTTTCAAATATACTTCATAAATTAAATCAGGAAGAAAACCTTTCAAAAACCTTCTAGAAGATGTCCCCCCTAGGCTGTTTCTGAAACAGGCACATCCTGGTTGTCAGGGAAAGCTGTATTCAGCTCCACACACTGAATACGGTCTTATAAGGGTGGGGATTGGGGCCCCCACAGTGTGTTCTCTCCAGGCTACAGCTGATTAAAGTATCTCAGGTTACCTCAGGCTAAATCAGAGTGCTGAGTTTGTCAGGCTGTCAGCACACAGCTCCTATGATCTTATCTCTTCTGCATTCACATTACTCTGCTTTGTGCAATCAGCTGAGGAGCTGTGTGGGGGCCATCAGCTGATAACATGGAGCAGAGGGATTTGAATGCAGAGGAGATAAGATTACAGGAGCTATGTGCTGACAGCCTGACAAACTCAGCACTCTGACTTAGCCTGAGGTAAACTAAGATACTCTAATCAGTTAAATATGGGAGAAAACACGCTGTGTAGGCCACGACCCCATCCTTATAAGGCCATGTTCATGTGTGGAGCTGCACGGATTTCCCTGATAACCAGCACATGTCTGGTTCAGAAACAGGAAACAGAGGAAAAAGTGTTTGAGCTCACCAAACATTCTTCCATTTGAGGTCACTCCAGAGTTAGTAGGGTGCGGTGCACTGACATGGAGATCCTGAGCTGACTCCCAGCTGATTGAATCTTAATACAAAGTCCAGTCACCAGCAAAATGGTGTGTTAGAGGAATATTTGGCTATGATTAGGGATGGGCGAATCTACTCGCTAGGACTCGTCACTCGGCGAGTAGTAAGGGACTCGCAGGACTCGGTACTCTGCGAGTTTCCCAGCGTTTACTCGCACAGTAACGAGTCCAATGCAAATCAATGGCAATCTTAGTTTTGTCAGAGATTCTGACAAAACTAGGATTGTCATTGACTTGCATTGGACTCGCTACTGTGCCAGTGATAGCAGGGAAACTCGCATAGTAAGGAGTCCGGCTGTCTGCTCTGTGTGCAGGCTGCCGCAGCTCCAGGGTCCTAGAGCCCGCCTGCTCTCCCTGTGCACAGAGATGATGTAGCAGAGCTGAGATTGTTCTCAGTCTGCTCATTCCCTGTGCATAGACATCTATATCTATGCACAGGGGATGTAGCAGAGAGGACATCGCGTTTTGGACTACGTCGGATGGAAGAGGATTTTTTTAATTAAAGATGGAGTCCCTAATGGCTTTTTTTTTTATTTCTAATAAAAAATTTTCTCTGTGTTGTGTTTTTTTTAACCCTTTATTGGATATTCTTAGTGGCCGGGTCAAACCTGGTCTGACATTAAGAATCTCGGGCTTAATACCAGCTTGTATAACAAAGCTGGTATTAACCCCTTTATTACCCAGCGTGCTACCGCCACCAGGGCCGCTGGAAGAGCGGGGTTCAGCACCAGAGGATGGCGCTTCAATGAACGCGCCATCTTCTGGCGCAGCTGCGGGCTGCAATTTGCAGCGGGGGGTGCCCAGAAAGCTTGGGCCTCCCTGCGCTGCGGATTCCAGCCCCCAGCTGCTTAGCTGTACCTGGCTAGACATAGAAATTGCGCGAAGCCCAAATTGTACAACAGCAAAAAGTTGTAAAAAGTATTCCTCTAACACGCCATTTTGCTGCTGACTGGACTTCCCTCTGGTACAGAAACAGCCTAGTCGGGACATCTTCTAGAAGAGTTTTGACAGGTTTTCTTCCAGATTTCAGTTATAAAGTATATTTGGAAGTTTATTTAACTCACTTGCTTTACTTTATTATTAGATAAAATTTACACTTTCAGTTTGTTTTGTTGTATTTACATTTTCTATACTTTTTTATACTTAAATAGAAAAAAAAATACTACATGTTAATCAAGTCCCCAGGATATCGATTCTGGGGAAATGGAGCAAAACGTGATAAATAGCAAACGATGTTAATCTGGGTAATCTCTAATTAAAGATCCAGTGGATTTATAAAAGATTTAACCAATATTCTGTGTTGACTCGGAGGAAGTCTTGCAGAGGGCTATGGTAAACGATTCCGCTCTTCCATGTCCTTAATATGCTAATGTTTAATTTCCTCTGACAGATTAATACAAACCTCAGTATGCTTCAGTGAGACTAATTGATGGGAATATTCCAGTTACCAAGAGAAGTGTTTTATGTTGAGATCATTGATTTTTTGTGATTAATTATTTAAGAAAAAGCTAAATACATGTGGGCATCGCCTTTCTTGCATTATAGTTTTGTACACAAGGTGTTAGTTTTATTTTATGTTGCAGCTTAAAAACTAAAAGCAAATTAGTTGAATCCAAAGGGCAATTTTAGGACGGTGCAGTAAACTGAATGCAGAGGCTGGCTGATCCAGGGGGCAGGGGGGCAGATGCCCCCCAGGCCAGTGGTCAAGCAGAAGTTTTGGGGCCGCCTGGCCATCTGTCAGCTGGGAAGCCCACTGTTCATGGGCCACTGCTGGGTGCTTGCCTCCCAGGCCGAAGTTTGCCAGCCCCTGACTGAATATCTGTATGATGGCCTTGATAAGTAAAATTATTTGCTACACATTACATTACTGTTATTGAGGTGGGTAGACTATGTTATTATCTTTTTTTGTGGATTGTTTTACTGGACATTGTAAATTTTGCATTGTGGATCAACTTGAATAGTGTTTATGTCCAGGAAAAGTGCAAGGATATAGCTAAACGGTAATAATCTGTCCTAATGTGTTCAACATTATATATTTTTATAGTGATAAAATGCTCATTTCCATTTGGTATCTTTTTAGAATGAGCAGCCATGTGTTTACATAAGGTATGACACAATTTTAGGTATTATGACTTGTTCCCTGCATATTTTCACCAGTTTTCCCTTTTGCAGGCTACATATGTAATTTTAAAGGGGACCTTTCACACGCACAAACTCTAATAACCTGCAGATGTGGGGTTAATCTGCAGGTTAATAGAGTTTGAAGCCCGCGTGGCTCCTGCACATTGGAATCTGCTGCCAGGAAGAAAGAAGGTTTATCCTACCGACAGCATTCAGATTTCAGTCAAGGAGGCGGCTTGGGTTCAGTCACTGCTCTGTTTATGGAGAGCAACAGCTATAACCGCCCTCCCGACACTGACTGTCAGCAGGTTATAATGCTGAGTGGCTGTCAGTCAGTGTCAGCTCAGTCCATACACTAAGCGGTGATTGAATCTGCGCCAGTGCCGCCCCCATGACTGAAACAGACATGCTGCTAGGAGGATTAAGGTTCTTGTCCTCGCGGTAGCAGGGTTCAATGTACAGGCCCCATGCGGGCTTCAAATGCTATTACCTGGATATTAACCCCATATCTGCAGGGAAATAGAATTTTGGGATTTGACTTGTTCACTTTAAGTCTGAACTAGTGGGAAAAGACCAGCTACTGTGATGTCTAACATATACAGTACCCAGAAGCAGAGGGATTCCTGCTTTGCTTCATTAGTTTATGATATTTTCAGGTTTAACAACAGTATAGAAAAGAATACACAACCATATAGAGGACTTCATACATCAGTACTATCCTGTGTGACTGTGATTCCAGCTCCTAGATTATCTAAATCACTTATTTACTGCAGCAAGCATGATTTGTCTGTTTCTGTCTCTGCTTGTTTTCTCATTCTGCTCCTCACTTGTCCCCTCTCCTATCCATACACTCTAATAGGTAATAGTAATATGACACCTCATTGAGCAGGTTGTCTTCCTTTATTTGATCAAGAGGGGTAAGAGATGTTTTTGTCCTCAAAGTAGATGGTGATTTCTGGTCACAGGTGATGGGGTGGGATAGTGGGGGAGAGGGGGAATAAGTGTCTCATAAGTGAAGAAAACAGCTCATTTCTCTGATAAGATCAGAGGGTTTTTTGTTTTTTAATTTGCTAGTACTATTGATTTATGCAAACTTTACGGAAATGACAGCGATCATTTTAATTATTATTGATGGCATATTATAAAGGTTGCTTTATCATGACAACTCCATTCCAAATTTAAGCAGACAATTAAGCAATTAGCTGAGCATTGCAGAACTTATGTAACCCCTGGTGATCAGCTGTTTTCACAGAGGGAAGCTCTAGCTCAAAGAAAGTGTAAAATACAGAAAAAAAAAATCTAAATTCATCCCTCTATTAAAATGTATAAAACTACCACATTCTTTTTCAACATGTATAAGGCTAGGGTCAGACCTGCATCTGCCCTCAGCCTGCCGGATCCGTTAAAAACGTAGCCCCTGGCAGGCTTAGTGCATAGCGTTACCAGCATGTAACGCTATGCGCCGCCTGCCTATACATTGATATGGTAAGCTTATGCTTACCGCAGCCGACAGCTCCACAGAGAATCCCCGGATATGCGCTATTGCAGAGCACACAAATAAATGCTGCAAACCGCGTTTCCTGTGCGCTCTGCAATAGCGCATATTCAGGGATTCTCTGTGGAGCCGTCGGCTGCGGTAAGCATCAGGTTACCGTATCAATGTATAGTCAGGCGGCACATAGCATTACACGCTGGTAACGCTATGCATTAAGCCTGCCAGGGACTAAGTTTTTAACAGATCCGCAAGTCTGACCCTAGCCTAAGATGTTGTAACCCTATTGAGTTTAAACACTGGGACATTTTTGTCTTTGAGCACCACAATTTGCAGATGTGTGAAATCAGCCTTAGCCATGAAATCTGGAAACATATGACAAGGGGTATTGTCAAGTCATGTGTGATATCACCACCAACGCTCCTGACACCTCCCCCTTTTTCCTAAAAATAACAAACAAGACACCTCTATGGATTAAATTGGCCACAACAGCCTTTTATTAACATACAAGAAGTAGAGCCTGGTCGTGCCTAAAATGATTAATGCTACAAGATGGACGTCCCCTTATAAACCCTATACCCAGTCCTCTTCCTCTTGTAAGGAAACTTAATACCCAAAATTATGCCCCTTTACCTTCCCATAATTACTTCACCCTTGGCGTGCACAAACTTCCTTAATCACTTCATTTCCGGTCTCAAACTCTGTCATATCAGATTCCTTTAATGGCTGAGCCCCAGTGCAGCCTCACTTTCTCTTACAACCAACCTACTAAACAGTGAGGAAATGCTCATTGTTTTTAGGTAGCAGTGAGCATTCGGACCATAGGCGAACATAACATTGGTGCAACCTGTGTAACCACACAGGGGCCCAGGAGGTTAGGGGGTCCACTTCCACCTCAAAAACAGCTAGCATTTTCTGCCACAGTCACATTATTGGACTGAAAAGGATCATATACTATTCTTGCATAGGGGCCCTATTCTGTCAGTATCCACCCCTGGTTTTTACCTATTGGCTCCCTGTACAGGGTCATAGACGGCACATGTGGTATTCTTGCACCGATGACCAGCAAATTATTGAAAAATTATAATAACCCAAAAATCTCTCACAAAGAAAATAAAAAATTGCCAATCTGTAATGGCTTCTGATCATAGAAGTAATAATCATCCACTGAATCAATAACAATAAGAATAGGTCTAGGTTGACCATGGATACCAATAAGATCCATGTTCATCTCAATCCATTTCAATTGCCCTGTGCCAATAGCTTGAACTCAGCATATAAGGACGAAGTGTCGTACGATCCGCGCTGCTACCAAAGGAAGACCAGGACAATGGATCATCTGGTTGAAGTAGTTCTTTAATCCGACACATAGCTCCGAAACGCGTTGGATTAAAGAACTACTTCAACCAGATGATCCATTGTCCTGGTCTTCCTTTGGTAGCAGCGCAGATCATACGACACTTCGTCCTTATATGCTGATTTCTGACCGCGGTGATCCGTGGATGTGTGGATCCAGCAGTAGCTACTGACTAAGCGTTCATACTGGTTGTGGGTTACACAACCAGATCAGGTGAGCAGGTCCTTGTCGCCATACATATACCTCTATATAATAGAGATAAGACCCTATTGCGCATTTGTCTCATTTCTATAGAATAGCTTGAATTAGTATTTGTAGATATGTATCAACCACTTCCTACTAAGAGTTTAGGCTTTCAATATTTAGCGTAATTACTATGTGCGGCGCCACTCTGCATTTGCTAGAAGTTCACGTACCTGTTTATATTTAATAGACAGCAAGCATTTAGCATGTAAGCAGGACGATGTGTGTGCAGTGTACTGATATAAAGTCCAAAAATCAGCAAGCATGAAGAATAAATTAGACCTCTTCCCGGGAGAGGGTGTTCCCTTCCACTGAATTGGCTTTCAGATATGGTTAGAGAGCTCTGATTTTCAGCTGCCATGCTGTTTCTGACTCAAAGATAACTCAACCATTTCACGTAATGCAGCTGGCTGACAATTTTGGCTCTTACATACAGTTACAACAACAGAAAAAAACGAATGACCTACTAAAATCAAGCGATGTCAATCCCATATAGAACCGGCGAAGAGAAATCAATAAAGGTATCTGTGCAGTAAAATGCTTTTGCAGAAGCTCTCTTCTCCTTTTTGCTCTATTTGTCACGTTAGCTCATTCATTTAGAGCAGCGCTGTCTTGACATCTTGTAATATATTGTTCTGGTTTATTTAATGTGACAGGCCTTGGTTTCACTTACTGGTCATAAGAGAGGTGTAGTTGTAATCTTTATCAAGGCAAGATGAAAGTTATTAGTCTTGTGCCTGCATATTTTACACGCATGAATTACGGTCAAAGGGTGAGTGCGGGTTGAACAATAATGAAAACAAGTTACCTTCAACACACATAATTCTGCGACACACATTTGTAAAGTGGCTCAGAGGAAGAGTTCCTCAGCTTGGTGTATACATAAGAAGAAAATTACATAAAGTAAATGTACACAACGAAATATAACCAGGTAACTTACACCCTAGTGTTGTCAAAGAGCTAAGTTTAATTATATCTGTTTATGTCTAATGATTGTACACACTGTACTCACATTCTGTGGGTGTTGTTAATGTTGAAAAAAGGATACATTGTAGATATTTCCCTAGAAATGATTGCACTGTAGCCAAAATTGTAAGGTTAGCCTACCTTGGAATTACATGCATTATTCTGGTTCGTAAACTGAACCAGAATTATGCATGTAATGATTTGACTATAATGCGTCTGGGTGCTCTGCGTGGGAGGTCCATTGTGCACTCAGATTGGTTATAAGCTCATCTGACTAAAGGCCCGTTACACGAAATGATATAGCTAATGGTATCGTTGCAACGTCACTGGTTTTGTGACTTTGCAACGACCTCGAAACAACATCGTTGCGTGTGACATTTACCAACGATCAAAGATGAGGTCGTTCATTGTTGATCGTCGGTAAATGACCAGGACCATTTTTTGATCATTGGTCTCCCACTGGGCGCCAGCATCGGCGTGTGTGACAGCGGGAGATCAACGATCAACGACCTCCCAGCGCCGCACAGTAGACGCTGGAAACTGGTAACCAGGGTAAACATCGGGTAACTAAGCACAGCGCTCTGCTTAATTACCCGATGTTTACCCTACCCTGGTTACTAGCATTCTCGCTGGTCGCTGGTGAGTCTGCCTGTTTGACAGCTCACCAGTGATCAGATAACGATGTCCCAGCGACCCCCATCGTTGGTCGGATCGCTGGGGCATCATTATGTGTAACGGGGCCTTTAGCCATAAAGCAGGACTATATAAGCAGCACTTTAAGAAAAACATGTATTACATTGCCCATTTGCAATGTACACAATAGAAAGTTTTGGATTATTGAAAGTTATTTCCCTTGCACAAAATAGGTATTATCTAATTGAGACTGGTTGCTGGAACCCAGATTGATCCTGAGAAGAAGACACTGTTACATTTATTTTTAGTCATGCAGGTGGAAAACGTTGAGCACTATACTGAGGTTTTTTTAGGGATCCTAAAGGGAATGCATGCATCAGTAGTGTGCGTGTGGGTGACTTGTACTGCACATTTTGCACTGTATGTTCCTTAGATCACATTGTTAGCTCCATTCTTACAGAACATTTCAGAGTCCCATTCTTGGGATTGATGTGAGTCCTATACATTATTGCCCCGCAGATCAGAAAGCTGTCATCTATCCTATGCATACGGGACATCTTTACATTTTGGCAATATTCATTTAATTCTCTCATCCAGAAATTTTAAGTATCTAATTTTGGTTCTTTTGGTGTAACACATTAACTACAATCAAACCTACTGAATTACTAAGTGTCCTATATGTGTACTGGAAGTTGATTTCTTAATTAATTCCTATGAGAACACTGGTTTGAAGAATCAATAGAGGCAGTGACTCTTGAACTTACAGTGACCGTGCTTACTTGGTTCTTCCACAGGTCTTTGTAAACCATGATGATGTGCTGTTAACACATGACCCATACAACCAATCCCAAAGTGGTTTACCATTATGTTATTTGAGTTCTGAATAGAGATGAGCAAACATCTCGATGTTCAGGTTCGGGTGCTGCCTGTTCAGGCCCCACATCATCGGAAATCACTGATTGGCTGTTCAGCTCTTTGCCTACATATAGCCAGCCATAAGCAAAAGACTTCCGGAGGTGGGAATGTGGTGTGTTTAACTTTTTTTATTTTCCAACCACACTAAGGATGATAGCGCAGGATTTAACCCTTGTGCGGGCCGATCACACACTGCCAGCAGTTCGCACTGGCCCAACCTCCCTGTGTTCTGGAGCACAGAATTCCCCTAAACTCCAGCCCCCAATAGGTTTGCTCATCTCTAGTGCTGTCAGATAGGTGTATGGAGACTGGTGTGAGACCAGAACAATGTTGAAGCTGAAAATCCAAGGGATGAATGTATGGTTATCTGTTTATGTGATAAACTTAAATGCACAAGAAAACCTGTACCAAAATCAATACTAATTAATGCAGATTTATTATGTGAATTTTCTTAAGACTTTCTACAGAATTTGCCCCATCAAATCGAGTATGTGTGGATTAACCTAAAAAACAATTATTTCACAGAAATGGCTTGTTCACACAGTGTGTTTGTGCTCCATTTTTGATGTGGCATTCTTGGTGCATTTTCTGCAGCCAAAACGGATCCTCTTTTTTTTCAAAAAAAGCATCACCAAGGCATCATCCGTTTGTGTTGCTTTTTTGCTTGTATTTTTTTGTGCTGCGTTTTTGCTTTTTCAAAGCAACAATGCAGTACTATTCCATGAGAAATAAATAAACACACAGACACAAACAAATCTTCTTCACTTGTTGACTGGGTCACATGGTCAGGTCATTTTGAGTTCTCGAAGTGCCTGTTACCGGTCCTCGGTGCCTGGAGGGAACACACTGTCGGAGCACGCCAGGGAATCGCCGGGGAGGCTAATAAATTAGATGAACGGGTGTTTGTGGTGTGGAAAGAGTAGTAAAAAAGCATGACAGTCGAGGGAGGATATCCCGGTCGTTAATAGACTACACTCCATCTGAAATACCCTGCCATTATTTAAATAACGACACAACACTGCTAGTGACTTGGTTAAACAATTTTGGCCACAGCAGCCTTTATTGCTTATTGTTTACAGACTAAGAAGAACCAACGGGCGTCCCAACTTAAACAATAAGCACTCCACATATCACACATGGATAGGTCCAGTCCAGAAGCCTCCTAAACTTTGTTCCTGGCCGAAACACACCGACCCCAGGTGGAGGTATTGATTACCGAGAACCAATGCCCCAACCTTGCAGAACCCCGAGCCTTCAAGGGACTTGTAACCGGAGCCACTATACCTTCCAAGTGGCTCACCTCCCAATTACTAGTGAAGATTCACTGCCTCCGGACCAGACCTACCCCCGCTGCCGTGACAACCCCGACACACCACCAAAATATAACATACTGATCAACACACTCCAAACTGTTATAGATGCCACCCCCATTCACAACCTTAAAACCAAACCTAAAAAAGGGCGGGTGGGAGGGAAACTGTCCTGGCTTGCCTGAAAATAGAGTGAGGGCTTACTTCCCCCTAACCACCCTATAAATCCCCCCTTTAGCTCCCCCTCTTCCTACCCTAATCAAACCCCCCAACCAATAGGCACCCTCTACCTTTCACACATTTTCCTAACCTTTACCTTCCCCTTATGAACTACCTCCCTCCCCGAATGTCATGGGGCCTGTCCACCTTACAGGTTCCCTGGCCTTTCTTTACAAAATGGACTGTGTCAATACTAATACTGTTTGTGATGCTTTTTTTTATTACAATGGGGTCAATGAATAGGGTGCAGAGAAATGGAGCAATAATTGATGCTCATTATCCTCTGGATGCTCTTTCTGCACCACTAACGCAGCAGTCAAAAATGCTGATGTCTGCACAGCAAATTGACAATCCCATTCACTTTGCTGCAGATGCAGGGACTGATCCGTTTTTTATGCAGTTAAACAAAAAAAGGCAGCACCAAAAACAGATCACAAATGACCTGTGTGCACACGGTCTAAGTTAACAGGAAGAAACGGAGCTTACTCAATTTTTACATTTCTCAGAGACATCTCATATCTCTCAGCTCTTCATGACCAACAATATCACTACAGGAACCTCCTGTCAATGGAAAAGAAAACCCGCAACAGAATAGCCGTACCCGAAGGTTTTTAGCTGTAGACATAAATTGTATTTTAATTTCTATTACAAGCAGAAAAATGACTTCTCACTGGGTAATACAACATGATATGTAATGAAATGTTCTTACTTGAAGAGCATATTGCAAAGTTTAAATTAACTGGTAAATTAAATTCCAATATTTCATCTAATTTATTTCCTGAAACTAAATCTTGTGTGCAAACTGAATTACTTCCAGAAAAATATCAGTGAAGTTCTGTGATCACATTTCCCTAGTCTTCCCTGGACATGGCTGCCTACTGACAAAACGCCAGGAGAGAGCAGTAACTCACGGCAGAAACGTTATCCGGACAATGCTGCCTTTTTTCCCATCGCTAAGGAAGGCACGATTACCGTGTATAAACGCAAGTCTATTTATCCCAGGCTTTTTCTAGAACACATCTAAACCATATTCAATTTATGTACATTAAAGAAAATATTATTTAGTTCTGATTGGTCCTTTTGTCTGTCCCTAAACATAAAAACCCCATAAGAACAAAACAACCCCTATCATATCACAGGCTATGTAACATGTCCAGGGCTACATAGTAGAAAAAATAGAGATGTAGGCAGTAAGTAAAATGTTTGTAAATTTGTCACCCTTCAGCTTATACTATAATCACAAGAAATATGAAATAAATATATGATGACCTAAGTCCCCTTTCACATCAGCATTTTTTACTGATTGCGGCAGATACGTCTAACGGTCGCACTTGCGGTAAGCCCCATGCATTGTCTATGGGCAGGTGCAGCAAGTGCGGTATAACCACAGTTCCGGCACTTGCGGCCGCGAGAAAAAACGCAGTCTGGATGGATTTACCTTTTCAGAGTGCAAATGATGCAAAGGTGTAAAGGTAAATCCATCCTTGTCTCTAATATGACTATGATAACCCTTGTTTCCTAATGCTCTCTATGGAGGACTATGGATAACTTATCCCGATATATAATATAAATGATACTTTCAATTGTCATGAAAGAGGTTGTATTTTTCTTTGACTGTATTTAGGCGAGTTTTGCTGGGGACTTATCTGTTGTATTTTGTTCTTGATCTTCTAGGCAAGTCAGTATCCATATCTCCTGATATTCAGCAGAACAGATAGATGGCAGCACTCACCGGTCTCCAGGATCAATCCTTTATTTTAGATTTATTTTAGATAAATACCATTAAACAGCATAAATGCATGTTCAGGGGTGCAGGGGGGAGGATGGATATTCCCCTAAAGAGAGCAACGGGCCGTTTCACGCCGCACTCGGGCGCTTCTCCAGGTATGGTATCCATATCTCCGCCTTCTGATGAGTCCAACAAAATAAAGTTGGACGAAACGCGTAAAGATTGGAAAAACTACTGCATCCATTTTGAACCTTTGAAGGAAGAAGCGTGTGATATCTCCTGAAAACCCACAATTATTTAACCCTTCAGTTAAGTGGTATCAGGAATCTTTCCTCTGAAAACCCCTATCAGGCAAAACAGGGTCAGATAAGGGATAGCCGACGTGGTATGGAGGCACCGAATACCGTAGGGTGAAAATCCCCATTGTTAGTTAGTTGAAACAGATGAGGGTAAGCTTAGCTTTGCCTGTAATCACATGGCACTGCTAAGGTTTCAAATGTTGTTTGTGTATGGTTTTGTCTTCTCTATGTAGGTCTTTGACTTTTTTAATTTGTTAATAAAGTCATTTTTTTAACAAAATTTAAAAAGTTGGTAAACCCCAATTCTTATAAAACCCATATAATTTACCTCCTAAATTATAAATACACTTCTGATAAAATATGCTTCTAAGGCCACTTTCACATCAGTGTTTTTTTCAAATTGCAGTAGATCCGGCAGATTTACCGCATCTGCCGCCTAATGGTCGCACTTGCGGCACACTTGCGGCAAGCCCCATGCATTGTCTATGGGCAGGTGCAGCAAGTGCGGTATTAGCCACGGTTCCGGCATTTGCGGCCGCGAAAAAAAAAACGCAGTCAGCAGCATTTTTTTCATGGCCGCATTTGCCGCAAGTGCCAGAGCTGCGGCTTTAGCGCACTTTCTGCACCTGCCGCAAGCCCCATAGACAATGCATGTGGCATGCCGCAAGTGCGACCGTTAGGCGGCAGATGCGGTAAATCTGCTGGATATGCCGCAATTTGAAAAAAACACTGATGTGAAAGGGGCCTTAGATACAAAATAATATTGGTAATTGACAATGCAGATGTGAATACATCCTTAGAGGTTTGTGCTGCTACTGTACAATGTAAGAACCTCTTAAATTAGATCCAAGCATGCGTGTGCTCTTTGTGTTTGCGTTGGCTTCCTTCCACACTACAAGAACATTATTATCATAGACTTAGAGAAATAATTAACCACATCTTAGGTATAACACAGATATTTTTTCCACTGATAGTTTTGTTTAAATGTATTGATGTTATGTAAAAATATTCAAGGGGTTGATTAGTTTGATTTGAGCTATTTTTAATTACCCTGTTGGAGTGCACTGATGCAATAGAGGGTGCCAACTCATCTAGGACCTGGATTATCTGGAGCAGAGAGCAGTTACTGAGGTTATATCTCTCTTTGGAGGCCTTAGTTCATGTGAATCTTAATTTCCCCAGTGGTGGCACTGCAGGGAAAGGGAACACTTCCTATCTGGATTTTATACATATCATGGCTTATTCTTTAGATTCATATCTATATCTAGAAAAGACAGTTCTCTAAAAACTGTTCTTACAAACACGGGAGTTTGAGTACTTAAAGTGGTTGTTTGGTCTAAATATATGTCTGTAGTTACTGTATGTGTCGCTATTGTGACTGCAGACTTTTAACTCTCATGTATCAAGCACTGTGCGCTATGAGGAGTCGTCGGTCTCAGTGCCGAGAATGGTGGTCATACAGTTGAAACCAGAAGTTTACATACACTATAGGAAAAGACAAATATACATGTTTTTCTCACTAAGGCCGGCTACACACCATGGTGAAATCCGATCCGGGGCTGTCAGGGGTGAACCTGACAGTCCCAGACCGGATTTCAGCCCCATAATATGCTATGGGGCCAGATGGAGCCAGATGGCAGTTATCTGCCATCCAGCTTCCATCTGTCCAGGAGAATCCGGGAGGCTTCAGATTTATCTCCCGGACACAAAAATGCTTTCGGATGCTCCGGGATTATCCCAGTCTGGTGCGATCCAGCGCCCCCTAACATGGGGGTCTATGGCGCCGGATCGCACCGGAGCCACACCTGGGAGCTGGATGCCGGGTGCTGAAGCTCAGCCTCGCTCGGTGCTGAACTTCAGCACCATGGAGAGGTCCCCTACTGACAGTTCAGGACCGCGGCTCGCTCCCCGCAAGCGCCGATCTTGAATTATAAGCAGCTGCAGCTGCAAATGAGCCATCCAGCTGCACACCGGACCGGAGGGCATAATTGGCCCTCCGGTTCTGTGTCCAGATCCAGTCCGGGGCTGTCAGGTTCACCCCTGACAGCCCCGGATCGGATTTCACTGTGGTGTGAAGCCGGCCTAACTGATATGAAATCAGAAGAAGCCTTTCCCATTTTAGGTCAATTAGGATTACCATAATTATTAATATTTGCCAAATGCCAGAATAATGAGAGAGAATGTTTTAAGCCATTTTTATTTATTTCTGCAAAGTCACAAGTGTATATACATTTCAATTTCATCCCAGCATAAACCTGACACTGAACCACTCAAAAACAGAAATCAACTTTCTGGATACCACCTTAAAAATTCTACATGGTTCATTCCAGACATCAGTATATCGGAAACCAATTGACCGTCCCACATACCTCAGATGGGACAGTTTCCACCCGAAACACATCAAAAACTCCATTGTCTACAGCCAGGCCCTCTGATATAACCGTATTTGCTCCAACCCAGTGGAAAGGGATGAACACTTAAACCAGCTAAAAAAGACATTTTTAAACCAGGGCTACCACCCCACCTCCATTGAGGATCAGATCATTAAAGCCACAAGGATCCCTAGAAGTCAAGCACTCCAACCAGAGAAAAAGAAGAGAACCATCGTGTTCCTCTGGTGGTGACCTACAACCCACAGCTTGAGGTACTAAGGAAAACTGCCAGGAAATGTCATCACATCCTACACAAGGATGACCGACTTAAAATAATATTCAAAGACCCTTCCTTGCTGTGCTACAGGCAGCCTCCCAATTTAAGAAACATCATGGTCCGAAGTTTGATGCCCTCGGATACACCAAAGGAACTTATCCATGCAATGTAAAGAGCTGCAAGACCTGTACACACATAGAGACCAGAGACAGGATACAGATCCCCAACACACAGCAGGATTATAAGATTCCTGGGACTTTCACATGCTCCTCTTCCAATGTGGTATATTTAATTATGTGCACCATTTGCCCAGTAGGGTCTTTCTATGTTGGTGAGACTGGGCAGCGTCTAAGAGCAAGGATGAGGTCTCATCGTCACACAATTACACACGAAAAAATCAATTTTCCACTAGCGGAGCACTTTTCTGGCCAGGGACATAACATTGATAATATGAAGGTTTTAATTTTGAGAGGTAATTTCAAATCCCAAAAACATCGAAGAGTCTGTGAATCCAAGCTAATTAGAAGTTTCAATTGTATACAGAACGGACTGAACATTGCTGATGGGTTTATGGCTCATTAACACGTCTAAATAATGTTGTTCAAAGACATGGAAATCTTAGACACCAAGTTTTCTTATAATTTAGTGTCCTAAAGACTTTATGACCACTGGGCCTGCCTGTTTGAAGATCCTCTCCAAGGCTGCTTTGTTTATTTTGCCAAATGTCCAGTCTTTGTAATGTTTATTTAGTCAAATGTCCTATCATTTTAGTTGTGCATGCATATATTTTGAGTTTCATTCAATATCTTGTCATACCATGCCTGATGAAGAGACCTGAGTCGTCTCGAAAGCTCGCCTTATAACACCATTTATTTTATTTTTGTTAGCCATTAAAAGGTATCACAACTACAAGATTTGTATCTTGTTTCTCACACTGAGAGCAATCAACATTTTTACATTTAATTAGTATTTGCCCTTCAACTGTACAACTTGGGTCAAATGTTGTTCATATCCTTCCACAAGCTTCTCACAATAGTTGGTAGGAATTTGGGCCCATTCCTCCTGACAGAACTGGTGTATCTGAGCCATGTTTGTAGGTCACCTTGCTCGAACCTGCCTTTTCAGTTTTGCCCACACATTTTCAAAAGGATTGAGATCTGGGCTTTGTGATGGTCACTCCAAAACATTGACTTTATTATCTTTAAGCCACTTTGTAACAAGTTTGGCAGCATAGCCTGGGTCATTGTCCATTTGGAAGAACTATTTCTGCCCAAGCTTTAACTTCCTGCCTCATGTATTGAAATGTTGCTTCAGTATTGCCACACAAATGTCTTTCCTCATGATGCCACCAGTCACTCCAACAAAACAAACCACAACATGATGCCTCCACCCCCGTGTTTCACAGTTAGGATTGTGTTTTTTGGCTTCTAAGCTTCTCCCTTTTTCCTCTAAATGTAATGATTTTCATTATGGCTAAACAGTTCAATTTTAGTTTTGTCAGACCACAGGACATGTCTCCAAAAATGTAGGTCTTTGTTCCTGTGTGCATTTGCAAAAATAAATCTGGCTTTTTTGTGCTTCTTTTGGAGTAATGGCTTCTTCTTGGCAGAGTGGCCTTTCAGCCCATATTGATATAGTACTCATTTCACTTGTGGACAGTGACTCAATCTTACCAGCTTCCACCATCATCTTCACAAGGTCTTTTGCTCTTGTTCTTGGGTTAATATGTATATGTCGAACCAAAGCACATCCATCTCTGGAACACAGAACCTGTCTACGTCCTTATCATTACGATGGCTGGACCTTCCCATCTTATTTTACTTGCAAATAATTGTTTGAATAGATGAATGGGTCACCTTCAGATATCTCAAAATTGCATGCAAGATATCTTGGCTAATTTCTTTAGACTTTCCATGATGCTACACAAAGAAGCAGTGTGTTTTAGGTATGCATTAAAATACATCCACAGGTGTGTCTCTAATTAACTTAGATGTTGCTAATAAACCTATCAGAAGCTTCCAAACAAATGACATCATCATATGAGCTGTCTCTAATTGTTTAAAGGCATAGTAATCTTAGTGTATGTAAACTTGTGACTTTGCAAAAAGCATGTGTCTTTTTATATAGTGTATGTAACTTCTGGTTTCAAATCTATGTGACACAGAAGCCAGAAACTGACTAGAGGTGCTCAGCTTCAGTCAGTGCAAGTGTATTGAGTGAAGCCATGGCCATCTAGTCAGAATGTCAGGGAGTATGCATATCACATAATCACATGTCCGCCATTCCTAGCGCTAGAACTGGTGAATCCTCACAGTGTATAGAGCATGTGATATGAGCATTTGTAAGTTTGTAGTCACATAGTCACCTATGACTATCTATCCCTACAACTTCATAGTACTATTCTAATGATCCCTGTTTGAGCTAATACTGAAGTGTAATAGTGGATAAAAATAATTTAGTAACTATTTCTGATTGTAATTAGGCTCTGTCTGGATGACGTGGCTGTTCTACCTGCAGCCATGTCCCCACCTGCAATCGCTAGTTATCACGCCCCGGTGGGCTTGATAACCTATTTTATAAGCGCTCTCCCTGCCTGAATTGTATGCCTTTCTCTGGTATGACGTGACGGTGATGTCATTTCCGGTCCTGTGCATTGTAGGGGTGTATTGGTTGTACTTGTCTGACTTCAGAATGCGCAGTGCACATGCTCTAGAGCCGAGCAAGTACACCCAATACACCCCCACAATGCACAGGACAGGAAATGACGCGACTGTGCCAGGAAGAAGGGCAAACAATTCAGACAGAGAGACCGCTTGTAAAATAGGTTATCACGCCCACTGGGGCGGTATAATCAGGGAACTTAGGAGGGGACATGGCCAAAGGCAGAACAGCCAAGTCATCTAGATGGAGCCTAATTACAATCAGAAATAGTAAGTTACTAAATGATTTTTTTCAACTATCACAGCACAGTATTAGCTCAGACAGGGATGATTGCAATAGTACTATGAAGCTGCAGGGACAGATAGTGATAGGTTTGGGGGCATAAAGTAGCTGACAGGTTCCCTTTAACTTTTATAAATCCAGCATTAAAACAAAATATAGTGCTATATGTATTAATTCCCATACTGCCTGCATAGGATCCTCTGTAAATGTGCACTCAGCTCTAATCTTTGACTAATATGTTTGTGTTTATTTGGCAAAGAATTACATTAGAGCTTCTCTCGTTTCCTTATTATCTTTGTTTCCCTGGCCAAATTACAGAACATGCACCCTGCTGAAATAATTATTATTTTCCAACACATTTTAAATGAATGTCATAAAATATAGACACGGCTGGATACACTTGCTTGCTGGCCACTTCAAAAGATTTCATACAAAGACTTTAGATGATAAGCCTTCACATTGCTATAGGAGTATTATTAAAACGACACACTTGCTCCTGGTGCTGTTGAGAAAATGTTTGAATTGGGACTAATTAATGGAATGATTCTATCTGAAACATAATATTTTGTTGGCCATAGATAATGTCATTTATTCTTTGCATATCTTTCTCCACATCTATGGGGATTCTGTATATAGATGGACTATTACTATAGTGAATGCCTTCAGCAAATGACCACATTCTAGGTCTGTATCACATCAAGGTGCATCGAAATATGAATTGTCGCTTTCAAAACACTAAGCACTTTACATTTTTAACATTTGGAGCATTAATGGAGTTCATCTAGTCAGTGACTGCAGAGTGCCGGCACAAAGTTTTTTTTATATGTTTGGATATTTTCACATAGCACCTGTACATTACTTTAAAACACCACTGTAGCATTTTATTTTAGTTTTTTTTTCTTTTGGGGGGGGGGGGAGATTTGCAGCACTAGAGTAGCACCTTAAATGTAAGTCCCCTGCCTCTGTTCTGTTTTGGCGCTACTCCAGTCCCTTGGTGCCATCTTGTGCCCATAACTTCTTATTGGCCAGAAGTCAGAATATATGTCACAAGCTCCTAATGCACCTCTATGACGGCCAGAACAAGGCCAGAATGAGGCCAGTACAAGGATCTCATAGAGTTGCATTGAGTTGTGATATTCAGCACTCCATGAAACGCTGGATCTGCAGGATGGTCAAAAATCGCTGGAGACCGATCGGAGCAATGCTTGAAAAAGATGAAGATGGCAGCAAGTGAGTATCAGACAGGCGGCAGAAGACATAGATTTAAAGCACCACTCCACCGCTCAAATTAAAAAAAATTGTGGAGTGGTGCTTCAATACTAAAGTTGTGCAGACCCTATTCTTTTTGTAGTATGCATAGTATGCATTCCCCATTCAAATGAGACTTGTTCAGCACATGGAGAGGTAGGACCTAAGTCATAGGGACCATCAATGTTTAGGTAAACTTTGATGTTGTTGTGTTATGAACTCATAATTCATATGGGAAACTAGAGTCTATCAAAGAATAAACACACCTGACTCAACTGGTTCTTGAACACACTCAGATTCTTTGTTGTGCAGTCCCTTGTGGTCTCTGCACAGGCTGAAATAACCTTAACCTCAAAACCAGGGGATAACAAATTGGACCTGGCTTCTTAATTGGCCACCAAGTGTTTCTTGTACTTTCTTATCGGAAAGGGGAAGAGCGTTATAACCCTGAATCAGGAAGGTTTGTGTGGCGCCCTGCGTCTGTATTGCCACAAAATGGTTGCATATATTGCAGTGTGTATTGCCAACTCTGATGGGAGTTTGGTTTCTCTACTGGAAAAACTGCACAGACATTGTATCCTACCCCTTACTGGAGCTGTGGATTTTTGCCTGAGCTTAGGACTTGTGCATGGTCCTTAGCTGGAGAAGAGGTGCTTAGTGTAATGAAGTGTATATTGAAGAAGAGGAAAATGGAGACTGGCTTTGCAGGCAGAGATACGTGAGCTCTCTGCAGGGATAGCTGCAAAAAAGCAGGGCATCATCCCCCAGGTCACTTAGACTTCCAAGGTCCAGTATTAAGCTGAGAGTGTCTGATTTCAGACAGCCTGCAGTGAAGTATTCTTCTGGAAGCTCAGCAGCATGAGAGGATCAAAATGGGAACTACTGCAAACATGTATTCTCACAGGATCCAAGCTGCCAGTTTGCTAGAAGTAGACACAGAGCTAGTTGCTTGGTAGCATTGGTAGTTTTAAGCACCAAGAAACCTTTTGTCCTAGACGGGGATTCAGCAGCAGGAAGGTCACTCTACAGGGTATGTCACACGCGTCAATATCGCCTGCACGATCACGGCTGCACGTGACGTTGCAGCGATATTGACGCGTGTGACATACTGAATCAACCAGCAATAAATCGCTGGTTGATGATCGCCAGGTTTTAGAATCTGTCCTAAAACCTGGCGATGGTCGCCCGGTGGACACACAGCATCGCTGCGTGTGACACCGGGAGTAGCGATATTCCAGCTCCCAGCGCCTCTCACAAGCACTGGGAGCTGGTATCCAAGGTAAACTGCGGGTATCTAGGCAGCGCGCGCTGCCTAGATACCCGATGTGTACCTTAGTTACCAGCCTCCTCCGCTCACCGGCTGGTATCTAAGGTACACAGCGGGTAACTAGGGTCCCTAGTTACCCGCTGTGTACCTTAGATACCAGCCGGTGAGCGGAGGAGGCTGGTAACTAAGGTACACATCGGGTATCTAGGCAGCGCGCGCTGCCTAGATACCCGCAGTTTACCTTGGAGACCAGCCTGTTCCGCTTCCAGCAGGCTGGCAGCGGGAGCAAGACATTGTGGAAACGATATTTAAATCGTTTCCACGATGTCTCTGGTCCATTGATCGCTGGTGAGTCTGTCTGTGTGACAGCTCACCAGCGATCAGCCGTCAATGTCGTCAGCAATCATCTCACTGACGACATTGACGCGTGTGACACCCCCTTACAACACTGCAGAGGAGTCAAAACCATATTGTGCAGGTCAGACTAGAAGCCTATTGACATGTGTACTGTATCCTATGGACTTACTTGGAGTCTTCAGTAAACTGTAAAGCTGATAGCACTGCCTCCTGCTATATTATTCTATGTTTCACTTAACAGACTATAAATTCCCTGGGAGCCAGTCCTAGTTGGGAAGGGTTAACCATCTACACTGCCTATCACCATCTTATTCCCGGAACCCCCTGCAGTGTTGGCCATATCCCACCAAGTATCCCAACTGTCGTCACAAACCTTCTTTCTTTTAATTTGGACAATGTCTGGCATGCGCGCCCAGCCAAGCCATTCACCACCCTAAAAGCACCATGATAACAGAGGCATGTCGAGGGTGCCAAAGGTGCAGAGATAAAAAGGATCCCTAAATGAAAAAACATAAAAACACAAAAATACACAGTGAAAAGTGAAGGAATGCTACTAGAAATAAATACCTCATATCTCCTAGCAAAAGAAAGCAGAAAGGAGTAGGATAGATAGACTAAACAACAGAGATAAGTATCCTAGCTGATCTCTATCTGACTGGCAGAAATCTAAAGGCAGTATTGCTGTAACTCCAATAGAATCCACAAAGATTATCACCAGCAAGAACTGTCGGCCAAGGGAAGGTTTAAATAGCTGCACCCAAAAAGTGAAAGGGCAGAGTAAATTAACAAATGGAAACTCCTGTTGTTTGAAGAGGATCGAAACAAGGACAGCAGATAATAAAAACCTGGAAAGAAACAGAAGCCATTGTGGCTCAGAGGAGAAAGAAGCAGATCACACAACACAGTCTCACTGGTTCAAATCCCAAGGTATGACAGGTTGGAAGGCCTTGGCTTGCTGTGATCAATAAACTCTACATTTTTTATGTTTATAGCAATATCATTTATTCCTTTGTCACAGTGTACTGATGCATCATGTATGTCTATGTTGTTTGGGACAGTCCTAATCCTGTCCCTGAAATACATAGTAATATAAGGGCTCCTACTACACTTCTGTATACCTTTTATATTATAATTTTTTTTTTATAGAATATGCATATTACAAATTTAAATCTGTATGTTTTAAAAAGCAAATTGGGCACCACATGATATTGTCCCCTAGAAGCGTTGCTTACACCTCTACCATAAAGCACTAAGTGGCTGCATTATAAGGAGCCACAGGGACTCACTGCATTGCTGTATGGTATTCTGTTGGTATGTAGTGTACCATACTGTGGCACAATGAGTCCCTGTGACTCAATGGTATGGAGTCACATGAGTGTTCGTATGCTGTTGCACAGACTACTGCACATATATCAGATTTGTAAATGAATCCTTAATGCTAAAATACATGTATTTTTTAGAGAAAAAAGTATGCAAAGCCACAAAAAGCTTTTGCAGTAATCACGAATGTCATGCCAGGGTCAGTAGGGTATATAAAAGACATTACAGATCTGGTAATGTGCTTATTTCTACTACATTGCTTCATTCGATTATACTGATAGAGGTGCAATCCCTCATTTTATTCACATAGCTCTGAAGTTAACTCACTGGATATGCTTTATTAAGAACATCATTTGAACTGCCTCCAAGGTAGGTATCACTACTATTCAAAGCAACAAAATATATTTGCCTAAATTAAGTAATGAGGCATGGGCTATTATAAAAGCGGTTGTCCAAAACCTAGCCTTGAACTTAATAATCAATGTCCAACTATTTACCATATGTTTTGCTTTAGAAAATGCACCTGATTATAAGATGCACCACTGGGAACCTTCAAGAAAAACCTGAAAACCCACCTCTTCCTTCACACCTACAATCCACACTGAGACCTAATCCACTGCACCATTTTACCCTCACCTCTCCCCTTCCTACTGTCTCCCCACCCATCCCTTACAGACTGTGAGCCATCGTGGACAGGGTCCTCTGCCCTACTGTACCTGTATGATATGACTAAGAAATTCAGGGAAAAACGGTGTTTTCCGGTCCGCGCTGCCAGGTTCACTCACATCAAAGAAAAACCAATAATCGATGTTTGATCCAATCCTTCCTTTATTCTCCTCCTGGAGGAGAATAAAGGAAGGATTGGATCAAACACCGATTATTGGTTTTTCTTTGATGTGAGTGAACCTGGCAGCGCGGACCGGAAAACACCGTTTTTCCCTGAATTTCTTGGTACATCTCCACGTGTGTGGAGCCAGTGGAAGTCCTGCAGCAGCCATCAAGATATTACTCTATGAGCCTTCAAACCAGTTGTGGGTCACACAACTGGAATAGGTGAGTGAATTGCCTTTTTCACCACTATACGAATTAGTGTCTAGTGATAAGGGCACTATTGCGCCTCTTGTCCCCCGCCCCCTTTCTCTTTTTATCACATGTATGATATGATTGTCATCATTCTACGTTCTTGTCCTCATCTGCCCTTACACATGTAACGTGCCATGGAAACTATTGGCGCTGTATAAATAAATAATAATAATAATAATAAAAATAAATATGGTGAAGGAAAAAAAATTAAAGCTTAACTGTTGTTTAAATTTTTATTTAATAGTAATGTAGATCAAGTGAACATACCGTATATACTCGTGTATAAGCCGAGTTTTTCAGCCCAAAATTTGGGCTGAAAAGTCTCCCCCTCGGCTTATACACGAGTCAATACGGGTGGGGGCTGTGGAGGCTGGAGGAGGCGGGGGGAGGCTGCTGTATGAGCGGCCCCGTCATGTGGGGCCGCTCATTATATATGCACTGCTTCCCCCTGTCAATCAGCAGCAGGGGGAAGCAGTTCATATATGCCCCCAAATGCTGGCACTCTCCCCCCTTGTAAGGGCCCCCCCCCGCTGGTTATATTACAATCACGGTCTTCTGATCAGCGCCGCTCCTCGGTGCTCCGTCCGTCCAGCTACATCCGGGATCCCCGGCCGTCGCAGGCATATAACATCATCGTGCGACGGCCGGAGATCCCGGATGCAGCGAGGACGGAGCATGAAGAACGGAGCACCAAGGAGCGGCGCTGATCAGAAGACCGGGATGGTAAGATAAGCAGATGGGGGGTGAGTGCCAGCATTTGGGGGCAGCTGGGTACCCCCAGGGGGCTGCTGGATACCCCCTGGGGGCTGCTGGGTACCCCAGGGGGCTGCTGGATACCCCCTGGGGGCTGCTGGGTACCCCCAGGGGGCTGCTAGATACCCCCTGGGGGCTGTTGTATTACCCCTGGGGGATGCTGTATACCCCCAGGGCTGCTGTATATACTGCTGGGGCCTGTATACCACTGGGGCTGCTGTATACTACTGCTGGGGCTGCTATATACTACCACTGGGGCTGCTATATACTACCACTGGGGCTGCTATATACTACCGCTGGGGCTACTATATACTACCACTGGGGCTGCTATATATTACCACTGGGGCTGCTATATACTACCACTGGGGCTGCTATATACTACCACTGGGCTGCTATATACTACCACTGGGACTGCTGGGGCTGCTATATACTACCACTGGGGCTGCTATATACTACCACTGGGACTGCTGGGGCTGCTATATACTACCACTGGGGCTGCTATATACTACCACTGGGACTGCTGGGGCTGCTATATACTACCGCTGGGGCTGCTATATACTACCACTGGGGCTGCTATATACTACCACTGGGACTGCTGGGGCTGCTATATACTACCACTGGGGCTGCTGGGGCTTCTATATACTACCACTGGGGCTGCTGTATACTACCACTGGGACTGCTGGGGCTGCTCTATACTACCGCTGGGGCTGCTATATACTACCACTGGGGCTGCTATATACTACCACTGGGACTGCTGGGGCTGCTATATACTACCACTGGGGCTGCTGGGGCTGCTATATACTACCACTGGGGCTGCTGGGGATGCTATATACTACCACTGGGGCTGCTATATACTACCACTGGGGCTGCTGGGGATGCTATATACTACCACTGGGGCTGCTGGGGCTGCTGTATACTACCACTGGGGCTGCTGTATACTACCACTGGGGAGGCCTGTATACCACTGGGGGGGCCTGTATACCACACTGCTGGGGGCTGTATACTTGTGCTGGGGTCCACCCTGGGCTTATACACGAGTCAATAGGTTTTTCCAGATTTTTGGGGCAAAAGTAGGGGGGTCGGCTTATACACGGGTCGGCTTATACACGAGTATATACGGTAATCAACTTTCACTTATACATTATTAATACAATCAGGAAGGAAAGCATTGAAAAAACCTTCCACAAGATGCCAAAGCAGCTTTTGTGTAAAGCTAATTCTCCTCACCTCCGTCTTTAGGGGGATGGCCTAGCTGCATTCACACTACAGATAAGATACTGTCAAATTACCTCATGCTGGCACCATGCTGAGCTCAAACAGCTGCTGGGAGATCTTTTCTGACTTCTCCACTCTGCTGGGTGTTATCACAGAGAACAGAACAGAGCCATGTGAACAGACAAGTCAGATAAGATCTCCTAGCAGCTTTGTGAGCTCAGCAGGGGGCCAGCATGAGGTAATTTGACAGTGGTCTTTTCTGTGTTGTGAACACAGCTTAGGCCACTCCTGCTGAAGTTGGAGGTGAGGAGAATTAGCTTTGCACACTGCCTGCTAAGGACATTTTGTGAAAGGTTTTTTAAATGCTTTCCTTCCTGATTTCATTATTAATTTATATGTGAAAGTTGATTATATTCACTTGCTCTACATTACTGTTAAATAAAAATTTAAATGATGGTTACATTTTAATGTTAAATGGGGTCCGTCTTATAATACCAGTATTCATCTTACAATCAGTATATATGTCCCTCAACCTGGTATATGCCCCCCTCTATCCTGGTATATATGTATACTATCCTAGAATACATGTCCACCATCCTGGTATACATGTCCCCATCCTGGTATATATGTCCACCATCCTGTTATATTTGTCCCTTATCTTGGATATGGCCCCCTTGCGCTGGCACATATAGCTTTTCTGTGCTGGCACATATAGCCCCCACTGTGTTGGCACATATAGCCCCCACTGTGATGGCACTTATAGTTCACCTGTGATGGATATGGCCACCCCCATCAATCTATATGCCCACCTGCTAGTGCACACACGGTAAAATAATAAACTCTGTTACTCACCTTCCGTTGCTCGCTTCATACTCCCAGCTCAGCGGTGACTTCCTGCGTCTGTCCTGGGCATCAGATCATGTGACTGGAGCGAATAGTGATGTCATCACTGTGCACCCCAGGTCACATGATCAGATGCCGGGCACAAAGACAGGAAGACACTGAGTTGGAAGCACGAAGCGAGCAACGGAAGGTGACTAACATCGTTTATTATTTTACTGTGTGGGCGCCAGCAGGGGGGCATATAGAGTGATGGGGTGGCCATATCTGGGACGGGGGTAAGTGAAATCACATGTAATATTCACTGCTTCCCTGTCCACGTCTCGGTGCTGGCTTCAGCACCGAGGTGATGGACAGCGGGTGCAGAGAATATTACATGAGGTTAATGAGCAGGGGCCCATGACAACTGGCTGCCTGTGCAGCCTGATCCAGCCAGCTCCAGCCCACAGACACTGCTGCAAAGTACCCCCCCTCTCCTACAGAACAAAACAGTAGATTGGGATTATACGACACCCCCCCCCACTTTCCCACAAAATGTGGTTGAACAAAAGTGCGTCTTATAATATGAAAAATATGTTAATTTTATAACCAAATCACTTTTCTGATGTACATCAATTCAAAATTCCCTACTATTCTGTCTGTAGTTTTTTTTCTCTTCCATTGATGTTTTGTTTGAGCCTTCCAGCATGGATGTTTTTAAAAAGAACTTAATCACTCACTCCTGCTTCTTTTTCCACCCAGAAATGGATGTCATTGGAAAGATGGTACTGTAGTCACCACTGGTGGACACAGGCAGAAGAGGGCCCCCATGCAAGGACGATATATGCGCCCTTTTCAGCCCAAGAGCTCATCAAAATACACAAGTCCACCTGTTTTATAACTAGAAATTAGCCCCCTAACTTCTTGGGTCACTGTGCGGCTGCACAGGTTGCACGAATGATATGTTGGCCCCTGGTAGTCACTTCCATAGCTGCATTCACCGCCTTGAAATGGGATGTCATAAGTGATGTCTGTTATGGTACCTTTACACGCAGCCACAGGAAGGTAGAAACCGCCTGGCATCGGACACAATTGTGCCTGTTGCCATGAAAACACCACTAAGTGGCGTCGTGTAATTCAGGAATTTCCTTCATGTGTCTTGCAGATACCTGAATTACACGCCGCCACTTCGTGGTGTTTTCATGGCAACAGGCACAATTGTGTCCGATGCCTGGCGGTTTCTACCTTCCTGTGGCTGCGTGTAAAGGTACCATTAAAGGGACTTGGCTAGTCTCTCCAATACTTAGCATCAGCTAGTTGTTAATTCCGACACATGCCCAGTATACCCCCTCTCCACTTCAATAGGGTCAAAATCACTTTGCGTCCCAATGCATGTTCCTCTCTCAGTCTTTAAAAGTTAGGAGATATGCTCATGCGCCATGATCACACAAATTCCACCCCTGATTGTCAAGTGCACCCCAGATGTGGATTTAATTTCCCAAAATATTTCATCTTAGCACAGTTGGTAACATTTCATGACATTGATTGCTCTGCTGTCTTACTGAGGTGCAACAAGTTGTAGATCACTAACAAAGAACTGCTGTCCACTCACACTCACTGCAGTCTCAGTGTATTCTATGTAGGTGTGTCTCCCTTGCCTCCTGCTTGCGATAGGTTTCTCTTTGTCAGCTATCAATAGCAGGAGAAAGGGTAGAGCAATGTGATGGGACATCTAAATAGGATACACAGGAAATACACATGGTAGACAGCACTCATAGAAAATAAAAATATTCCAATTATATATATTCATTATTCTATGCTCTCATACCCTTCAAGAAAGATGTAAAACTCTAAACTAAAAACAATTTATTCAACTGTTTTGTTCTGCACGACACATACAATGTCCTAGAGTTTAATAAATGTAGATTTGAAGTTGAAATTCTTATAATTTTATTTCTGAAGAAAATATTTTGATGCTATTTCTATAAAAGTAGAAAAGCCATGCTGCGCCTTGGTGATCTGATTAAAAAAATGTAAGATATCTTTCAGGAACTTTACATTTAAAAAGGATGTATTTTTATATGAAGAGCACCTGTAAAATTAAATAACAAAGGAAACGCTGAACACCAGGGTTTTATATGTTTGAAATGTTTCATATTTGATGAGTGCTTTTGTCTAGTAGATGCGCCTTCATGTTCCTACATAGTTAACTCAATGTATTCAATATTGATTCACCATATAATTGGGTCAGAACTGAGAGTTCTTGCTGTTAATTATTTCATTATTAAAGGGGCTGTGTTGTGAAGACTACTCCTAACTCCTGAAGATCAGCTATTATTTCTTAAATAAGTCATGGACAGCCATACACTTCACCTCCAGTGAACTTGCTCCCAAACTGCCTGTAATGTACTGTAGGATACTCAGGAATCTAGTAGCAGTGGGAGCACAGACAGACTGAAACCAAATTTAAAGATGAGCATGTCTTTATTTATCACATGTGGCAGATATAAAGTGAAGTGCAACAAAAGAGTAAGTTCATCAAACAAGAATAACTGAAAGTCTTTTGAAATAGTTCTAGCACAATAACATAAATAACAAAGTCTCTAGGAATAATTCTCACGGGAAAAAACCAATGGAGAAAAACTGTTTCAGAATAATAAACACCCAGAGGCCTAGAAATGGGAATCCACAGAAAAACAAGTCCAATACTTATTAGTGCAGTGCAGCTTTAAAAATGTTCCGAATGTCCGGAGAGCTGCATGTGCAGAATAAACAATAGTTCAGTGAGTGCTGGCAGGCCATAAGAGGCTTACGTGACACGGGGCTTTATGAAACAGAAGCAAAGTCAGGGAACTAAACACAGGCAGCTATAATCAGTAGCCAGAGGCAAGTGGGATTGCTGGAGTCCAATGGCAGTTGCTGGAGAAGTGGGAGCGGATCAGCAGGATGTGGAGCAGACTGGTAATGCACAGGAAGCCATGAATTCAAACTGAATAGTCAGCCATGGCTAGATGGTAGGCTGACGTTTATAAAGGCAGGGAGGAGTATTACATGAACAAGAGCGAAGATGCGGACACCATCTTGAAAAGGGGCAAGACGTACAGAATGCCAATAGAAGTTCCAAAATCCTAACATTGGTTAATTAATGAATGTCTTCCATCTAATACATAAAAATCCAATTCCTATTGTGTCCCCCTATTTCCTTATAGATTGTAAGCTCGGCAGCAGGGTCCTTACTCCTGTAACTGTTGAACTTTTCACTGCTGGACAAAGACAGAAATGGGCCTCTGTGCAAGGACGGTATTTGGGCCCTTTGCAGTCAAAGAGCTCATCAGAATACAGAATTCAACCTGTTTTGGAGGCCACACAGGTTGCTCCAATGTTATGTCCGCCCCTGAAACTATGTGTTGCTTTGTAATGTTTATTGTCTCCATTGCCTATGATTAAGGGTCTCTGAAAGGCATAAGTTGGGGATGGCCGCCCTACTATGCTGAGCTTTTAAAACTATGTTTTATCTGTGATTTCTAATAAAGAGGATTTTTTTATGGAAAGTCAGTTGTGCAGGATTCTACTACTTCCTTGGATTTCTAAGTTGGCATTCAACCTTCATCCATGCACCAGGGGATCAGCAGGGCTGAATAGTGAGCCTATTTTCTTTATTGTCTGTACATGTTCCCACGCAATTGTAAAGTGCTTCAGAATATGCTGGTGCTATATAAATAAAAGTATAATTATTATGATCTGCTAAAGTGAAATGTGATATCTCAGAGTGTATCTCCATTCTGAAGAATGCATTGCTGCTACATATTTTTTATAGTGCCCCCGGTGTTCTTTTTATTTCTTTCTTAAAAGACCTGTCTCTTTCTGAAAAAAAATTACCGTAAGTTAAAAATCTTATAACAATTTTTGAGTTCCCATGATTTTAAGTATATAGTCTAGCTCACCAATTTGGCCTTCTCGTCTTTATGTAGAGCCCGGACAACAGCTTCGCCTCAGTCATCAAAGTACATATAAAAGAGAGGTAGAAGTTCGGCTCAAATCAAATGGAATCCTTTTATCATAAAGTTATTAGAGTGCACAACAGGAAGGCAAATGAAGCAGTGGACCACGCATTTCAAGTGCTATGGCACTCTTAATCATGACCATCAAGGCCATGTTGTTGACGAGAACATTTATACCGCATCATTGCAGTCTGTTCCCGGCTTAGAAACCAGCGCACAGTGCGGACGCTTGGAGGATTGATAAGTCTGTAGTCACATGGAATGACTGCAGAATTATCAGTTTGTACCAGAAAGCACCTTTTATTTTGCAGCCCCACTTGTGCACTCCGCATATCTGGGTCTTTCAGTCTAGCTTACAGTATGCTTTAAGTTGGCTATATTGATAATACGGTCACCTTGCTCATGACACACCTCCCAATGTGTATATATGACAATAATTGCTCAAACACAATGAGCAGCCTTATGACACTATATGCTGCCCTCCTACATTCCCCATTCTAGTCCCAAGCTGCCCACTTTTACCACGTGTCCGGTTCTGACTTCTCATTCTACTATTGTTCTGGAGCAACACTAAGTGCTGCAATGCTTATCAGCATGTCAGCATTGGGCTCTGCCAGGGCGTGCAATGATCCTCTACAGTTCCTCCCCTAAAAGCCAACAAGCAGGAATTGGTGAGACTGAACTGTTTAGCATGTGCACCCAACTTCAGTGGAGATATTAGATGGATTTTCTAAGATGTGTAAAAAGGATGCAGATGTCATAACTAAAATAAGGCAACAGTTTTTGAACAAAGGAGTTTTAATTCAACTCAAAAATTGCAATAATTTGCCTGATCAGAACTGATTATGGATTTGAGCAGTTAAAAGGCAAGGATTGGAGGCTTCTATGGTGTTTTCGGACACAGGAGTATATTGGTCCGAGGTCCATCCCACATCATTGCCTGTGTACTCTTCCTGATGTTACGTACACCCTAAATCCTTTAAAC
The DNA here is from genome assembly GCA_033576535.1 of Allobates femoralis. Lineage (NCBI taxonomy): Eukaryota > Metazoa > Chordata > Amphibia > Anura > Aromobatidae > Allobates > Allobates femoralis. Next base: position 85,743,816 of record JARQOC010000003.1, on the reverse strand, counting down.
AAGATAATTCCTGAAGTATACTGTAATTATGTCATGATGCACTATAGGGTTAAGGTATAGAAGCTACCATTTGCTTCATTATATTAACACAGGTAAGACTGGTTACACACTGCCATTTTTTGGGATCCGTGAGATTCCAGTTTAAACTAGATGCACCCGCATCCATTTTTAGCCCCATTGACTTTCAATGGGGCCGTAGGAACTTGCGGGTGCATCCAGTTCTTTCCATTTCCCCCTGATTCAGGTGTCCACGTTTTTTCACTTTTACCAAAATGGCAAGATGTTGAGATTTTGGTGTCCATGTCAAAAGCCATGAACACTCGGACCTGAGCACTACAGCTAGAATTAAAATGTGACTCTATGTAATCCAGGTCTAGCTGAATCCGGATCCCACAGGATCTGGGTGCCAGATCTGAGTTTTTGAACTGCACATGCTCAAAATGCAGTTATAAATGACATACCCACTAAGGGGGATTCTGTGGAAAAAAGTACATTGCCGATGCAAAGAGATTCTCCAGTACCAGTCAGTATTAGCACTGATTCTTGAGACGTACCAGTAATAATACCGATGCGGGTGTATCCAGTTGCATCCTTGCACAGGATTCTGGGGAATCCAGGGGATGCAGGTTTTTCTTGCATTCCCTCTGATTCTGTAAAATGGATGTGTGAAACCAGTCTACGTTCACACAATGCATTTTTTTTGCGCTTTTTTGCGCGTTTTGCACCCACTCAAAAAAAAGCACCGTTAAAAAAGTGGTGCATTCACACACTGCGTTTTCTCACGTGCTCACTTCTCCCCCAGAAGCGCAGGGGAGAACTGATGTCACACAGAGGAGGAAGAATCATCCCCTGTGTGACATCTGTGACAGCCCATTTGGGTTTCGTAGTGTATTAATATACACTATGAAACCCAAATTAAAAATCCAAATATGTAAAAAAATAATAAAAATTTATTACATACCCCCCGCCGGATGTTCCGGGAGCCGAGAAATGGACAGGTATCGACCTTCCAGGACCTATCAAGATCGCTAATTGGCCGCTCGCAGTCATGTGATATGCACGTCATATGCACGTCACATATCACATGACCGCGAGCGGCCAATCAGTGATCTTGATAGGCCCTGGAAAGTCGATACCTGTGAATCTCTCGACTCCCGGCTCCTGGAATATCCGGCGGAGGGTAAGTATTACATTTTTATTATTCTTTACACATTTGAATTAGTTTAATTTGGGTTTCGTAGTGTACGAAACCCAAAAGGGGCTGTCAAAGATGTCACACAGGGAAGGATTCTTCCTCCCCTGTGTGACATCACATCCTGCTGCGCCGGCATATTCCCGCTGGAATTGTGCATGGTCTGAACAGCGATGCGTAATTCCAGGGGAACTAATGGGCTCCTATGGGAGAAAGTGCGGGTGCGTAAAGAATTGACATGGTCATTGTTTTTGTGCCCGCGCTTTCTCCCATAAAAGCACTGCGTATATTTACCTCCTGTCTTTCACATTCACTTTGCCGGCAGACGCAAACACACATTGCGCTTGCAAAAAAGGCGCGAAAAAAAGTCCAATGTGTGAATGTAGCCTAAGTGAAATATTTTGCAAATTCATTCAAAGCAAAAATCGTTGTGTTTTCTTGGACTAATTGTTTGCGCTCTTCGCACTAATTTATGATCCATGATTTATGTGATTGGACTATTTTTTTTCTCTTTTGGATAGCAGCTTTAATCATCATAAGATTTTGATATTTATTCAGGAAGATTCCATGGTATAGGGCACCAGTCAGCAAATTCATTAAAATTCAATATATGCATACTCCATTGTATAAGGCACTTTTCTGAATTCATTAACCTTCTCGGTGTCCTGATTTGTGATGTGGCAATGCATTATGTCGTCATTTACAGTACTCACTGTATAAGTTGCCGCTTTGTAATGCAGTGCTAAGGGCACGGTGCTGCGGGTCAGAGCTTTCTATAAGGACAGATCTAATGCATGGGGGTGCACATTATTTAGTGCTGAACAGGCTGCGCCTCTGTTGTTGTGTACAAGCTGGTGTGACCTGCAGCTAAATAAAGGAAGCACAAGATGTTCAGTCCCATTAGTTATTCTTCTTGGCATGCCTTTGTCACTGATAAAGGATGCAGGAGATGTTCAGAACCATTAGCTATTCTTCGTAGCATTCGTTTGTCACCAGGATAGAAAATGTGCCAACTGTGGAGTACGAGTTCAATAACAATTTTCTTGCTTTTTTTTGATGAAACGAACAATATATGAATCCTATTTTACAATTATACAAAACATATATTTTACCTGATAGGTAAAAATATAATTCCAGATCTGGACGGGTTTTTGTGGATAAATGTATTGATTTGAAAACTTACGGTACTATATCATATCGTGCCATGATAAATGAAGCTCTAGGGCACATTCTATTGTGCTCTGACGCCATTGAAAACCAGAGGGCATTATATAATGAGAAACTATTGATGCATCTGTTGAGAGACCCTGACATAGCTTCTGGAAAAAATGTTTTAGCACCACAACACGTGGATTTGCCTATTATAATTTTGATATACAAGATAATAAGATTAAGCCCTCGGTTTCTCTTGGGTCTACAAGGGGTGAGTGCAATCTGATAAAACACTGGATTGCACTCGCACCATTGTAAAACAATGAGGCAGTGTCCATCTGCAAGATTTTTCTCATCCCTAAAGGGTATGTCACACGCGTCAATATCGCCTGCACGATCTCGGCTGCACGTGACGTTGCAGCGATATTGACGCGTGTGACATACCGAATCAACTAGCGATAAATCGCTGGTTGATGATCGCCAGGTTTTAGAATCTGCCCTAAAACCTGGCGATGGTCGCCCGGTGGACACGCAGCATCGCTGCGTGTGACACCGGGAGTAGCGATATTCCAGCTCCCAGCGCCTCTCACAAGCGCTGGGAGCTGGTATCCAAGGTACACTGCGGGTATCTAGGCAGCGCACGCTGCCTAGATACCCGATGTATACCTTAGTTACCAGCCTCCTCCACTCACCGGCTGGTATCTAAGGTACACAGCGGGTAACTAGGGACCCTAGTTACCCGCTGTGTACCTTAGATACCAGCCCGTGAGCGGAGGAGGCTGGTAACTAAGGTACACATCGGGTATCTAGGCAGCGCGCGCTGCCTAGATACCCGCAGTTTACATTGGAGACCAGCCTGCTCCCGCTTCCAGCAGGCTGGCAGCGGGAGCAAGACATCGTGGAAACGATATTTAAATCGTTTCCACGATGTCTCTGGTCCATTGATCGCTGGTGAGTCTGTCTGTGTGACAGCTCACCAGCAATCAGCCGTCAATGTCGTCAGAGATCATCTCACTGACGACATTGACGCGTGTGACACCCCTTAAGCGGCATCAGAAAACTTCAGTCTCAGATTACACGCACCAGTCTATGAGCTTGAGTGAAACATTGGACTGCACTCGGATGATATCTGAGTGTAGCGCAATAAATGCCGAGGCCTGCAGCCTGACAAATCCATCTGTCCCCCCGCTATTTCCCAGCTTCTCCTTTCTGCCAAGCCCTTCACTGGCTTTTCATTGCCCAGAAACTCCAGTTCAAAACCCTAACCATTACTTACAAAGCCATCCGCAGCATGTCCCCTCCATATATCTGTGACATAGTCTCCTGGTACTTACCTATATGCAACCTCTGATACTCACAAGATTTGTTTCCCTATTGTCCTCTTATCTCTTCTTCTCACAATCACATAAAAGATTTCTCCCATGCATCCCCATACTCTGGAACTCTTTGCCTCAACATAGCTGACTCTCGCCTACTGTGGAAACCTTCAAAAGAAACCTGAAGACCCATCTCTTCCAACAAGCCTATAACCTGCAGTGAGCCTCAGCCACTAAATCGCTGCACAACCAGCCTATTTAATCCTATTTAATCCTCACCCATCCTTGTAGACTGTGATCTCTCACGAGCAGGGTACTTTGTCCTCACCTAGTATATCCTCACCCATCCCTTGTAGATTGTGAGCCCTCACTAGCAGGATCCTCTCTCCTCATCTAGTGTATCCTCACCGATCCCTTGTAGACTGTGAGCTCTCATGGACAGGGTCCTCTCTCATCTAGTGTATCTTTAAAAATCCCTCATAGACTGTGAGCCCTCAAGGTCAGAGTCCTCTCTCCTCTCCTAGTGTATCCTCACCCATCCCTTGTAGACTGTGAGCTCTAGTGGGCATAGTCCTCCTTCATGAAAAGAGAGGGGGGGACAAGAGGCGCAATAGTGCCCTTATCACTAGACACTAAAACAAGCAGGTGAGAAAAGGGTCCACTCACCTAGTCCAGTTGTGCCACCCACAACTGGTTAGAAGGCCTGATAGAATAAGTGTCCTGATGGCTGCTGCTGGACTTCCACCGGTCTCACCTCGGGTAGACGAAATAGAAGCTCTGGGAAAGGAAGGTGTGTCACAGTCCGCGCTGCCAGGAAATCCGCTCGTGAATAACGCTAGTAGTCGGTGTTCAAATCAATCCTTTTTATTCATCCAACGCGTTTCAACGCCCTCCTGGCGTCTTCCTCAGGGATGCCCCTCCCCACCAAACATCTCATATTTATACACATAGCAATTGCCATAACAAGTGGGTGTTTCCCACCATGTGACGTGAATAACGTCATCACAACTGGGAGGGTATTGCATTTTGGCGCAAAAAATATAAAACAACTTTATAAACACATAAAAATGCAGGTTAAAATATCATTACATACATCAACAAGAATCATTTCAATGTCAACCTAAAAACTTTCCTAAAAAACAAGCGGAAAAGCACCCAAATTCAATCCTGTATAAGTGTAATATGCAAAAAAGTAAAAAATATTGATGGTGGAGCATCAACTGTCACCTCTGAGTTTCGAACTTGTGTCTGCACAACAATCATTCTTATGGGTAGATCCATTTTGCACTGAGCCATCAGTTCTGACAGCTATTTTGACTTCTGTATTTCTACAGCAGGTGACATGTATCTCTTTTTGTTTTTATTTTGCAGAGGCATGCAGGCACAATCGTCCTGAGATAACCGCCATCAAGAGATTCAATTTGGACATGAATTCTGCTTTTTTCACTACTTCTAAAACCAAATTTTATTTATTTAGTTAAAAGATTATTTGTAACGAATTATACTATAGAGATTTTTAAGGTCGTAACCATTATTGGATTAACAATAAAAACTGCATATTAAGAAATATATAAAAAAATATATAAAAAATATTTTAAGAGCAAATTTTGGAACTAAGTGTTAATTTATATGTTTACACATGATTAGATATATTTCAATAAAAATATTTCAATAAACAAGTCTTCTTCCAAAGAGAATTCATAAGGTCTAATTATTTGTGTACAAAGCAAAATGAAACCTCAAGGAGCGGTAGATGAGGGGAGACTTGTAAAAATGGGGGTTCACTGTGCGATGCCCCACTTCAGACAGAGAACTGGGCCATTATCCAGGCGACTAGGGTTTTATTCATATCAATATCAGAATGTCAAGATCACCAACTGCGTTGTGGCTCAGTGCAATAAAGTACACAGCGATACATATCAATTCATGGGTCCGCAGAAAAGGCCATACATTCGGTCATAATTATATTAATACTGTGGTATCATTCCTAAATTTAACCACTAGATGGCAGCAACAGTGATGCTGTTGCTATAGTGATGTGAGCAAGCAGTGAGACGTGTACCATTCTGCACCGGCTCTAATTGTCCGCCAGTAGGGGCGCTCATTCCCAATGTGTGAAGAAAGAAGTCTGAGGCTTTTCCTCCCACATGGAAGCTTATAACCCGGGACTGCATCAGAGAAATCATCAGCAGGGGCGCTCATTTACCGTTTATGTAGCCTAGAATTCAAGACAACCGGCAGGGCAGAAGACTAGTGACTTGTGTATGTGCTTGGTGAGAAATTTGCTTATATCTAGCAAAGGGGTGTTTGCTACTAGTGAAAGGTGTAAATGTGATCTTTGCTTATATCTATATCAAGTGCCTATACTTGTGCATGTCATTTTTGATGGTGTCAAAGTGTAGAACAGTGAGTATATCAACTCTCATTATGAGAAATGTGCAATAGTAGGATTAAACTCTATATCAATTCTGACACAAGGTTAAGTCCCTTAGGTTTTAATGTGTCCAATTTAAAGATCCAATATTTTTCCCTCTTTTGTAGCATTTCAAACCTGTTTGCAACGTGTGTCCCTATATGATCTATGGGAGTGATTCTCAGTGATGTGTGGTCTCTATCATGGTGTGTGTCAAAATGCAAGGACACTCCATGCTTCTTAAAGCCATTTTTGATGTTGGAGCGATGCTTGTTAAGTCGCTCATGAAGAGGTCTGATAGTCCTTCCTATGTATTGCCTGTTACAATCACATTCAAGTAAATAAATAACATATTTCGTGGTGCATGTCATGTGATGTTTTATCTGAAATATTTATTTATTGCTAAACGATGTAAAGGAAGTTCTCTGTTGTATATTCCTACAACACATACATCTCTTACGCCCACACTTTTTTGTTCCCCTTTGGGTGGTTGCTTCATCTGTTTCAGGTGACAACTGTCTCAATCTACCAGGCGCTATTTTCCCTTTTATATTAGGGGCTCTTCTAAATGTCACTCCAGGTATTTCTGGAATTATCTCTTTCAGGATAGGGTCATTTTTAAGAATGTGCCAGTGTTTTACTATAGATTCCCTTATTTCCCTATGGTTTTTGTTATAGGTAGTGATGAAATTGCAATCCTGTGTTCCCTCTGCCTTTCTTTTGAGTGCAGGTGTCAAAAGGTCTTTCTGTGGAATGACCCTAAAATGCTCCCGTGCTCTATGTGTCAGTTTTTTAGGGTATCCCCTTTCATCAAATCTCTCTGTTAATATTTTAGATTGCTCCATGTAATCACTGTTGGAGGAACAATTCTTTTTCACCCTTCTAAACTGACTGGCTGGGATATTGTTTAGCCATCTTTTGTGATGCCCACTGCTGTAATTAATGTAGGAGTTGCGATCTGTGGGTTTAAAAAAGGTTTTGGTCTGTACTGTGTTATTCTCCACAAAAATGACTAAATCTAGGAAATTGATGCAGGTGTCATTCATATCATGTTCAAAACTGAAACCCCAATTGTTGTTCTCTATTCCCTTTATAAATTCACATATTTCCCCCTGCGCTCTGTCCCAGATGAAGAAAAGATCATCTATGTATCTCCTGTATATGATCAGACCATCATTATTGATGGTCTGATCATATACAGGAGATACATAGATGCATAGATGATCTTACATAGATGATCTTTTCTTCATCTGGGACAGAGCGCAGGGGGAAATATGTGAATTTATAAAGGGAATAGAGAACAACAATTGGGGTTTCAGTTTTGAACATGATATGAATGACACCTGCATCAATTTCCTAGATTTAGTCATTTTTGTGGAGAATAACACAGTACAGACCAAAACCTTTTTTAAACCCACAGATCGCAACTCCTACATTAATTACAGCAGTGGGCATCACAAAAGATGGCTAAACAATATCCCAGCCAGTCAGTTTAGAAGGGTGAAAAAGAATTGTTCCTCCAACAGTGATTACATGGAGCAATCTAAAATATTAACAGAGAGATTTGATGAAAGGGGATACCCTAAAAAACTGACACATAGAGCACGGGAGCATTTTAGGGTCATTCCACAGAAAGACCTTTTGACACCTGCACTCAAAAGAAAGGCAGAGGGAACACAGGATTGCAATTTCATCACTACCTATAACAAAAACCATAGGGAAATAAGGGAATCTATAGTAAAACACTGGCACATTCTTAAAAATGACCCTATCCTGAAAGAGATAATTCCAGAAATACCTGGAGTGACATTTAGAAGAGCCCCTAATATAAAAGGGAAAATAGCGCCTGGTAGATTGAGACAGTTGTCACCTGAAACAGATGAAGCAACCACCCAAAGGGGAACAAAAAAGTGTGGGCGTAAGAGATGTATGTGTTGTAGGAATATACAACAGAGAACTTCCTTTACATCGTTTAGCAATAAATAAATATTTCAGATAAAACATCACATGACATGCACCACGAAATATGTTATTTATTTACTTGAATGTGATTGTAACAGGCAATACATAGGAAGGACTATCAGACCTCTTCATGAGCGACTTAACAAGCATCGCTCCAACATCAAAAATGGCTTTAAGAAGCATGGAGTGTCCTTGCATTTTGACACACACCATGATAGAGACCACACATCACTGAGAATCACTCCCATAGATCATATAGGGACACACGTTGCAAACAGGTTTGAAATGCTACAAAAGAGGGAAAAATATTGGATCTTTAAATTGGACACATTAAAACCTAAGGGACTTAACCTTGTGTCAGAATTGATATAGAGTTTAATCCTACTATTGCACATTTCTCATAATGAGAGTTGATATACTCACTGTTCTACACTTTGACACCATCAAAAATGACATGCACAAGTATAGGCACTTGATATAGATATAAGCAAAGATCACATTTACACCTTTCACTAGTAGCAAACACCCCTTTGCTAGATATAAGCAAATTTCTCACCAAGCACATACACAAGTCACTAGTCTTCTGCCCTGCCGGTTGTCTTGAATTCTAGGCTACATAAACGGTAAATGAGCGCCCCTGCTGATGATTTCTCTGATGCAGTCCCGGGTTATAAGCTTCCATGTGGGAGGAAAAGCCTCAGACTTCTTTCTTCACACATTGGGAATGAGCGCCCCTACTGGCGGACAATTAGAGCCGGTGCAGAATGGTACACGTCTCACTGCTTGCTCACATCACTATAGCAACAGCATCACTGTTGCTGCCATCTAGTGGTTAAATTTAGGAATGATACCACAGTATTAATATAATTATGACCGAATGTATGGCCTTTTCTGCGGACCCATGAATTGATATGTATCGCTGTGTACTTTATTGCACTGAGCCACAACGCAGTTGGTGATCTTGACATTCTGATATTGATATGAATAAAACCCTAGTCGCCTGGATAATGGCCCAGTTCTCTGTCTGAAGTGGGGCATCGCACAGTGAACCCCCCATTTTTACAAGTCTCCCCTCATCTACCGCTCCTTGAGGTTTCATTTTGCTTTGTACACAAATAATTAGACCTTATGAATTCTCTTTGGAAGAAGACTTGTTTATTGAAATATTTTTATTGAAATATATCTAATCATGTGTAAACATATAAATTAACACTTAGTTCCAAAATTTGCTCTTAAAATATTTTTTATATATTTTTTTATATATTTCTTAATATGCAGTTTTTATTGTTAATCCAATAATGGTTACGACCTTAAAAATCTCTATAGTATAATTCGTTACAAATAATCTTTTAACTAAATAAATAAAATTTGGTTTTAGAAGTAGTGAAAAAAGCAGAATTCATGTCCAAATTGAATCTCTTGATGGCGGTTATCTCAGGACGATTGTGCCTGCATGCCTCTGCAAAATAAAAACAAAAAGAGATACATGTCACCTGCTGTAGAAATACAGAAGTCAAAATAGCTGTCAGAACTGATGGCTCAGTGCAAAATGGATCTACCCATAAGAATGATTGTTATGCAGACACAAGTTCGAAACTCAGAGGTGACAGTTGATGCTCCACCATCAATATTTTTTACTTTTTTGCATATTACACTTATACAGGATTGAATTTGGGTGCTTTTCCGCTTGTTTTTTAGGAAAGTTTATAGGTTGACATTGAAATGATTCTTGTTGATGTATGTAATGATATTTTAACCTGCATTTTTATGTGTTTATAAAGTTGTTTTATATTTTTTGCGCCAAAATGCAATACCCTCCCAGTTGTGATGACGTTATTCACGTCACATGGTGGGAAACACCCACTTGTTATGGCAATTGCTATGTGTATAAATATGAGATGTTTGGTGGGGAGGGGCATCCCTGAGGAAGACGCCAGGAGGGCGTTGAAACGCGTTGGATGAATAAAAAGGATTGATTTGAACACCGACTACTAGCGTTATTCACGAGCGGATTTCCTGGCAGCGCGGACTGTGACACACCTTCCTTTCCCAGAGCTTCTAGTCCTCCTTCATGTCCTACTGTATCCTCACCCATCCTTTGTAGACTGTGAGCCCTTGTGGGCAGGGTCCTATCTCCTCTCCTACTGTATCCTCACCCATCCCTTGTAGACTGTGAGCCCTCACAGGCAGAGTCCTATCTCCTCTCCTACTGTATCCTCACCCATCCCTTGTAGACTGTGAGCCCTCGCAGGCAGAGTCCTCTCTCCTCACCTACTGTATCCTCACACATCCATTGTAGACTGTGAGCCCTCGAGGGCAGGGTCCTCTCTCCTCCTGTACCTGTGTGTGCCTTGTATTGTTCATGATTATTGTACTTGTCTATGTATACCCTTTTCAAATGTAATGCACCATGGTTTAAACGGTGCTATAAGAATAAATAATAATAATGTCTGGCACATCAGATCTTTACAAAAAAAGATATCATTTATATTGGGTGATGAGCTCCTATACAACCACTGGAGATCGCTTACTACTGCGCAGTAATAAACTAACATGCTGCAGAGATGCGGAAGTACGGCAACCCACACCACAGGTGAAAGAATGCTGTGGAAGGGAGAAGCACAGTGAGCAGAGGATTTCTAGAAATCCCATCCACTATGCTTGCATTGTACAAGGCAGCATTATGGATGCAGTGCAAACATGCTGAGTCCATAATGCTGCATACACTGATCGTGGACACACACCCTTACTGTAAGTAATGGACATATTTAAGGAGCCTGTCTCACTTTCAACACGCAGAGCGCTTTGTGGGCAACATAAAGAAATGAGCAGTTTGATTAAACATTCAGTATAACTTGTAATTTTTCTATTTTAATTCCTTCCTATTCTGGGCTGAGGGTCTACTGGGTCGTAATGGTTATTTCTTCATTGAATGTTTGGCTATGACGAGTCATCAACCATTTATGTGGCTCCCCTTGGACTTCTAATTCCTGAGTAAGCAAGTATGTAAATTACTTGCATTAAGTGTTAAAACAAACAGATTTAGACAAAAAACAAACCTGAAGCGATTGGAAGCCCATTATCCTCCTGTGCTGTCATATTTCAGAACTGCAACCTGCCTGGTGTGCCCAGAAGTACAAGGTGTTCAGTGCTCAGAAACATGGCCGAGATAAGGAAGGCTGAAACCCAACTACCATTGATCAAGACTGGTCCAAAAAATATGTGAAGGCAGGTTTTTTAAAGGTTATATGGACTGATGAGATGAGATGACTCTTGATGGACCAGGGGGTTGAATCGTGGCTGGGTTGATAAAGGGCACAAATTTCCACTTCGACTCAGGCACCAGCAGGGTGGAGGTGGGGTACCGCTATGGGTTGTTATTTTTAAAGATGGGTTAGCTGGACATTTTTGTGTTGAAAATGGACTTAAAATTAACTCCCAAACATACTGACAGTGTTTTAGAAGACACTTTCTTCAAGCAGTAGGTCTGCAGATAAAAAACCCAATAATGTCTTATCCAAGATATCAGAGAGGTAAAAAATAGACAGTCCGCTCACCTAGTGTGGTCATGTGACACACAACCAGTATAAATCACATGAACCGCTGCTGTATGGGACTGAAGCTAAGTAACCAGGAAACAGGATTAAGAACGTGGCTAATCCTGCGCTGCTGACAATGAAGGAATCCAATAAAATGAAAATGTAAAGATAACAACTGATAAATGTTTCCCCACACTAGTCAGCCTCGTTTCCTTGTATCAGTCCCCTGTGGGCGTGATAACATGATTTCCACAAGCTGGTGTCAGGCTGGGTTCACACTTTCGGACTCCTCCACAGCGTTCTGCGGAGGGGATCCGCAAGCTGAGTGCAGCCTCCTCAAGCCCCTATGTTTATAATGTGAGCGCACGGTGCTACGCTTGACTGCGCAAGACCGTTCGCTCCCATTCATTTGCTTATGTGATTTGTACACAAGCGGATGCCTGCGCACAAATCACACAGTCTCGTCCGAACCCTGAACGCGACATGTTGCATTCCTGGTGCACACAAGAGTGTGTGATTTGTGTCCAGGCTTCCGCCTGCGTACAAATCACACAGGCAAGTGAATGGGAGTGCACAGTCTTGTGCAGTCAAGCGCAGCACCATGCGCACACATTATAAACAAAGGGGCTTGCAGAGGCTGCACCCAGCATGCGGATCCCCTCCGCAGCACGCTGCGGAGGGGTCCGCAAGTGTGAACCCAGCCTCAACGCAGCTCCTGGTAATCTCTTGCATAAGTGTGGTTCATTTTGGCAGCATTATTGCACCTCTGAAGCTGGTTGTATGCGTCCCTGCTTCATAGAGATACACTACGCATGATCAGTAGTGTAGAAGCTGTTATTATGAGCATGTGCAGTGCACCTCTCTGAAGTCGGGACGCGTTAACCCTACTTCAGAGATGCACTAAAGTTGTCACTATGAGCCAGAGTTCCAGGAGCTACGATGACGTCGTCTCATGGAAATCATGCTATCACAGTCACAGGGGGCTGATAACATGAAACGAGGATGACTTCTGGAGAAACAACGCCCCTTCGACTAGTCAGAGACCTAATTTGCATAGGAACAGAACACTTTATAAATTCTTTTTTCAAAACACAGATATAAGTAAATAGCATTATGTAGGACCGGTTAGGCAGGCAATTTTGTCATACACGTGTGGTTGGAGGGCATAAGGGACCTGACAGTTTAATATGACCTTGGTTCATCCAACCTCATTTACATTTATACTATGAATAATATAAATTGTTGAGCTATATATATAAGTAAAGAGTTGATTGTTATTTTTCTGTTAACCATTGGTGACCTTGGTGAACTACAGAAAATCAGCCATTGCTGTGAGATGAAGGAATGTTAGTGCAATCGCTCGGCTCATCTGTGCAGCCAATTTCTCCCTTGTCATTCACAGTGTTATTTTGATGGAGCATTACATGTAATCGAGTTCCACTGTAGAACTGTAAATGGTGGCGGTAAAATAATAACATCTTTTTATTTATTGTGTCGGATTATTTTTCCTGTAAAATCACAATGCAGGGAACGTTCTTATCAATCTGATGCCGGCTGCTTTTCAGCAGAAATATATTACAGTTATAACTTTACAAGCTTTATTTCTTCAAGTATTGTTTTTTGGCTATTCATCTTTATTTTGATCATACAAAAACATTTCTATTCATGTTTGTTTCAAGGTTTATTTTTACATGAAAATACAAAAGACCTTATCGATATAAGGACAAGCCATACACAAGTCATAAACAACGCCATTGATGTATTGACATTAAAAGGTCTCTATATGATGATCAAAGGCTTCTCTTCATCATCCTAATCCCTTCCCTAAGCCACAGGGCACCAACAGAGAAGTAGGTAATAGACAGCCATCAAAGGCATCATTGAGGAAGATCCATTCACCAGACTTTAACCCCTTCATGACCCAGGAATTTTTCATTGTTCATTTTCGTTTTTTGCTCCCCTGCTTCCAAGGGCCATGAGATTTTTATTGCTCCGTCAATATAGACAGATGACGGCTTGTTTTTTGTGGGATGAGTTGTACTTTCAGATGCAATCATTTATTTTACTATATAATGTACAGGAAAATGGGAAACAATTCCAAGTGCAGTGAAATTGCAAAAAAAGTGCAATTACACGTTTGTTTTTTGGCTTTTTTATTCACCATTTTCAACAAATGGTAAAACAGACATGACGATGTGATGCCTCAGGTCGGTACGAGTTCGTAGATACCAAACATGTATACTTTTACTGGTATCTAAGTGGTGAAAAAAATTCAGAAGTTTGAAAAAAATAAAAAGAATAATCGCACTTTTTGCACCAAGTTCTGCGACCTGTAGCGTCCTCATTTTTCGGGATCGGGGGCTGTGTGATGGCTTATTTTTTTGCCACACAATAGAGGATTCACAGCACCCTGTGGATGATTAGGGTCATCGTCATCACCCCCTTCTTGAGGCGCACTTTATTGTCCAGGCAGTCTCTCCTGGAAACCGTCACTCCAATATATATGGAAAAAGACAGCGCCTCACCGGTTGGTACTTTTCCAAACTTCTTTTTATTCCGCTCCCATAAGCATACAGCTGTATGCTTATGGGAGCGGAATAAAAAGAAGTTTGGAAAAGTACCAACCGGTGAGGCGCTGTCTTTCTTCATATATACTGGCCTATTTTTTTTCGTCTTGAGCTGACGTTTCTACTGATACCATTTTTGGGTGGATGTGCTGTTTTGATCGCCCATTATTGAATTTTATAGCAATGTTGCGGCAAACAAAACAACGTAATTTTGGTGTTTGGACCTTTTTTTTCGTTAATTGCTTCTGACAGATACCGATGAGGTGCAGCACATCGGGATCTATCAGAATTGCACACTGTGAGTGGTTGGCTACCACTCACAGGAAGCGCTCCGTGACAGCTTCTGGTGTCAAGACAGGACCCCGGACTGAAACGTGACCGCTGTAGATTTTGTAATATTATCACAGGATCATTGGTGCAGGCGGGGAACATCCCGTTCCCCGCCACGATAGTTTTGGATCCCGCTGTCAATAATTGACAGTGGGATCCAAAGGGTTAACAGCACCGATCAGATCCCAGATCCAATCGGTGCGGTAAGCCCGACATCTCAGCTGATGAGATCAGCTGAGATGTCGGGTGTTTCATGTGTACTCTACACCGGAGCTCACATCAAACACTGGTAACCCACCCATGACGTTGTTTAACGTCATAAGTCGTTAAATGGTTAAAGCTGCATACATTTTTAACTAGATCTTAGACCTGATGAGACTGTTGTATTTACACTGAAATTTCATGTCAGAAAGTGTGCAAAATCCTTTTTGAACATTTCCGGCTAAATATGACATTACGGTCTAAACCATGATTGATTCAATTCAGTGATGTGTCACTTATCAAGCTGGTGCTGTTGTCTGCTTATAATGAAGTCCACAGGAGAGAAAGAAGAAACCAGCAGCACTCCAGGTCCATAAAAAAATCCAACTTTTTTCAATTCAAGTGAAACTGCATATCAGGGAGATGCAGAGTGTGAGGGACGACAGCTGTTTCACACCACCTGGGGTTTCAACTGTCCCGGGACCGTCATCTCTGTGATATGCTGTTTTACCTGAATTGAATAAAGTTGGACATATTTATAGACCTGGAGTGCTGCTGGTTTCTTTTCCCTTGTCTGTGGATTTGATTGCCTTTTTTTCAAGCTGGCACTGGGCGGTCCTGGATGTGATTACTGAAACTCCGTGACAGGTGTGAGGTTTTCCATCTACAAAAGAGAGTAAGTGGTGCCAGAGGTTTCTACCTTTTATCCTTACTTACAATGAAGGTTTTATCTTCAAGAGATTATCATTGCCTGGACTAGGTCTCACGCCTGCTAGACTGACCATGCCTCTTCCAATATTAAGCAGTTCACTGTCACTATACAGAAAACTGTAATATGGGTGGGGATAGCTTTCTGAGCTCTGTTATATGCTACATCCAAGAACTCTGTTTGTATCACAATAACTGTACCCAGTAAACTAAGTGATACATCATGGGAATCAGGGTCTCTTCTCCTACATTATGCTAATCTCAGCTAAGGTAGCAAAAACCTCCTGACATATTCTCTTTAAGATCATAAGGTTGAAACTCATTGGCTTTTCCTGAACAGATGCTGCCCTTTTTATGTCAATGTGCATGTTCCATAAAGGGAACATGCCAGGTCGTTCTACCCCCCTCTACTATCACTACCTGTCCCTGCACCTTCCTAGCTAATCCCTAACCATCCATGTCTGCTCTAAAAGAACCTTATAAAGATTGAGAAAAATGACTTCTATACTTACATACAGTCTCCATTCGGAGACTGGAAAGGTGGGCTCCAGGGCTCCCTCCTTGCTTGCTCTCCGTACGCCCCACTGGGCGTCATCAGTCTTTCTTCTGTTCCACCTCCTGTTTGAAATTCCTGCCTCCTCTGCTACTATGATGCCCAGCCGGAATGTCATATCTGACCCGGTGCATTGTGGGGGCTGATCACGTGGTACAGGCCGGCTTCTCTTTTTTTTTTTTTTAAATCAATAAACTATTTATTAAACGAAAGATAATTTTCCATAACAATAAGGTATCAGTAACTACAATGCAAGTATAACCAAGTGATGGGTGTTATGAAACAGTAGAAGTACACGAGAGGGAGATGTGATTGTGGGGAAGGAAGGGGGGTGAGCACAAGAGGTAAGTCTAGGGAAGGAAAGGAGCCCAGGTTGTAGCACCAAATCTAGGTACAGTTCAAATTAACAGTGTCAGAAAAACTTATCATAGCGGTAACGCAAATTCTGACGACGACCATAAGTCCCAAAAATTGCCAATATGCTTTCGTTGTTTGAGAGAAGATGAAAGATACCATTCGTGATGATAATGTGAGTTAATTGTGACAATTAGTTCCTTTTGAGTAGGTAAAATCTCGGATCTCCAGCATTTAGTCAGACATTGTCACGCAGCAGTCAGCATGTGAGACAAGACCGGAGACAATCCTGGAGGAATAGAGTCAAATCCAATCCTCAACACAGCTAGAGGGCCATGTAAATGGAAGTGTACTCCAGAAATTATATTAATTAGATCTTCAACCTGAGACCAAAAAGTTCTAACGATAGCGCACCCCCACCACACATGCCCCATGTCTCTTAGTGCACCACAACCTTTTCAGCATAACGGTGTGGATCAAATTTAGAAAGATTATGTGGCGTCAAATACCAGTGCATATGGATCTTTTTCAACTGCTCTAAATGGTTAATACAGGAGGAAAATGTTTTGGTCACCATAGCTGCCAGCCACCAATCCTCAGGAGTAGATGTAAATGTCAGAGCCCTCTCCCACTTTATCATATAAGATGTCTTGATAGACGGTACCGGCAAATTTAAAGTTCTATGAAATAGGGACAAACCATGGTTATTAGGATAGTCTAATATAAAATATTTCTGTAATGGGTCATTCAGCCTCAACGTCCACCAGTCAGGAAGGGTGCAGGATTGTATAAAATGTCGAATTTGCAGGTATTAAAAAAAGCCGGATCTATGCATTTGAAATCTTTGGGACAAATCTTCAAACGACAAAATCACACTTCCCTCATATGGATTATCCAAGTATGTTATTCTCGCGGAAACCCATCTCTCAAAGGACAGTCCAGGGATGTGTGCTTCAAAGGTTGTGATTGCTATATATCCATATTAAGAACAAAGGAGGTCCCTATCTAACCTATTCCAGTACCAGAGTAAAGACAAAATAGATTGTAAAGGAAACAATTGCTTTAAGGGTTTCAAAAGGTTAATTTCCAGTAAACTGCTAGTAGTCCTTTTGAGGAGCAAAGTTTAATTTCATTTGAACCCACCTATGATTACTATTATTGGCCCACCAATCCTTAGCAGCTTCCAGTATCGCTGCTCTTTGGTATAAGTATAAATTTGGGACTCCCATTCCCCCATTAGTATACTGGAAATATACATTTTTCATAGCAACCCTAGGCCTCTTGTTTTTCCATATAAATTTCCAAGAGTAGATTGTAGACGAGTTACCCACTAAAGGAATTTTTAGAGGTAGGCAGTGAAACAGGTATGTAATTTTAGGTAAAAGATTCATTTTTACGGCTTGAATCCTAGCGATCCACGATAAAGGGAGAAGAATTTGTCTATCTAAATCTTGACACATTTCACGTATGAGAGATTCACAATTTAACTTTATCAAGGCAGACATCTTAGAGATCTTGATACCCAAATAAGTGAAATGAGATGTTTCCCAAATAAATGGACATTTATTAATTAAGGGGGGCCTATCCTCAACTGAGACATTGACTGGGAAAACTATCGATTTTTTGGTGTTCAACCTGTAGTACGAGATCGGTGAGAATTTAGATAGCGTATTCAGGGCTGCTGATAAGGAAGACTAAATATCAGTGCAGGAAATGATCACATCATCTGCATAAAGCCCTATTACATGACTCTGATCTCCTACTTTAATCCCTTTAATCCCCAGATTGAGTCTAAGGCTGGCTTCAGACTTGAAGATGCCTCCGCAGCGTTTTGCAGATGCATCTGCAAGCATCTGCATGCAGACCGCGGCCCCTATGTTTATAATGGAGCGCACGGCGGTCTGCAGATGCTTGCAGACCGCCGTGCGCTCTCATTGCCCGCCATTAGTGATCTGTGCGCACGCGGTTGCCTGCGCACAAATCACACACTCCCGCCCGCACCATGGACGCGAGATGTTGCGTCCCTGGTGCGGGCGAGAGTGTGTGATCTGTACGCAGGCATCCGCCTGTGCACAGATCACTAATGGCGGGCAATGAGAGCGCACGGTGGTCTGCAAGCATCTGCAGACCGCCGTGCGCTCCATTATAAACATAGGGGCTGCGGTCTGCATGCAGATGCTTGCAGATGCATCTGCAAAACGCTGCAGATGCATCTGCAAGTCTGAAGGCAGCCTAAGAGCTTCTGCGAGTGGTTCTATCATAAGGGAAAAAATAATGGCCGACAAAGGGCAACCCTGATGGGTACCATTCGTAATTGGTAAAGGGTCTGAGTACATGCCTGAGACATTCACTGTTGCATTAGGGTTGGAATATAATTAAAAAATTGCCCTCTTAATGTCCCTTGTGAAGCCAAATTTTTCCAGTACTTGCCCTATATATCCCCAGAGTACTCTGTCAAAAGCTTTCTCGGCATCAAGAGACAAGGGCACACCAGGGATCCCACTATTTTACATTAACTCCAATAGATTTATCACTCTTCTCGTGCCGTCCTTTGATTGCCTTCCGGGAACAAACCCGACCTGATCTGGAGATATGAAGACCAGAAGAATTCTCATTAGCCTTGATGCGATTAATTTTGAAAAAATTTTTAGGTCACAATTTATTAGAGAGATAGGCCGGAAATTACTTGGGGTATCTGGGACCTTTCCTGGTTTAGGGATAGCTGAGATAATAGCTTCTAGATTCTCCTTATGTATAGTTGCTGTTTTTTTCCAATAGTTAAAAATTGTAAGGAGATAAGGGGCTAAGGTTTTTAAAAAGCAATGATAGTAACCATTAGAAAACCCGTCAGGGCCCAGGGCCGAGCCCATTTTACTTGTGCTAAAAGTCTGTTCAATTTCCAGGGCCGTAAAGGGAAAGTTAATTTCAGATAATTGTGATGTTGTTACCTTGCAAAGTTTAAGAGTTGTAAGGAAATTTTGTATGGCATGTTCATTTGGCTGAACCCTGAGGGGATTTTCTTTAAATTATATAGGAATAATAATACCATCTAAATTCTGCTGCAATTTCAGTGGGATGATAAGTTTTAGAGTCGTCTGATTTACAAATGGAAGTGAGTCTACTTTTAAGCTCTCTCTTTTTAACTCTTCTAATTAATATCCTCCCAGCCTTATCACTCATAGAATAAAACTTTGTTTTAAATTTCTTAAGGGCCTACTCATAATGCAGTAGGAATAGAGACATACGTTTATCTCTAAGTTTCGTAATTAAGCCAGATAGTTGGGGTTCTGGGTGCTTTTTGTTGACCAGCTCTAATTTATTGAGTTGAGTTGTGAGATTCAAGACCCCCCCTTCCCTCCTTTTTTCAATAGATGCCATTTTAATTAGGTTTCCTCTCATGAAAGCCTTGTAGGCTGTCCACAATACTTCATCAGAAGTGGAGTTATTGTCATTAATTTTGAATAATTCTTCCTTTTTAGATTTCAGAAGACTGACATTACTTTTGTTAGACAGTAAATATCGTTCAAGCGCCATCTCTTGGGAAAAAGGAAAGAGTCTCCCTCCAAGAGGTATAAGGATATGAGGGCATGATCGGACCAGGATATTACTCCAATTTCCGATTTCTGGCAAGCGTTAAGTAGTCTAGAATGGATCAGAATGTAATCCAGCCTATCAAATCTAGGTGAAAATTTTTTTTAATCCCTCTCGGAACTGTGTTGGTACCTCAAGATGTCATGTAATGAAAACGCCAAAAACACCACACCCATCTCCTTTCTTGATGATGAAGTGTGAGAGCAGTCTATTGAGGTCAACATGGGCAAGTTGAAATCACCACAGACTATTTTAAATCCTTTAGCAAAGGTATTAGTAAGAGCCCTCTTTATAAAAGACATTTGAGCTGCATTTGGGGCATATAGAGAAACTATAGTATACAGAACAGAGTTCAAAGAGCAGTTTAGGAAAACATAGCGACCCCCTGGGTCAACAAGAGTGTCTTATAACTCAAACCTTATAGATTGCCTGATAAAAATTGCTATTCCTGCTTTCTTGGTTTTACAATTTGCAAAGAAGTAATGGGGGTAGTGAGTGTTAACAAGTCGAAAGTTATCTTCAGATAAGTTGTAATCTTCCTGAGGGTCTTGTTTTAGGCGACCTACCCCACACCATTGGGACCACTGTGCGCTCCAGATCACAGGCAGGTGGGTGATGCAGTCCAGCTGGCGATAAGGTCGTTTGTAGTGCCGCTTTGGAGCTTGTCACTGCAGGAGCTCCTGTGCTATGCAGCCATTGCCCTCGGTTGCTCGGCAACCACCCCGGCTTCAATATAAGCATCACCCTACCTCTCTACCCTCATCTCTGTTTAACACCCCACCCATTCTCTTTGCTCTGGAAGTGACTTTAGATTAACTTTTGCAATAATCCGACCCTCACACTCCTGGTTCCATGTCTTCTCTCGAGCTACACCAATTCTTTGGAATGTTCTACCCCAAAAAATTTCGTCTATCCACAGCTTACATAGTTTCAGGCGATTCCTAAATACACATCTTTTTAGGGAAGTCTATCATGATCCTTAGTCAAAGTCATTTAGACTTTCTGTTCCACCAGTCTCAAATGCATCACAAATAATGGTTGGTGGCCACATATGCTGCTCCTATCTGTTCCCCATCTCCTCAAGTTGATTATACCATCATTGTAAATAAGCACCTGTACTTTGTCACCCCCACCTCATTGTTAGAGTGTAAGCTCTTATGAGCAGGGCTGTCATTATTTTACTTTAATTATTATATTATGCTTTGTATTGCATTTTGTATTGTATTGTTTTTTGTATTTTATTGTATTGTATTATCTGATAACTGTTTCTTATGATTGCTTGAACATGAACCCCTGAATTGTGAAGCTCTGCGGAATATGTTGGCGCTGTATAAATAAAGATTATTATTATTATTTTTCTCAATCTTTATAGGGCACTCTTAGAGCAGACAGGGATGGTTAGGGATCAGCTAGGAAAGTGCAGGGACAGGTAGTGATAGCAGAGGAGGGTAGAACGAGCCGACGGGTTCTCTTTAAAGAAAAGTTACAAGTTTTCTGAACCCATTCATGGAGAGCTGGATATCCTCTTTTTTCTAAATTCTAACAAGTCTAAAGCCCCTTTCTCGTCAGCGTTTTTCGTTGATTGCGGCAGATCCGGCAGATTTACTGCATCTGCCGCCTAATGGTCGCTCTTGTGGCAAGCCCCATGCATTGTCTATGGGGCTTGCGGCAAGTGCCGTATGGCCATGATACGGCACTTGCGGGCGCGAAAAAAAACGCCGTCAGCAGCCTTTTTTCATGCAGCCGCAAGTGCCGGATCGCGGCAATACCGCACTTGCCGCACCTGCCGCAAGCCCCATAGACAATGCCTGGGGCTTGCCACAAGTGCGACCGTTAGGTGGCAGATGCGGTAAATCTGCCGAATCTGCCGCAATCAGCGTAAAAAGCTGATCTGGAAGGGGCTGGTTTTCGTTTTTTGAAGAAATCATTTAACTAGTAACTGCAATATTAGGCATAATTAGATTTATAGCACCTATAATTTATAGGTACAGTAGTTATTACAAAGCAACCAATCCGAATTATAACCATGCCACAATAGGAGAAAACTAACAAAAGAAAGCAATTTTAACTTTTAACATCAGAGTGAAGAAAGTGCTGAGTCGATTCTAAGTTATGGTTCATAAAATAGATTATTACCAGTTCTTCCCTATCCTTTCGTCTCAGCAAACATAGATTTGTTAATGTCACCCCAAGGATAATGGTGGCTTAACCGTTATATCTGCAAACTTTAAAAGTCCAAAAATACTTTGGAGAATTTCAGGTAATGTGAAACTAATCATCTGAGTAGATTAGAGGATTTACTGGTACTTTAAACTTCCTGTGAGGCTTTCTTTCCATATCCAGGTTTTATACAGTATCTTTACTGCTAAGCAGCATGTTATTGTAGAAACGGAATAAGGACTTAAATAAGATTCACAGTACACCTGTGTATCAGGGGAAATTCACATGTATTCACAATATCCTCTGCAATAATAGTGAGTTGTACTCTTACCATACATCACATAAGGTACTTATGCCTATGCAAAAGAAAGGTCCTTTTTACAACAGGCCTATTTAAAAGGCTAAATAACCTATATAAGGCTGGCTTCACACTTCAGATGCATCTGCAGCGTTTTGCAGATGCATCTGCAAGTATCAGCATGCAGACCACGGCCGTGGTGTGAATGCTCTCATTGATTCCTATATGTGAGCCGTAAGCAGGCGTATGCCTGCTTACAGATCACACTCTCCCGCCCGCACTATGGACGCGAGATGTTGCGTCCAAGGTGCGGGGCGGGAGTGTGTGATCTGTCAGCAGGCATACGCCTGCTTACGGCTCACATATAGGAATCAATGAGAGCATTCAGACCGCGGTGCGCCCTATTATAAACATAGGGACCGCGGTCTGCATGCTGATACTTGCAGATGCATCTGCAAAACGCTGCAGATGCATCTGCAAGTGTGAAGGCAGCCTAACACGTTAGGGTATAAATTCAACTTGATGGACTTGTATCTTCTTTCAAACTTAAAGAGGCATTCTTAACACATATCCCAATATATAGTAGGTATAATAATAATAAAATTAGCAAATACCTCCAATTAGAAATGTAGAATAGTTCTCCTGCTTAGCTATGTCACTTACCTAATTTGCAGGACATTACAGTAGCTTGATATCCATGCAGCAGTAGCAATTGCACCCAGAGCCTAAGTTGCATTGTACAATGGCACGGCCTGGATGCAAAAGACAGAGTCTGGAACAGTTCCTAGTTTAGCATTTTAAAGATAAACATTGATTAGGAACAGAGGGATGAGTGACAGGTGTAGGATTGTTGGTCTGGGGGCCTCATACCTCATACAACAGCTCCAATATATTTTATGCTCTGCCACACTCAGGTCGCACAAATATCAGCTACTTAAGTGGTTCAGTGACAGGTGTAGGCCTCGTGGGCTGGGGGCCCTCATACCTCATGCAACAGCTCCAATAAATTTTGTGCTGCGCCACACACAGGTGGAACAAATTTCAGCTTCATAGAGTACTAACCTAACAAATATTGAGGTGAATGAGAGGCAGGTGTAGGCATGGTGCTCAGAGAGCCCTGCTAAATTTATGAAACTCACAGCAAAGACATCCCAAGAAGAGTCTCCACATTTCCAAAATTAGGGCCAGACACCATGAAAGTGGCATAAATGGACCCAGAATAAAAATGATATAATGTCGATTTCAATGCAGCACACTAAAAAAGTACATTGCCTAATCTGCTCAGTCTGCAAATGGGGTGGAAAAGTCCTTGGAGATCCATACCTTGTTCATATTGATGAAAGTTAGGTGGTCTACACCTTCAGGGGACAGCTATATGCGCTTATCCTTCAGGACACCACCAGTAGTGCTGAAGATATGTTCTGAAAGAACGCTGGCTGACAGGCATGACAACACCTCCAAGGTGTGACTGGCAAGCCCAGGCACTTTTCCATTTTTTAAAGCCCAAAATATAAAAGAGTCTAACCCCCCACAATTGCATAAATATTGTGCTCCAGATTCTCCTGCACCGTCATCTCTAGTTTTTCACTATGTGTCATGTGTCAGACTTGTACTCAGTTCTGCTGGTGGATGGCATGGTTTAAAAAATTGGTCAAACGAATCCCAGAAATTGCTTCTGACAGAAATTGCTGCTGCTAATGTTTCTATGCTGACAAATCCACATTCCCCAGGTTGGAGGTGTAGGTCAGTGATGTGTACTGTGTCCCTCACTGCTGTCTTGTAGAAAACTGGTCGTAAGATTATCTACAAATGTTTTTGATACTTCAGTATACGCGTGTTCCTGTGCAGGCAGGAAGCGTCTGGCTAAATTTACTCTTGTACCATAAATCTAAAAGTGTAGCAACCCAGTAGTGAGCGCTAAATGAAATCCTAGCAATATGGGCATCATGTTGTAGCAACAAGGCCGGAATTCAGAGATATTGGTATCCTTTCTGCATTCTCCACTTCTTCCTCCTCTTCTTCTGCTACCACCATCTCATGCCACAGACGTTTCAAAGCTTACTCCAGCATGTAGATGACCAGAATAGTGATCATGGCATCATCAGCTCTAACCATCTTAGTAGCCATTTCAAAAGTGTGCAGAAGGGTGCAGAGTTTCTTGATCTGTGCCCACTCTGCAAGCATCATTTGCTCCACATTTGGCTCACTTTGACTCACTCTACATGTGATGACGTACTGCGCCAAGGCTTGTTGCGTCTGCACAGTCGCTGAAACATGTGCAGAGTGGAATTCCACCGTGGTTGCATATCAACTGGTTAACCAGTTGTCCTAAAGATCTCTGTAGCGATACCAGTTGATGAGCCGTGGAGTGCAAATGGCGGAGGTGGCCAAATAGTGTCTTCAAAGACTGTGAGGTCAGCGAGACTGGGGATAGAGGAGAAAAGGGGAGGCGCAGATCTAAGTGCAGTATATTAGTAGCAACAATTGCTCTTAGGTATTGTTCTCACCTTTCTGGTGTCTTGTGCAGTTCGCATATAATCCTACAGAGGGATATTTCCTGGATCTCCTGGCCTGCTGCTTGTTCCCAGAGAAGCAAGCCGCCCAAAGGGAGGCTTGTGTTGAAGTGCAGGAAAAAAAATAAATTTCTGGTCTGAATTGAAGCGCTACCAGAGGGGTCACAGGGATGGCAAATTATTCCAAAATAATTTCTCGTTTTATGATAATCTAATATATAATTCCCCTAACGCACTTCCGTAAGTTTCGGCGCTACTTCCGTCGTCGTGGCCGTCGCCGTGGCCGTGGGCGCTTGGCGCCCACGAGACCAGCGAAGCATTGTCTGCTGAGCGGGCATTGCGAGCCGTTGCAGGGGTGCGAGCAATGGCCGCGCAGCGGCCATTGCGAGTCTCCCGCACCGGCGACAACCAACGAGAGCCGAGCGCCGTGGCCGAAAATAAAACCAAGGGCCAATGGGAAGTGAGGCGCTATGCTCATTGGTCGGCGCCAGCACACAGCGACCAATGAGCATATCGCCTCACTTACAGCGGTAAATTTGAAACTCAAAGTCCTCCATTATATCTCAATGGGAAGTGAGGCGCTATTCTCATTGGTCGCTGTGTGCTGGCGCCGACCAATGAGAATAGCGCCTCACTTACAGCGGTAAATTTGAAACTCAAAGTCCTCCATTATATCTCAATGGGAAGTGAGGCGCTATCCTCATTGGTCGCTGTGTGCTGGCGCCGACCAATGAGCATAGCGCCTCACTTCCCATTGAGATATAATGGAGGACTTTGAGTTTCAAATTTACCGCTGTAAGTGAGGCGCTATTCTCATTGGTCGGCGCCAGCACACAGCGACCAATGAGAATAGCGCCTCACTTCCCATTGAGATATAATGGAGGACTTTGAGTTTCAAATTTACCGCTGTAAGTGAGGCGCTATTCTCATTGGTCGGCGCCAGCACACAGCGACCAATGAGAATAGTGCCTCACTTCCCATTGAGATATAATGGAGGGCTTTGAGTTTCAAATTTACCGCTGTAAGTGTGGCGCTATTCTCATTGGTCGGCGCCAGCACACGGCGACCAATGAGAATAGCGCCTCACTTCCCATTGAGATATAATGGAGGACTTTGAGTTTCAAATTTACCGCTGTAAGTGAGGCGCTATTCTCATTGGTCGGCGCCAGCACACAGCGACCAATGAGAATAGCGCCTCACTTCCCATTGAGATATAATGGAGGACTTTGAGTTTCAAATTTACTCAAAGTCAAACTCAAAGTCCTCCAGGTATCTCAATGGCCAGTGAGGCGCTTCTTTCATTGTACTCATGACAGTAGCAACATTAACTCCTTACATTCCGTTTTATCTGTAATTTCTATAACACAGTGTGTAGTTGTACTGCCACTGCGAAGTTAACCCCTTATATACCATTTCTGCCTTAACTCCATACTTTGTAGTCTCTATTACTACTGCCAGTAGGAACATTAACCCCTTATATTCCATTATTGTTGTTATTTCTATTACACAGTGTATAGTTGTAATGACACTGCGAAATTAACCCATTATATACCAGTTCAGTATTAACTGCATATTTGGTAGTGTTTATAACTACTGCCACTGGTACATTAACCCCTTGAACACCATTTTGGATATAAATTACAGCGCTGAGTCTGTTGTGGGAGTGCCTGTGGGACATTAACTCCTTCAATAACATTTTTGATATCACTATAAGTTCCTACTCTGTTATAGTCCTGTTAGTCGGACATTAACTCTTTCTACACCTCACAGTTCTGCCTACATCGCCTACTTAGTCATATATCTGGTGTTTAAGTCTATTATTTAAAACTCTTAAAAAAATTATATATAGATTCTAGACTCCCGATTCTTTAGAATCGGGCTCACAGCTAGTATTATGATAAAACGAGAAATTATGTTGGAATAATTTGCCATCCCTGTGATCCCTCTGGTAGCGTTTCAATTCAGACCAGAATTTTTTTTTTCCTGCAAATGGCGGAGGTGAGCACACAGTGACTGTGCCTTCTGCTGCAGCCAATCCAGGCCGGGAAATTGTCGTAGGAATTGCTGTACAACCAGGTTGAGGACGTAAGCCATGCAAAGCACGTGTGATAGGTTGCCCTGGTGTAGGAGCACCACCAGGTTTATACCATTATTGCAAAAGGCCTTCTCTGGCTCCAGGTTCAGCGGAGACAGCCATTGGTCAAACATGGCCTGCTGTCTGTTCACAATCCTTCAGCTAGGTGACTGACATCTTGAAGGCATTTTAATTTCAACTCTGCTTGACGGAGGTTGGGGGGATTCTCTCTGAACTCTTAGAACATTAAGGGAGAGGTGCTGCTGGAGGTCCTAGAAGAGGTGGAGAGGGCAGAAGCAGTAGCTGAAGCAGCACATACAGAGGTTTGTTCCAAAAGTCATGGTGATTTAAAGACTTGTGGAGAAGCCTTTTCAGCCTGGTCGTGCAGCCACCAGGGTCATCCTGTGCCCAGTCAGTGAAATGTAATGCCCCTGGCCATGTTTGCTTATCCAGGTGTTAGTAGTGATATGCACCCTGTCACACACAGAGTTTCTAAAGGAACAGGTGATGTTGTCGGTGACATGCTGGTGTAATGCAGGCACAGCATTCTTAGGGTGCTTTTACATCAGCGGTATTGCAATTTTGCGGTAGATCCGGCAGATGTCACTGCATCTGCCGGATCTACCATGTAACAGCCGAATTGCGGCACCAATCTCATTTCATTCTCTATGGGGCTTGCAGTTGGGTGCAGCAAGTGCAATATTGGCTAGCAGCGTTTTTTTGCGCAGCTGCAAGTGCCAGATCTGCCGGATTCAGCAATACCACACTTGCCGCACCCGCCCACATGTCCCATAGAGAATGAATGCCGGTCACTGCCGCAAGTCGCCCATTACGTGGTAGATCCGGCAGGTGTGGGACATCTGCCGGATCTACCGTGAAATTGCAATACCACTGATGTGAAAGGAGCCTTAGAGAAGTAATAGTACTGGGGGACTGCGATGGCCATTAGGTTTTGGAAACTGTTTGTATCCACCAGGTGGAAAGGCAGCATTTACATGGCCAACTAATTGGAGATGGTGAAGTTCAAGCTCTTAGCTTTGGGATGTGTAGAAAAAAGTAATCTTTTATGTAAGTACAACTGCAGGACTGAGGGCTGTCTGCTGTGCTGAAAAAGGTTGGTGCAGAGTCAGAGTCGGAGTCATGGAGTCGGAGCCCAATATGGCAGAGTCAGAGTCGGAGTAGGAGTCGGTAGAAAATTGACCGACTCTGACTGTTTAAATATATAAGAAATTGAGTACAGTAGTTCAATGCAGAATGTGCTAAATATTGTTATGAATTTTTTTATGTTCTATCTAAATATCTTGGTTCTTGTATCATAATAATGACTAAAACCTGATGTTACCATTGTACTACAAAAAATATATCACTTAAACATGAGCCATGTATGGAGTCTGAGTCGAAGGAGTTGGAGTCAGAGTCGAAGTCAGGGAAATTCAGGAGTCGGAGTCAGTGGTTTGACTTTCTGACACCACAGCCCTCCCTGACAAACTGCTAGACTGTGCGGGAGGTGCAGGCGGTGATGTTATGATGGATTGACAAAGAAGTTGTGTACTCATTGTCTGACATTGGTTAAAAACAGCAGGCGTGTGCACTTCTGTAAGAACTGATGGGCTCTCACTCACTACGATTGTAGCAGGTAAACAAGTGGAGGTTCTGCGGCCAAAGACCTGTGAGATTACTCTTGCCATGGTGAAGGAGGGGGGAGAATGGTGCAGTTGATGTAGCAGACAATTTTCAATGAGGCCCCCTAGCAGTGGCTTACCACCAATAGCAGTAGACTACGCAGTCGCTATGGGTCCCATGAGTCAAGGAGGCTCCATGTCAGTGAAGGCTATGAGGCCCCCCGCCCGTGGACCCCGCACTTTTATTTCTATCAGCATCGCAGATGCTGATACAATTGAGAGCAATGTGAAAGAGGAAGCACAGAGTGCTCCATCTCTCCTCTTTCTCCCACTGAGCCTGCGCTCTGATGTCCAGTACAGCGGGGCGCAATGACGTCACCACTGCATGCCGCTGCATTGAGATGTGCAGACCGCGGGATGTAGACTGGAGCAATAAGTAAATTGAGAACAACTGCATTACCTTATATGGAGTACAAAGAAACTGCATATCCAATATGGAGAATTATATTATACTATATGGAGGATTATAGAGCCTGTATTATACTATATGAAGAACTATAGAGCTACATTATACTTTATGAAGCACTACATTGGATGCATTATAATAATGGAGGATTATAGAGGCTGCATTATATTATATGAAAGATTAAAGAGGCTACATTTTACTATATAGAGGATTTAGAGGCTACATTATACTATATGGAGGATTATAGCGGCTGCATTATATTATATGTAGGATTATAGTGGCTACATTATACATATGAGGACTACAGAGGCTGCATTATAATATATGGAGGATTAAATGGCTGCATTATACTATATGGAGGACATGAGGGCTGCATTATATTATATGGATAAATATAGAGGTTGCATTATACGATATTGAGGAATATGAAGGTTGCATTATACTATATGGAGGACTATAGAGGTTGTATTATACTATAAGGAGGACTATAGAATCTGCATTATATTATATGGAGACTATAGAATCTGCATTATATATATAGAGGACAATAGAGACTTCATTATATTATATGAAGGACTAGAGAGGCTACATATATGGGGCTATAGAGATTGTATTATACTATATGAAGGCTATGGAGGCTGCATTATACTATATGGGGCTGCATTATACTACTCGTTTTTCTTTACTTAGCTGCTTTTTTCTTGTTTTTTCCTGTCTATTCAGTAGGACTATCAGCTGTGTATCCATCAGACTTCTGCACAACACAACTGATGGCCAACCCATTTATAAGCAAGAAATCCCACTTATTAAACCTGACATGGCACACCTGTGAAGTGAAAACCATTTCCGGTGACTACCTCTTGAAGCTCACAAGAGAATGCCAAGAGTGTGCAAAGCAGTAATTAAAGCAAAAGGTGGCTACTTAAGAACCTAGAATATAAGACATATTTTCAGATGTTTCACACTTTTTTGTTAAGTATATAATTCCACATGTGTTAATTCATAGTTTTGATGCCTTCAGTGAATCTACTATTTTCATAGTCATGAAATACAAAAAATCTTTGAATGAAAGGTGTGTCCAAACTTTTAGTCTGTATTGTATATAAGATTATCTCAGCACAGGAGATATGGTATGATCAGACCATGTCCCTGTATGGTCAGACAGATCCATTACACAATACATAACAGGGACACATATATGAAGATTATCTCAGCTCAGGAAATGTGGTATGATCACACCATGTCCCTGTACAGTCAATCACATCCATTATGCAGTACATAGCAGGAACACATATATAGGGTTATCTCAGCACAGGAGAAGTGTTATGATCAGACCATGTCCCTCTATGGTCAGACACAACCATTACACAGTACATAGCAAGGACACATATATAAAGATTATCTCAGCACAGGAGATGTGGTATCATCAGACCATGTCCCTGTACAGTCAGACACATCCATTACAGAGTACATAGCAGGACACATATATAAGATTATTTCAGCACAGGAGATGTGGTATGATCAGACCATGTCCTTGTATGGTCAGACACATCCATTACACAGTACATAGCAGAGACACACATATATAAGATTATCTCAGCACAGAGATGTGGTATCATCAGACCATGTTCCTGTATGGCCAGACACATCTATTACACAGTACATAGAAGGGACACATATATATATAAGATTATCTCAGCACAGGAGATGTGGTATCATCAGACCATGTCCCTGTATGGTCAGACACATCCATTACACAGTACATAGCAGGGACACATATATAAGATTATCTCAGCACAGGAGATGTGGTATGATCAGACCATGTCCCTGTATGGTCAGACACATCCATTACACAGTACAAAGCAGTGACGCATATACAAGATTATCTCAGCACAGAAGTATATTTTTTTAAACCTAAAATTGTGAAAATCATTATTATTCCAACATCTATAGATCAAAATGAACTTTAAAATTAACTTTGCTCTTGGGAAAAAACCCTTTAATGATCAAATTTTAGGAGAGGTCATTCACTGCGTCCAGACACACCGGTAGGAGGGATCATGACAAGGGTCCTATATGGTGGTAGCAATTAAACAGAACTGTATTGATAGAATTGTTGTGGTAACTAGTTTTGTAAATGTCTCAAAATTATCCTTATTTTTAGTCATTTGGATTTTTCTGAGCCATATAAGCCTATAAGTATATTATTAGCCAGGGAACCAGAATATAGAAGTATTAACCAGGTCCTAAGTAAACCGTCTTTCATCCAGTGAGGAAACATAACAAAACATAAATTATTCCTAACATCACTGTCAAATGATTCATTTATTTTCCTGTCCGAAAAAGCCTTTTTGGAAAGCTACACAATAATCAGAGGTGTATATTTTATGTGCTCCCAGTTAAATTGTTGAATGCCTCATATATTCTACCTGCGGTGCCTCCTGTTTTTATTGGCACAATCTGTCATGAATGTTGAGTTGGAAAAGAAAGATAGTTATCTTAAAGGTTACATTACGTGTCTGGGAAACTGAATGATGCCCAGGCTGAGATCATTACTAGATATTCTCCTCCACAGCCTAAAATGTACTGAGCAACGTCATGAAAAGATAATGTTTGAAAAGTCTCCATGGTTCATCCACAATGCACCGCCTGGCATTAGATCCTTCTCGGTGCCTGTGTGTGCGTGCCAGGAATAATGACAACATAATGCCAGCGTAATCCATACAGCCTAATGTACGCACAGGGAAGATAGGTTATGATGTATTCCCAAAGAATCACATAATACCTTAGATTTATATCCCTTTAACGCATCAAAGTGTAACTGTAACAGTGGATCTAAAAATGAGAACAATGCTGGATTTTAACATACACTTGCCAGTCACAATCTATATGCTTTTACGAACGTCCGCACCAATGCATCCAGAGTAATAGAGGCTGCAAAGACGTCTTAAAAGAATTGTTTAGGGCTACAGTAGTGATTCATTAGAATAGGTCATCAATATCACATTGATGTGACCACTGATTAGTGGTTAGCAGGTTCTACAGCTGGCAGCGGCGTAATTTGAAGCTCATGGGCCCTAACGCAAATGCTCCAATGGATCCCCCAATGATTGTAACTGTTTAATAGCATTAGTCTTTTCATGTAGGCCAAAAAAGACTTTTGGGGCACCCTAGGCTCCAGAACCAAGGTGCAATTGCAACCGCTGCACCTATAGTAGTTACGCCCATGCTAGCAGTGGCACAGTGTATGGGAATATCCATGTACACTGTGCAGAGCCCCATCTCAGTACTACATCTCAACTCATGAATAATTTAACAGAATCTGATCTCCACTACATGGAATGATAGCCGCACAATGTATGGAGCAGTGGTGCTCTGGCTTTATACACTCTGTATACTACTTTTGCTGGCTGTGGGACATTGCTGCTGATCATCAAGGTGCTGTCTGTCAGACTCCCACTCTCCACCTGTCTGATATTGATGACCTATCATACGGATGTGTGGCGGATGACACAGGGAGTACTGCACCCAAAAAGAAGGTGTAGTATCTCCATAGTCACAGTGGAGGCAGAGGTGTAACTAGGTATGATGGTGCCCGGGGCACAGATCAATCTTGGCCCCTCCCCTCCAAGGTAGGTGGGGAGGGGGTTTCTGTCAGCTTTCCACGGGCACTCACCCCTGCTGCCCCCCCCCACCCCCACCGCCGACTCCTCGGTCACTCACCCTGTCCCCTGCTGTTCCGTCTCTCCTCCGTTCTCCAATCTGGACATATGAGGCGCCGCTGCCAGTGCCACAGTTTCTGGTCTCCTGCGGTCACCCGACCCGCTGCCGCCAAGTCTCCCAATGGCCCCCGCGGCCCCAACCGGCGCGGAAGTGACGTCGGCGCTTCAGCGCCGCTAAACTGTGAATATCAGCCCCTGTAATGTGTGTGCGGCCGCCGGTATAGCAAGAGGGGGGGTGCTGCCGGCGCCCCCGCTGAGTTGCGCCCGGGCAAAAGGTCCGGCTGCACCCCCTAGATACGCCCTGGGTGGAGGGGGAAACTACAGAGTCTATACACAAAATACACCCACAGACACCCTAGCGCAGGGACTGTATTTCAGTAGGTCCAGGGGGGTGAGCTTAGGTGAGTGACAGTTGGAGACAGCCTAGAAAGACGTAACAGAGAGAGAGAACATACGGAAGCAGGAGACCCTGCTGTCCTGAGGAGAGGGCACCTCTAAGGGGCAAAGATGACCCAGACAAGAAGGGGACACTCCAGGTCTGGTCGGAGCTGTCTGGAGTGCCCAGATCACACCGGTAAACTGGAACCGAGGTGGTTTTGATCAGGTTTATCCCAAACCGCAGACCAGCGCATTGTGGGCCTTCATTGGGGAGCCACGACACCCACCAAGAAGCCTAACCTCTGCCCGTAGTTAGGTTCAAGACGCCAAGAGGTAACAGTGACTTAAGGCAACAGACCTGGGGACTGGTAACCAGACTTCAGCGTGGGAGGGCAGAGAGCCATTGTGGATAGAGGCTGAGAAAGATAATTGAGAGACACCTCTGACAGACTGTGGTGAATCCTAAAATCTGTGGCTATAATCGCTGGTGAGCCAGACTGTATTGTGTACCTTATCCATCTGGTACCAGTAAAAGAACTGTTTGAGCTGATCTGATCTCTGGCTTAATTTAATCCATCACCCGAAAGGCCTCTGCAGCACTACAGAGACTTGGACTACAACTCCCCTCATCCACCCGCCGCGCTGAGGAAAAGCACCTCCTGTAGGGAGCTGTATCCCTCTACTGCGCCACACCATCACCTCAGTGCCAGGCTGCAGCGCTGGTAACCACTTACCAGACTCCACAGGTGGCGTCACGTATAATCCCGCAAACATCACCCCCATCAGCCATTGAGTGCCAGACCAACCAGCTGTGATTCCCCCACCGCCACAATCCCAAGTAACCCCTTCCCTGCCGGTCCGACTCAAAATGGGTCATTATCAATATCAATATTTTAGTTCTGGACAAATATTTCAAATGTTTTGGTTTACTTAGGCTTTCTGAAAATTGATCTACAAATATTCTGCCATCTTCTGCCATAAAGTCCCTGGGAATGTAGTTTTAAAACTGCTCAGAGATAACGACGTATATTGTCCAAATGGTGATGTACAGTACAACTGCATAAATTTACCGTATACAATACAACATGCATACATTGCCTTGTACATGTAATTAATTCTTCAGATACATAGGCACTGATTCATCATAGTGTGTACGCCAGAATTTTGGTGTAATACACTTGGAAAAGTTACAAAATTGAACTTGCACCAAAAAATTGTGGCCTTTGGCTTTTTCTCTCCACCTAAATGGGCAACGCTGGGGAGGAGCCAGGGCGGGATTTGTATTTGGCAACGCCGACCAAACAAACAATCAAAACTGGTGGTATATATAAGCAAAAATCTTACTTCAGTCTCCAACAAAGTAAGGTGCATGGAGGTGTCCACCAGTGATTAATGTTGTGCACCTATTAATGAATGCTGCCCATCTTCTTCCTGCACGCCCATCATTAAGACAGTCAACAAAATGGCAGTCTTAATGAATCATGGTGATTGTACATACCGTAATGCTCAGAGGAAGATCACCAAAGGATTTTGGGTGGCAATGTAGTGCCTAGTGTCAGAAAGCTGGCTTTGCATCCTAGGTCATGGCTCTTCCAGCAAGACACTAACCCCAAACATAGTTCAAGGAGCACCAGAAATGGATGGAAAAAAAAGCGCTGAAGAGTTCTGAAGTGGCTGCAATGAGCCCGGATCTAAATCTCATTGATCACCTGTGGAGAGATCTGAAAATTCCTATTGGAAGAAGACGTCTTCAAAATGAGAGACCTGGAACAATTTGCAAAAGAATAGTCCAAAATACCAGTTGAGAGGTGTAAGAAGCTTAATGATGGTTATAGGAAGCGGCTGATTGCAGTTATTTATTCCAGAGGGTGTGCAACCAAATATTAAGCTGAGGGGCCAACAATGTTGTCTAGTCCATTTTTGGATTTTTTTTGTGAAATTATGTCCAATTTGCCTTCTCTCTTAGTTTTTTTTTGGTGTTGTTCCGGTACGCCCAAAGGAAATAATAAACATGCGTATGACAACACGTGTAGAGCATAATTGCAGTCATTTTCTGGGAGAAATACTTTATCTTCTGGAACAATTTGAGGAGTGCCAACACTTATGGCCAGACTATAGATTAATTTCTGCCCCAATGTATTAATAGGTGATGCATGTTAGCACTGCCTAAAGTATTCATTATATATTCCCTAAATGCAAGTAGAATTTCTCAGGGTACGATTATTCATCACAGACTGTTATTCCTTTACTGCTGTGAAGAGACAGGTGTGATACATTTCACCTTTGTTTAATGCAAAACACCATTCATTCTTCACTCTTCTTAATAACTTGAAGTGTTGCCTTCACAGTGTCAACAACAGGTTTTTAACTCCATCCTGAGTGGGCAATTATTGTTTTTGGGGTTTACGGTAACTCTCTTCTTTCCAAGTGCTATCATTTTGAATATATTTCCATTGACATAGATGTCGATGGCTTGTTATGTTATTCACTTTTAACGTAAAGTTTTTGAGTCAATTCATTTCATATTTTCACAATTTGTACTTTTACAATACCAAATATGTTTTTCCCAAAACATAAGGAAAAGGGGGATTTTTCAGACTTTTATATATTCTTTAAAACTTTTTTTCTTTAGTTTTACTTTAATATTTAGTCCCCATACAATATATGAATGTATGATCATTTGTTCCATGTAATACTCATTTTAAACATGGCCAATATAAATCCCCATAAGCATCAAAAGTTATTTGAACACATAAAAAATGCAAAACTACAGATCAACATTATATATATATATATATATAAACCTCACAAAGTAGAATATGAGATTGAAAACTACACTAAAATACAACATACATGTAGAATACCAGACAATATAATTCTCATTTTAAACATGGCCAAAATACGCATCAAAAGATATCTGAACACACAAATTAAAAAGATGCAATGCTATAGGTAAACATATATATATACCTCACAACCTCACAAAGTAATACATGAAATTGAACACTACAATACATACAATACACGTGTAGAATACCATACAAAATAAAATCTACACGTAGAGATGAATGTCAGCCCAGAAAGGAGGGAGGGTGTAGCAGCTGCCTAGTTATGTAAAGTGAATACTATAAAGTAAGCAGCAATGTGCTCCAAAACAAAACGGTCAATAACAGTAAATTCAAAAAATAATTCAACTTAACTAAAATCTGCACATATAATAAAAAAATCCAATGCTGCACAAGTAGAGAAACGTATTAGTCCCAAAACATACAAACATGGATGCTCATGACGCACCCAGTGCCGGGTACTTAGATCTCAGGCGGGCAGTCTGGGATGTCACGGCTGGCTGCCTGAGACTGTGGCCCTGGTAGTCAATGGTTAAATAAAGAGAATAAAGTTTTTGTTTCGTGACGCCACCTGCAGTACCTGGTGATGCTCACCAGCGCCGTTACAGTCCTCCGGTGGTCGATGGTATTGCGGCAATGATGGTGTAGTCCTCCGCAGGCAGGACTGGACCGCCGGGACAGCGATTCTGTGGAACGAATCAGTATATGCAAGGAAAGATGCAGCAGAGTCGATAAGTCACTTCATCGGGTACTTTACTGAAAAACCTTTTGTAATCATTATAGTACTTCAGTGCAGTAAGATGTTACAGCGACAAATGGCTACGGGTGCTGCAAGTGGATTTTATGGTTGGTAGATGGATCCCTCACGTGTGCCTTTCTTGTTCCAATCTTCCCTGCTTCCCAGTAGTTTGGTGAAAGTCTGATCTCATGTAGTAGATCTGACCTCCTGCTGACTTTCTCTTATCTTCTCTGGCTCCCGTCGGGTGACCCTCTGTTGAACACTGCAACTCTGCCTGGCTGTGTCTGGTCCCCTCTTTCTGGTCGTGTGAGAATCAGGGCCGTAGATATATATATATTATATATTATATATATATACCCCGTGCATCAGATTTTCTGTGGCCTTAAAGGTTCCACAGGTGCGGCTATGATAGGATATTTAAATGTCCTTCAACAGATGAAATGGATGATATAACTATATATAATGATTAAGGCGACGTAAAGGGGACTACACGTTATCTAATATCTGTGCAGCATTTGGTTTACTTTTGTTTTTCATGTTATCATATGTGCAGATTGTAGTCACTTTGAATGTGGTGATTCATTTGGGTATTTACGTGAATTTACTGTTATTGACCATTTATGTGCTTTTTCTATACCCTTTGCTACTTGTATTATTATTATTATTCCTTAATAAACAGTCTTTGTTCCCTCTTTCCTCTTTGAGCTTTTAAAGTATACACCTTTTGTGTTACATTGTACATGGTAATATTTTAATCTCACTTTTCGATACAATAAACCACGATTTATTCATGATATTGTTTCTAGGGTCCTGCATCTTCCTTTTATTGATAGTGAGGTATAAAGAAGAAATGGCAATTTAATATGAGACCTATTCTGTTTCTGGTGTTTGTGAGTGTACACAGGTAGTTATTGACAGTCAGTCAGTAGGCCCTGGCTGTGATGGCCACCCATTAGCTCACCTTGACTGCAATGATCGGGGACTGATGGGCCCAAGAATGGCTGCGTGATATGCTTGTTTCACCTAAATGCCTAAGTCCTTTGGAGTTGACAGCACTCAAAGTTAGTTTTGATCATGAATCACTATTATAAATGGTAGGTGTTGGCTGTAAAACACAGCAGATACCCATTGTGTATAGATAAAACTCAGCTCCTGACTCTACTCCATACACTCATGTAGGCTACATAATACACCCTCATCTGCAGCATGAAACACCACCAGACGTCCGAATAACAGTATTCCTTACTATGGGGCAAATTTACAAAAATGTTTTTGTTACCCAGAGCAAGGCTAGCAGTCAAAGTGCTAGGGTAATGTATAAAAAGGCAAATGATAAAAGTGGTTATGGTGTAGAATCAATACCGTATATACTCATGTATAAGCCGACCCGTGTATAAGCCGACCCCCCTACCTTTGCCCCCAAAACCTGGGAAAACCTATTGACGCATGTATAAGCTGAGGGTGGACCCCAGCACAGGTACACAGCCCCCAGCAGAGTGGTATACAGCAGCCTCCCCAGTGGTATATACAGGCCCCAGCAGTATTACAGAAGCCTCCCCAGTGGTATATACAGACCCCAGCAGTATTACAGAAGCCTCCCCAGTGGTATATACAGACCCCAGTGGTAATACAGCAGCCCCAGTGGTAATACAGCAGCCCCAGTGGTAATATAGCAGCCCCAGTGGTAATACAGCAGCCCCAGTGGTAATACAGCAGCCCCAGGGGTAATACAGCAGCCCCAGGGGTTATACAGCAGCCCCAGGGGTAATACAGCAGCCCCAGGGGTTATACAGCAGCCCCAGGGGTTATACAGCAGCCCCAGGGGTAATACAGCAGCCCCAGGGGTAATACAGCAGCCCCAGGGGTTATACAGCAGCCCCAAGGGTGATACAGCAGCCCCAGGGGTATCCAGCAGCCTCCGGGGGTATCCAGCAGCCCCCAGGGGGTATCCAGCAGCCCCTAGGGGGTATCCAGCAGCCCCCAGGGGGTATCATGCAGCCCCCAGGGGGTATCCAGCAGCCCCCAAATGCTGGCACTCACCCCCCCTCCTTGTAAGGGCCCCCCCCCCCGCTGCTTATCTTACCATCCCAGTCTTCTGCTCAGCGCCGCTCCTCGGTGCTCCGTTCTTCATGCTCCGTCCTCGCTGCATCCGGGATCCCCGGCCGTCGCACGATGACGTCATATACCTGCGACGGACGTTGATCCCGGATGTAGCCGGACGGGAGCATGAAGAACGGAGCACGGAGGAGCGGCGCTGAGCAGAAGACCGGGATGGTAAGATAAGCAGCGGGGGGGGCCCTTACAAGGAGGGGGGGGTGAGTGCCAGCATTTGGGGGCATATATGCACTGCTTCCCCCTGCCGCTGATTGACAGGGGGAAGCAGTGCATATATAATGAGCGGACCCACGTGACGGGACCGCTCATACAGCAGCCTCCCCCCGCCTCCTCCAGCCTCCACAGCCCCCATCACCGTATTGACCCGTGTATAAGCCGAGGGGGAGACTTTTCAGCCCAATTTTTGGGCTGAAAAACTCGGCTTATACACGAGTATATACGGTATTTAGAGAGGACATTTTCGGTCCCGGACCACCCCTTTAAGTATACCATCATTTTTGTCCAGGCCAATACATTAAGGGTGAAAAAAATTAATTTCCCTCCAGCAGTAGGGTTCAATGTTCCGGCACCGGGAAGGTTTCAAGCTTTATTAATATGCACATTATCCCAATATCTGCAGGTAATAGCATTTTTACAAGTGACAGGTTTTCTTTAAATTTATGAAAAGTGTATATGAAGGCTTTGGCATCATTTTGGTTTCAATTATAATGTGAATTTATTTTCTTATGGAGCATTGCGGCTCTAAGTCTCCTCACTGCCGGCTGGCAGAATACCCTCCACAAGGAGAATAGCTGTTCCCCCAGACCTCGTCTCAGCCTTTCATACAGCCAGATCAGAATTCCCACACCCTGCACTGATGAGGGGCAATCACCCCGAAATGCAGCATCATAAATCATATTAAAAGGCTTGTTAAAGAGTCTATTACGACTTTTAGGATTGCTACCTTTATTGGGTGGCATTAGAGTTTGTTTACTTCTTCACTGAAGTGACAATTTGCATATTGATAGAGTTTGTAACTCCATTGTTCCAGATCCAGAAGTATTCTCTGCCCATCTCTGTGCACAGGAGAATAATTAAACTAGCTTTGGATAAATTCCATCGGTACATATAACTTTGCTGCAGGGATTTGAATCTGTAACCTGCAAATCTAAGCCATTTCCTCTAGGCTATCACTTACTGCTGGGAGCTCAGCTGATTTTTGTTTCGTGGTACTTTTATTTCATTGGTTTTGTTCTTTGTACCACATATACTTAATTCCTAGCAATATTCTGACCTATAAATGCAGTAGTATAGTAGACTGGTAAAGCATTGCACTTGTGAAATTTTTTATATGGATATTTATATCAGTAGGTCTTTCTCAATAGTCTTTAACTAGTGATGAGCGATTGGTGTAATTTTTGCACTCGTTATATTTGTAGCGAGTACTTTTTAATATTTGCGTATTCGTTCGAAGAGCCCAATGTTAGTCAATGAGTGATAGGCTCCGCCCACACACATATGGCTATAAAATGAGCATTTTCCAGACAGAGCGGGAGGGTGGGCTTTTTTGCATGTCTACTACATAAAACACCTTGCTGTGCCCCCCAGAGACCCTAACATTCAATCTGCTCTCAGTGAGGTACCAGCTCCCATTGTGTACTGAGGGGAGCTGGCAATATGAGTTAGATCGATAACGATCAGCACATCACTAACGAGCAACAGCAATACTCGCCAAATAACAACTGTACTATCCGTGCGAGTAGCAAATAGTAAAGATTACACTAGCTCATCACTATCTTTAATCTTAAAGGGAACCTGTCATATTGAAATTGGTATCTGCTCTTAGGACGGGATGTTATGGGGAAGTACCTGATCAGATTGATAGAGATCTATGGGAAAAGTGTCAGTAAAACTTACACTTTATTCTTTGAAATTCATATGCTAAAGGGGTTGTCCTCTACTAGGAAAACTCCTCCTTAATTGACTTGTTTCCTCCTCTTAAAATAATAAATCCTGTACTCACCTCGCTTGCTGCTGTCATTCCAGAGCTGTCGGTAACCGCGGTTTGGTGCTCACGTAATATTATGACGTCAC
This sequence comes from Allobates femoralis, assembly GCA_033576535.1. Taxonomy (NCBI): domain Eukaryota; kingdom Metazoa; phylum Chordata; class Amphibia; order Anura; family Aromobatidae; genus Allobates; species Allobates femoralis. The sequence goes on along the minus strand of JARQOC010000003.1, from coordinate 85,702,932 downwards.
GCGAGCTCCGCGTCCAATCACCGCTGGCTTCCTTCTTCTAGGCTTTGGACATAGTAGTTATCAACAGGAAGCACAGTGTTCACTTGATAGCTCCTCTGTCCGAAGGCTGGGAGAAGCTGGCGGTGATTGGACACGCGGCTAATGTGCAGTCACAATGTTACATGAGCACCACGCCACGGTTACCGACAGAGCTGGAACAGCGGCAGCATGTGAGGTAAGTAAAGGGTTTATTATTTTACCAGTGGGAAACAAGTCAATACTAGAGTATAAGACAGCTGTCTTCTTATGCTAGACCAGTGTTCCTCAACTCCAGTCCTCAACATCCCCAACAGTGTATGTTTTCAGCATTTCCTTATTATTGCACAGTAAATTATTTAATTACTTGCACAGGTGTTGATTCCAATACTAAGGAAATCCAGAAACCATGCACTGCTAGTGGCCCTTGAGGACTGGAGTTGGAGTAACACCTTGCTAGGGCATAGCTCAAGGAGGGGCGACTGTTGAATGTTTTAGAGGGAGGCGCCCAATAAGTTAGCATGCTTAGAAGTATAGAAGTACCGTATATACTCGTGTATAAGCCGAGTTTTTCAGCCCAAAATTTGGGCTGAAAAGTCCCCCCTCGGCTTATACGCGAGTATATAAAAAAATAAAAAAATACCGCAGCAGCCCCGGAGGTATACAGGCCCCCCCATCAAGTTCCAGGGCCCCCCCCCCTTGCGCGCCAGCCTGTAAAGGAAAATCATACTTGCCAGTGTCCTGTCGCGCCGTCCGCAGCTGCCGACACGCGATCCCGGGCTCCATTCAGCGTCTTCCGGCTTCCGACTTCCTGTGGTCGCGGGCAATGACGTCATTGCCCGCGACCACAGGAAGTCGGAAGCCGGAAGATGCTGAATGGAGCCCGGGATCGTCATGTCGGCAGCTGCGGACGGCGCGACTGGACACTGGCAAGTATGATTTTCCTTTACAGGCTGGCGTGCAAGGGGGGGGGCCCTGGAACTTGATGGGGGGCCTGTATACCTCCGGGGCTGCGGCTGTATACAGCCCTGGGGCTGCGGCTGTATACAGCCCTGGGGCTGCGGCTGCTGTATATACCTCTGGGGCTGCAGCTGCTGTATATACCTCTGGGGCTGCAGCTGCTCTATATACCTCTGGGGCTGCAGCTGCTGTATATACCTCTGGGGCTGCATATGGGGCTGCATATACCTCTGGGGCTGCATATACCTCTGGGGCTGCATATACCTCTGGGGCTGTATATACCTCTGGGCCTGCATATACCTCTGGGGCTGTATATACCTCTGGGGCTGCATATACCTCTGGGGCTGCATATGGGGCTGCATATACCTTTGGGGCTGCATATGGGGCTGCATATACCTCTGGGGCTGCATATACCTCTGGGGCTGCATATACCTCTGGGGCTGTATATACCTCTGGGCCTGCATATACCTCTGGGGCTCTATATACCTCTGGGGCTGCATATACCTCTGGGGCTGCATATGGGGCTGCATATACCTCTGGGGCTGCATATGGGGCTGCATATACCTCTGGGGCTGCATATACCTCTGGGGCTGCATATACCTCTGGGGCTGTATATACCTCTGGGGCTGCATATACCTCTGGGGCTGCATATGGGGCTGCATATACCTCTGGGGCTGCATATGGGGCTGCATATACCTCTGGGGCTGCATATACCTCTGGGGCTGCATATGGGGCTGCATATACCTCTGGGGCTGCATATGGGGCTGCATATACCTCTGGGGCTGCATATGGGGCTGTATATACCTCTGGGGCTGCATATACCTCTGGGGCTGCATATGGGGCTGCATATACCTCTGAGGCTGCATATACCTCTGGGGCTGCATATGGGGCTGCATATACCTCTGGGGCTGCATATGGGGCTGCATATACCTCTGGGGCTGCATATGGGGCTGCATATACCTCTGGGGCTGCATATGGGGCTGCATATACCTCTGGGGCTGCATATACCTCTGGGGCTGTATATACCTCTGGGGCTGCTGTATACTACCACTGGGGCTGCTGCTGTATACTACCACTGGGGAGGCTGCTGTATACCTCACTGCTGGGGGTTGTATACCTGTGCTGGAGTCCACCCTCGGCTTATACGCGAGTCAATAAGTTTTCCCAGTTTTTGGGGGCAAAAGTAGGGGGGTCGGCTTATACACGGGTTGACTTATACACGAGTATATACGGTATTTAGAAATAGGGCTGATGCACCAACCTAAACCTCCTACTTTGGTCTTTGAGCCTTCCTATGGTATCTGGGAAGCAAAAAGTGGGCAGGAGATGAGTTTAACGTTAATAGAGTACAAGCAGAAGTAAGGCCGGCTTCGCACTGTGGCGTTATCCGGTCCGGGGCTGTCCGGGATGACCCAGACAGCCGTGGACCGGATCAGGACTGGGAGGCTAATATGCCCTCCGGTCCGGTGTGCAGCGCACGCAGCTGCAGCCGCTGACAGGTCAGGACCACTGCGCCTGCGGTCCTGTCTTATCAGCAGCGGGAACTGCGTGCACTGCACACTGGACCGGAGGGCATATTAGCCCCCCAGTCCTGTGTGCTGATCCGGTCCGCGGCTGTCTGGGTCGTCCCGGACAGTCCCGGACCGGATCACGCCGCAGTGTGAAGCCGGCCTAAGCAAGTAAACTACTCTATCCACATCTCATGTAGCTTTGGCATTAGCGAGGCAATATCCAATATTTATTATTGACATTCGTGAAGAACGCTTTTGCTTTTGGCGTAGTAAAATAACACATAATTTTTTGGGTTGAATAGTTTCTCAAATATTCATGGAATTGAGCAGTAAAAGAAATGAAACGTATGCTGTAAAGCAAGTGAAGAAAACTTGTGTCAACATAAAAGTGTGCAGATCCCTGGCATTTTTCCTAGAACTAAAATTACACCGGAGTAACAAAATGTCAGACACTTTTTCAGCATTTTGAGATCTTTTACTTACAGAAAAAGGCGATTGAAACTCCTCATAATTGTTTATCTTAATTAAATCAAAACAGTCTCCAGTCAGCGATAGCCTTACAAGCGGCAAATAACTGTTTTAAAATGTTTTGGCTTTGTAAGACGGGATGTTTAGCCGCTGATGAGCATAATTTGTCCAGAAGACAATTAGTCTGTGATTTATTGTATTGTATTCCAAATTTGACATTTTACATTTTTTCGGTTTACATTTGAAGGCTTCAATGGACCTGATTTGTCCATTATTTAAGAATTTAAACACATATTGCTGTAATATGTTATCTGTGCCATTCTGCAGCCACAGTCGGTCACATGAAGACCCTCGTTGGGATGACTCATGTGCAGCTTGTCATTAATTTCCACTGTGAACAAACGTACTGCAGTCATTATCACGCAGGATATGAGAATTGGTTTTCACTCCCAGGTAGCGAGGAGACGGAACACTTTCAGCCATCTGCAATTTACTTGCATTTAAGCAAAAGAAACAAGGCATAAAAGAAATTCAGACTACGAAATTGGCTAAAAATACACTTTAGCTTTGCCGTTACATTTACATTAAAAAAATTGTTGATCTCAGTCAATATGGCTATTTATCAAATAATGAAAAGTATTACAACATTATAATATCATTCTTGATGTATGAATTTGACATGATTTTTAAGATCTTTGCAATTATATGTTCATTTGAACCTTAAAGGGAATTGTAGATTGTAAGCTCTTACAAGCAGGGTCGTCATTATTTTTTGCTTAAATTATCGTATTTTTTTATAACTGTTACTTAGGCCGGTTTCACATCACGTTTTTCTGGATCCGGGGTGTGAACTGGACAGCCCCGGATCCGGTTTTGGCCCCATAGTATTCCTATGGGGCCGGATGGAGCCAGACGACAGCTATTTGCCATCCGGTTTTCATCCGTCCGTGAGGATCAGGCAGGATTCAGATTTTTCTTTGGGACACAAAAAAGTTGCTTGCAATGTTTTTGTGTCCGGGGGAAAAATCGGAACAAATTGGATCCTCCTGGATCCTCCCGGATCTGGCGCGATCCGGCGCCCCCTAACATGGGTGTCTATGGCTCCATATCGCGCTGGATCCGGCATAAAATCAGATCCAAGAGCTGGATGCCGGGTGCTGGAGTTTAGCAGCGAGTGCTGCTAAACCTCCGCACCATGAGCTGTCCCCTGCAGAAATTTCAGGACCGCAGCTAGCTTCCCGCTAGCAGCGATTGTGAAATTTCTGTAGCTGCTACTGCGATGTCCCGAATCCGGCTGCAAACCGGACCAGAGGCCATATTTGCCCTCCGATTCTGTTTCAAAATCGGGTCCAGGGCTGTCAGGTTTTCACCGGACAGACCCAGACCTGATCTTGCGGTGATGTAAAACCGGCCTTATGAGTGTCTGGATATGAACCTCTGAATTGTAAAGCGCTACAGAATATATTGGCACTATATAAAGATTATTATTATTATTATTATCATTATTATTAAAGGGAACAAACCACCAGGATTTAACCAACTGTAAGTCAGTGCAGCAGGTGATTGATGTGTGCAGGAAGACATCACTATTTGGTTTTTTTTTATTCCTCCCCTGTGGGCTTGTCTTTCTGCTGTAAGCCAAACCCCCCCACATTTGAGTCTGGATGAGAGGGAGGGGCTTGGCTTTCAGCAGAAAAACAACACCACAGGGGAGGAATAAAAGAACAAAAAAAAATAGTGATGACATGCTACACACATCAATAACCTGCTGCACTGATTATTACAGGTGGTTAAATCCTAATGATTGTTTTCCTTTAAAGGGGTTGTCCAGTGTAAACTGATAATTTTGTATTCACTCTGTGACTGCAGACTTATCAATCCTCCCAGCTGATGCACTGTGCGCTGCGAAGATTCGATGGTTGTCTAAGCCAGGAACAAACTGCAATTGTGCGGTATGCATGTTCCCAGCAGCAAAACAACTAATGGGTAGCCTTGCTCCATACACCTGTATTGAGCAGTGATGCAGCGCCCACCGGTCAGGGGCTCTGGCCGAGTGGCCGGGTACATACATAACACATAACTGCAGTCTGTTCCTGTTTTAGAAACAGCGAATCCCTGCAGCACACAGTGCGGGTGCTGGAAGGATATGTCACATAGAGAGACTGTAGAATTATTGTATTAGACCGGACAGCCCTTTTAACCAGTTAAAGAGTGGGTCATTTACTTCAATTCTAGATCAGGCACATTTTTGCTTTGTTTTTCATATGTGTGCTATGTCACATTGGCGGCCGTCACACGGTGCAATATTGCGAACGATATCGTTTAAGCGATCTGCTTTTTCGTTTGTGCATCGCTATGTGCGATCAAGCGATTTTACAATGTAATATCGCTTGATCGCAGATGTGAGAGCCGGAGCTCATATCACGCGATCATCGCTTGATTAATCTGCCTCATTGTGTGTGTGACACCACGATGAACGATCTCCAGCGGCAGGGCCTATGCTAGGAGATGGTATCTATGGTAAACGTCGGGTTACTAAGCGCCGCGTGGCGCCTAGTAACCCGATGTGTACCATAGTTACCAGCGATCTCGCTGCTCCACATCGCTAGTGAGTCTGTCTGTGTGACAGCTCACCAGCGATGTGAGCGATATCGTTAGCGATCGCGCGTGCATGTGATCGCTAACGATATCGCTCACGATATTGTAGCGTGTGACGGCCGCCATTGTCTTATGTCATATAGCAGAGCTGAGATTGTTATGGGATATCGTGTGGATTACCTTGGACCTGGCAAAAGTGTTTTTGGGGTTAATAAATTAGTGAAAGAGAGTGTGTTTCTATTTAATTTAAAATAAGGATTTTTGTGTCTTTGTGTTTTTTTTTACTTACGGGGTTGGTCTGATAGAAACCACTCAATTACCAACCCAAATCTTGATGGCAGCGATGATTTTTGACAAGTCACAGCTGACATCAACCCCAAATAATACCTAGAAAGCTACTGCACCAGAGTAATCAGAATGAGGCTAGTAAAGTGCCACAATTAATGCATCTAATGGAAGCACCAACTGTGTGGCGGCTGCATGCTGCTGTTTTAAGACTGGAGAGGGCCAAATAACCATGGACCTTTCCATCCTGAGAATACAAGTCCCAATCTGTCTGCTTTATCTGTACTGGTTATTAAAAATGAACAGGAGCCCACATTTTTTAAATTAATATTTATTTAAATAATTAAAAAAAGGCATGTGGGAGCCTTTATTTTTGATAACCAGCCAAGATAAAGCACACATTTGGGGTGTCATGAGTTGCAGCTCAGGAGTCTGTGGTATATATTAAACGTTTTTATTTCCTTCGGACCTGTGAGAGTTAATGTCTTTCTCTGCTGCTGCTGGCCAGCTGATATGGTTTCACCACTCCACTCCCACTACCCTGAATAGTCCCATACCCATCACCTGATGTTGGTTATAGAGCCTTCTATTCTTGACCTTTCTTTGTGTGTGGAGCTCTCCTTCTGCTACTGGAGACCTGGTGTCTAGCCTTTTTGGTGTCTGGCTTCTACCTACCGTTTGTTATATCCTTTTTGTCTTACCCCAGAGGTGACATTTAGTGCCTACTGGCCTTCGCACTAGTCAGGGTTACCTTAGGTGACACAGAGTGCCTAGGCATGTGACGGTGGCAGGGGGAAAGGGGTGCTTAGGGTGTCAGGACAGTGAGGGACAGACACAATGCAGTGTAAGGAGGTGTCCTCATTCCTTGTTCCCCTACTGTTAAGGCCTTCCTTCCCTTTACCATCCTGCTGTCTGTTTGTGGTATGGTGTGTGGCGGACATCCTTACTGTCCGTCCGTGACATGGGGGCTGCAGCCCGTGGCTGTCTACTTTACCTGCACTGGTTATCACAAACAGGTGGGGGTTCGCACATCATAGTGGCAATAATGCTCTGACAACACTGTTCCCAGAAGCAACCTGTCAGTCAGTGATGCATCAAGGCATCTTCTACATGCCGTTCCCATTCAATTTCAGCACTTTCCCATCCATTTCACCATTTCCCAAGACCTCCTGGGAGGGTCTGCCGGAAAATTATTCCAATTTCCATTTGACTTGCATTAGATTTGTTATTCATGATCAATACATGGATAGTATGAAATATTCAATACAAATAATCCGAACCCTAATTTTTTAGTACTCGTTCATCACTAGTTAGGACATTTTCAATTAGCTAACGTGCAATTGAAGAAGTCTGTATTGACAGGGATCTTAATATGACACTGGATTTGGCTAGACTAGGAAAAAATCAATACATTAGTGGCTCTTGAAGCTACACCAATGGCCTGTAAAGTTCAGTTGTACTCAAAAGTTTACATACCCTGGAAGATTTTTTGCTTTCTTGGCCTTTTTTCAGACAGTATGATGGTCATATTAACTTGAATACGACTTACTGCCCTCTCAGCTAGGTGGCTGCAAGTGCCACAATGCAATGAAAACGTAGAAGATGGTACAACAAAATATAAGCACTTTTATCCTTTAAATCCCAGTATTAGTGGGTGTTTCAATTTAATATAACACTGGCCAATACTATTACATATCTGATAAAGTTATGTCATATAGCAAAATATGCCATCACTGTATATGATGGGAATTCCTCTTTAACTAGAATCTTTCACATGCTTTTTGCCACCTAGTCTGAGAGAAGCATGGTGTAAAAATGGAGACCCTGATTTAGTGATGTGTCACTTACTGGGCTGCTTGCTGTAGTTTTGATAAGTTCATGTTTTATCAGCAGGATTCAATAGAGGACCAGTATACACGCTGCCATATAGTCCATTATATTCATGAGCTTTGCATTTGCCCACCCCCACCCCCACCAAGGATTGTCATTTTTTCCAATGCACAGTGTATACAGCAAGCTGTCAAGCAGTGGTATGGGTGGTATTATACAGAGCTCAGCTTTCAGAAAACTGGTAGATTTGCAGGAGACAAAACATTGATTTTATCAAAATGATAGCAAGCAGCCCAGTAAATGATATACCACTCGAATCAAGGTATCAGTCCCTACATCATGTTGTCCTCAGAAACAGTTAGAATTATCTGGTGACAGATTCTCTTTAAATTTCACTATTATTATTTATTTATAGAGCACTATTGATTCCATGGTGCTGCACATGAGGAAGTGTTGCATACAAACAAGTTAAAAATACAATGAACAAACTAACAGTGACTGACTGATACAAAGGAGAGAGGACCCTGCCCTTGTGGGCTTACATTCTACAGGGCAATGGGAAGGGGAACAGTAGGTTGGGTCTGCTCGGGTGGTGGTGGAGCACCGGGTCCAGTGGTAGTGGAGCGCCAGGTCCAGCGGTGGGGAGCACCGGATCCAGTGGTGGTCAAGCGACAGGTCATTGGCGGTGAGCACCGGGTCAGTGGTGGTGGGGTGGCACTGTGGTCATTGCAGGCTGTAGGCTGTTCTGTAGAGATGGGTTTTCAGGTTCCACTTGAAGCTTCTGAGTGTAGGAGACAGTCGGATGTTTTGAGGTGCAGAATTCCAGAGGATGGGGGATGCTCGGGCAAAGTCTTGCAGGCGGTTAGATGTGGAACGTACAAGGGTGGAGGAAAGGAGGAGATCTTGGGAGGATCGAAGATTACGAGTTGGATGATATCGGGAGATTAATTCAGAGATATATGGGGGGGAACAGATTGTGGATGGCTTTGTAAGTCAATGTTAGTAGTTTGAATTAAATATGTGGGAATTAATTAGGAACCAGTGGAGGAATTTGCAGAGGGGAGAAGGGTAAATTAGTTGAGCGTTTTGGCTAAAACAGATGGGACTATCTTTCGCACAGTCACTGGAAATAGAACTGATCCATACCATATTCTGTTTTATGTTACTAGATTTTGTGTGCACTTGAAATTCCCTAATCTCAATATTGGCCATTTAATAAGAATAACTATCCTGGATTTCCTTCATAAGGGAGAAAAGGTGAGGATACAGACACTACAAAGATATTTAAAGGGAATTTGTCAGCATGTTTTTGCTATGTAATCTGAGGACTGCATGAGGCAGGGGCTGAAATGTAAATTTCAAGTATGTGTCATTTATTAGGCTGTGCGCTGTTGTTTGAAAACAATAAATATTTTCTAAGCAGAAGATTAATACTGATAATGGATTAATAATGGGCGGGTCTCATAGAGACCTGAAAGTTATTAAATCGGGCTTAATGACAAGCTGTCAATACTCAGTTGTCATTAACCCCTTGAATCACCCCAATGTCACTGCACCAGGCATCGGGAAAAAACAGATAAAGCACCAGGAATTGGAAATTCTATTGAATGCACTTATTTCTAGGACGGCTGCAGGCTGCTATTCTGTATGCTGGGGGCCCCCATAACTTTAGCCCTCACCACACTGAAAATATCAGTCCACAGCTGCCTGAATTTTATCTTGGCTGGCAATCAAAAACAGCATTTTTTAATTAATTATTTAAATGATTAAAAAAAAAGGCTTCGTTGTATTTTGATTGTCAGCCAAGGTAAAATCAGGCTGCTCAGGCTGGCAGCCCGTAGCTGTCCACTTTACCTGTGCTGAGAATCAAAAATACAGCAAAGCTTTATGTCATTTTTTTATTATTATTTATTTTTATACTACTATGACGTCAGATTAATTGCATATGGCAACCAATCACAGATGTTGGCACAAAGAGTGAGGAGTGCAACAGCCAATCAAAGACATTGTCACAGATAGTGGGCGTCTGTGATTGGCTGAAGAAGCCAGTGCAGTAACCTGGAAACGGCCCATACATTCTAGCATCTACCATACACTGAATAACCATGAAGTTAATGAGCGGCCCTTAAAGTAATCACGCTGATGTGTAATCACTTTTTTGTTTCTTTTACAGCACTCTGACCCACCAACCCGAACAGTAACAAGGTCTTCTCAGGGGAGTCTGTGTTCGGGATCCATGCCTGAACACTAGGTGTTCGGTACGGACCCTGAACTTTATAGTTTGGGTTCGCCCATCCCTAATCATCTCTGTACTGTGGTATCACTGTGTTTATTAATCCTGTACAGTGACTTTGCTGTATTTACTTTCACAGGTACATACAAAACACCTCCACGGAACTCACCACCTTATTTCCATTTGGTATTCTCACATCTAGCACTCCTAATTGCATCTCTCTTCCAGGGCCCATCTTAACTAACAAAATCATCGTCTCTCCAGCCTACCGTATTTTTCTCTCAACCTCCATAGCCAGTATCTGCTGATCAATATCTACTCTTTTAAGCTGGGATATGCAAAAAAGTCACCATCTGGAGACCTGCTCTTCATAGCTGTATGATAGACCTTTTACTGACAGCCACGAGACAAACATTATGGGCCCACAAGCTGCACGTGGCTCGCGAGCCACAGGCTGGATCCTCCTTGGGAGCTGCTATGTTTGTTCTTAGATCACCCTCCTGAACCTTGCATCTGATTTTTACTTGAATAGGATGAATTTGGGAATATTTCAGGACCTTTAAACCTACACAAATGTCTAGAGGCAAGTTTTCACTTACAAAACCTATTGTAGTTGTGTTTGATAGATGGAACAACCACAAGCAGTTACGTGAAACAAAGAAATAGTATTTTCTATAATTCTATATTTATGCTGTTGGTGGAGGGCAGCAATAACAAAATGCAGCTTTTAAAGGTCCATGTATTCTATATTGCATCCAAAAATAATTATTGGGAGTGTATAAATGAGCTTTTACTCTGCGGCATGCAGAGAATGGGAGCGGCAATGTCTGTGCTTAGATGATAGATAGTCTTGAAACTTGCTAACTTTAACAGTGCTGGGAGTTGACGCTTTGCCGCCCTACAGGGCCGATGCTGTGCAGGAACTACTGAGTCTTTTTTTCTGGAGGGCCCCCAAGGTAGATATGAAGGCTGAAAGACTTGAGGACAAGTTCATGATATCAAAGATCATTGAGATGAACAAAGACAAATGTCACCTGGGGAAGGGAGACACTGAGACACATGGAGAGATTCTTTACTATTCTGATACTGATATTTATAGTTACATTTTATAGTATTCATATTATACCATGAAGTATTAGACTGAAAGATGACATGATATAGAGCCACATAGTGCGTAGGAAATATTATAAGTATTTGATATAAACCTTGATTTTGGAAAGTTCAAATGAAATTGTGTGTAATACAGTTTAGAAAAAAGGCCACTTAAAGGGGTTGTGCCACAAGCAATTGTACATTTTAGTTAATTGTTCTTAGAGTAAAGTAAGTTCCAAATTGGATGTGTTAAAAAATGTTCATGATATTCTCATAAATGTGTCCCTGTGTAATGTATATGTTCAACCATGCAGGAACAGGTTGGGTATATCATAGTTCCTGGGCAGGAACGGGTCGGAGATACCACAGCTCCTGGGCAGGGAGGAAGTAACTGAGTATACAGACATTACAGCCAGGGATCATAGAATATAAGAGTATACAAACATTACAGCTGGGGATCACAGAATATAAGAGTATACAGACATTAAAGCCGGGGATCACAGAATATAGGAGTATACAAACATTACAGCTGGGGATCACAGAATATAAGAGTATATAGACATTACAGCCGGGGATCACAGAATATAAGAGTATACAGATATTACAGCCGGGATCACAGAATATAAGAGTATACAGACATTACAGCCAGGGATCACAGAATATAAGAGTATACAGACATTACAGCCAGGGATCACAGAATATAGGAGTATACAGACATTACAGCTGGGGATCACAGAATATAAGAGTATACAGACATTAAAGCGGGGGATCACAGAATACAGGAGTATACAAACATTACAGCTGGGGATCACAGAATATAAGAGTATATAGACATTACAGCCGGGATCACAGAATATAAGAGTATACAGATATTACAGCCGGGATCACAGAATATAAGAGTATACAGACATTACAGCCGGGGATCACAGAATATACAGTATACAGACATTACAGCCAGGGATCACAGAATATAGGAGTATACAGACATTACAGCTGGGGATCACAGAATATAAGAGTATATAGACATTAAAGCCGGGGATCACAGAATATAGGAGTATACAGACATTACAGCTGGGGATCACAGAATATAAGAGTATATAGACATTACAGCCGGGGATCACAGAATATAAGAGTATACAGATATTACAGCCGGGATCACAGAATATAAGAGTATACAGACATTACAGCCAGGGATCACAGAATATAAGAGTATACAGACATTACAGCCAGGGATCACAGAATATAGGAGTATACAGACATTACAGCTGGGGATCACAGAATATAAGAGTATACAGACATTAAAGCGGGGGATCACAGAATACAGGAGTATACAAACATTACAGCTGGGGATCACAGAATATAAGAGTATATAGACATTACAGCCGGGGATCACAGAATATAAGAGTATACAGATATTACAGCCGGGATCACAGAATATAAGAGTATACAGACATTACAGCCGGGGATCACAGAATATACAGTATACAGACATTACAGCCAGGGATCACAGAATATAGGAGTATACAGACATTACAGCTGGGGATCACAGAATATAAGAGTATACAGACATTAAAGCCGGGGATCACAGAATATAGGAGTATACAAACATTACAGCTGGGGATCACAGAATATAAGAGTATATAGACATTACAGCCGGGGATCACAGAATATAAGAGTATACAGATATTACAGCCGGGATCACAGAATATAAGAGTATACAGACATTACAGCCAGGGATCACAGAATATAAGAGTATACAGACATTACAGCCAGGGATCACAGAATATAGGAGTATACAGACATTACAGCTGGGGATCACAGAATATAAGAGTATACAGACATTAAAGCGGGGGATCACAGAATACAGGAGTATACAAACATTACAGCTGGGGATCACAGAATATAAGAGTATAAAGACATTACAGCCGGGGATCACAGAATATAAGAGTATACAGATATTACAGCCGGGATCACAGAATATAAGAGTATATAGACATTACAGCCGGGGATCACAGAATATACAGTATACAGACATTACAGCCAGGGATCACAGAATATAGGAGTATACAGACATTACAGCTGGGGATCACAGAATATAAGAGTATACAGACATTAAAGCCGGGGATCACAGAATATAGGAGTATACAAACATTACAGCTGGGGATCACAGAATATAAGAGTATACAGACATTAAAGCCGGGGATCACAGAATATAGGAGTATACAAACATTACAGCTGGGGATCACAGAATATTAGAGTATATAGACATTACAGCCGGGGATCACAGAATATAAGAGTATACAGATATTACAGCCGGGATCACAGAATATAAGAGTATACAGACATTACAGCCGGGGATCACAGAATATACAGTATACAGACATTACAGCCAGGGATCACAGAATATAGGAGTATACAGACATTACAGCCAGAGATCACAGAATATAAGAGTGTACAGACATTACAGCCAGGGATCACAGAATATAAGAGTATACAGACATTACGGCTGAGGATCACAGAATATAAGAGCATAGAGACATTACAGCCAGGGATCACAGAATATAAGAGTATACAGGCATTACAGCCATGGATCACAGAATATAAGAGTATATAGACATTACAGTCGGGGATCACAGCTGATTCTTTTTGTAATAAAAAACATTTCATTGCCAGTTTTAAAAACTTGATTTACACCATAGAAAGAATCAACAGCGATCACTGGCTGTAATGTCTGTATACTCTTATATTCTGTGATCCCTGGCTGTAATGTCTGTATACTCTTATATTCTGTGATCCCTGGCTGTAATGTCTGTATCCTCTGATATTCTCTGATCTCTGGCTGTAATGTCTGTATATTCTTATATTCTGTGATCTCCAGCTGTAATGTCTGTATACTGTTATATTCTGTGATCCCCAGCTGTAATGTCTGTATATTCTGATATTTTCTAATCTCTGGCTGTAATGTCTGTATACTCTTATATTCTGTGATCCCCTGCTGTAATGTCTGTATACTCTTATATTCTTGATCCCGGCTGTAATGTCTGTATACCTTATATTCTGTGATCCTCAGCTGTAATGTCTGTATACTTTTATATTCTGTGATCCTAGCTGTAATGTCTGTATACTCTTGATATTCTGTGATCCCAGCTGTAATGTCTGTATACTCTTATATGTTATGATCCCTGGCTGTAACGTCTGCATACTCTCATGAAAGTTTCATTGAGCCATTCGCACATTGTTTTAAAAATTAGTCCGTGAGACTCAAGAGTATGGGTAGAGTTACACTAGCGTATGACTCGAGAAAACCTTGCATTGCCCTTGAACCAATGTTATTCAATCGGGCATATGTTTTTGTCCCTCAGAATGCATGCAAAATCGGAACATGCTGTGATTGCACATGTGTATCTCACAAGACTAGCCAATGTTAAATCTATGGGTGCGATAATTGCATTGCACTCACACGACTGTCATAGATCAAAATCCCTCCGATTTGCCATACACTAGTGTGACTCTACCCTATGTTTTATTCTGATCAGATTTTTGGGATTAGCCATTAAAGTCTAGTCCAGGTAGACATGAATGAAATTATAAAAACCTACTTTGGAGATCAGAGTCAAAGGAAGTTTTCATACGATTTTATCTAATACATTTTTAAGAATTAATGAATAATATGCACTACCTTTCAAAATGTTGACGTCATTTGACATTTCCTTATTTTTGAAAGAAAACACATTTTTTTTCAATGAAGCTAACATTAAATGAACCAGAAATACACTCTATACATTGTTATGTGGTAAATGACTATTCTAGCTGCAAATATCTGGTTTTTAATGCAATATCTAAAATAGGTGTATAGAGGCCCATTTCCAACAACCACCACTCCAGTGTTTTAATGGTACATTGTGTTTGCTAATTGTGTAAGAAGGCTAATGGATGTTTAGAAAACCCTAGAAAACCCTTGCACAAGTATGTTAGCACAGCTAAAAACAGTTTGGCTGATTAAAGAAGCTATAAAACTGACCTTCCTTTGAGCAGTTGAGAATCTGGAGAATTACTGTACATTTGTTTGTTCTATGAAACACTCAAAATGGCCAGAAAAAGAGAACTTTCATGTGAAGCTCGACAGTCTATTCTTGTTCTTTGAAATTAAGGCTATTGCATGCGAGAATTTGCCAAGAAACTGCAGATTTCCTAAAACGGTGTGTACTACTCCCTTCAGAGGAAAACACAAACAGGATCTAACCAGAGTAGAAAGAGAAGTGGGAGGCCCCGCTGTACAACTGAGCAACAAGACAAGTACATTAGAGTCTCTAGTTTGAGAAGTCTACGCCTCACAGCTCCTCTAATGGCAGCTTCATTAAAAAGTACCCGCCAAATGTCTACAATGCTGTAATTGCTGCAAAGGGAGCATTCTTTGACGAAAGCAAAGTTTGAAGGAGAAAATTATTATTTCAAATAAAAATCATTATTTCTAACCTTGTCAATGTCTGGACTATATTTTCTATTTATTTTGCAACTCATTTGATAAATATAAGTATGAGTTTTCATGGAAAACAAAAAATTGTCTGGGTGACCCCAAACTTTTGAACCATAGTGTAAATTCCAATAATCTATCCACTACAGTGGAAAACAAAATGGATGAGAAAAAAACTGAAGAAACTAGAATTCATATAGGAAACCTTCTATCAGATGGAGACATGGCCGACAGTGGATCCTAACCCAACCCTTCCCTCATTCCTATTGCAAATAGATAACCAAAAACAATACATTTTACTTCTTACTACAATAATTGTTAAGGAATAATTGTCACCCTCCCTTCGTGTCCAATGCATACTACCAGCCTTTCTTAAGGACACTCTCACATGGGCGTATAAATCAGACGTGTGCAATCCAATAACAAAATGGTATTGCACTTGGACCAATGTTATTTAATGAGGCAGTGCTGATCTGTGGTTTATTTATCGCTCCATTTGGCAAACGGTGCAGTGCGAGCAGAAAAATCGGATGCCATACGGAACATCTGTGTGGCATCTAATGTCTACAAATACATTACAATTCTGTAATGGTGCTATAAAAGATTAATAGCTGCTGAATAAAGATCAGATTGCATATGAACAACACATGGATAACAAGTGAGAAAAAAATCGCACCACTTTTCTGGATGAATATAAGACCGATTTTTTTTATATGCTTGTATGACCCCAGCCTAACATGATGAGTGTCAAACTAGCCTTACTAGGGCTGGTTTCACACTACCGTCTTTTCTTTAATCCGGGCAAGCAAATCTGGCTGAAACCATATGCACCCTCATCCGTTTTCTCCCCATTGACTTTCAATGGGGACCAGGCTCATGCGTCAGTATGCAGTTGCATATGGTTCCATCCGGATCTGGCTGATAACAGTTTTTAATAGAAACCAAAAATGTAGTTTGTAACTTTTTTTTTTTTTTAAAGAAACCGTAAACAACCGGATCCAGGGCAATGCGGCCTAAAATAAAATAGTGCTCATGGAACCCAGCTCTGGCACAAGCCGGATCGTGAAGCATCCAGATGCAGGAGCCAAGTTTTCTGACGGGGCATGCCCAGAAGCCAGTTTCATATGACACACTCACCGGGGGGCGGTTGGTTTAACAAAAAAAGTAATTTTTCACCGAATCCGTCAAAAAACCGCATACAATCTGATCATACTGAATACTACCGCACTGGTACTACGCCGGATTCGTCAGCCGGATCAGTAACAATACCGATGCGAGAACATCCAGTTACATCAGGTTTTACAATAGCGGGGGATGATGCGGTTTTCTCCATATCCCTGCTGGATTCCGAATCTGGTAGTGTGAAACCAGCCTAAGCCCAAATGATTACCTAGAGCTTTTGGAAGATGACCTGCCCATAATCCAGCTAGAAACATATTTTTAGTGGTTGCTGTTGTTGTTTTATTGTCAAACTTGTCACTGTCCTCTAACAATGAAAAAAGTATCTCTTGATTAAAACATCACTCGAATAGCTGAAAAAAATAAAATTTATAACCATTAACCAGTGCACGGCATCTGTCTCATCAACAAGCCTGCAGACCCTGGGTCATTAGGGGGTTAAACAACAAAAACAATTGCAACAACTTAGTTCACATGATCCATACAATGACTTTCATAAAAGGACGCCAGGTTACCTGGGGAATAAAATGTACTTGCGGCCAAAGGTAAATGTCTTTTTATACTCTAATATGACTCAGTGCAATTCAGTGCACAAGTTATATAACTGTTCTTGAGAAAAAAGCCTAAAGCAAAGTTAAAAGAGAATGGATTTTCAAAAACTTTTAATAACAGAGCCTTAAAAACACATCCTGAATAAAAGAAAGGTTACAAAACAATCATTATTTTTAAAACGAGCTTGCACCGCAATATGATCTCAGTGCAGCGGGGAAGCAAGACACGCTTTTTTATTTTTGTCGTTAGTCTACCTGTAGAATATGTCAAAATAAGCCAAAAATAATAGTCCACGAAAAAAACCTCCAAAGAGTCACAAACTTTTCCAAGTCAAAATTACTAGAGCTTGTATTAGGGGTAAATGCTATATTTTTCACTAATACGGTAAAAGAAATGTTTGGTTGTCTAGAATGCTTAGTTTGTCTCCACTAGATGGCTTCATAGACCAGAAGATATTTAAAGATTTTGGATGATGAAGTAAGGGCACTTGTGAGAACCACATAGAGTGTGATCAGGTGAGTAAATCTCAAGTCAGAGTATACTAGAACCAACTTGCTCCATGAGACTAGAGACACACTGAGAGAGACGCGTGTGAGATACTCACATGACTCAACCGGTCACTGCCTCTCCAGACAGGCGTGAGTCAGCTGCTTATGTTTCTATACAGCTCCATATTCCCGTCCAGAGAGGCGGCGGCTGTTCCGGGTGAAACATGCAGGACTCATACTAGTATTTCGCATACATCTCACTTAGTGTGTCTCCGGCCAAGCGAAAGTGTGGTTGGTCTTTGTGTGAGCCCACTAGAACTGCAGCTGGCCTGTTAGGTCTGCAATTTGGAACACAGGAGAAAGTTCAGGTCTAAATTAACTCACTATGGGGGAAGCATGCTTAATGGTTATAGGCAATCTGACAAGAGGCAATGGCTGAGGCTGGCTTCACACTGCAGTTTTCTCACTGATCAGTGTCCATCCAGTTTGTGTGCCAAAATCAGGAGTGTCTCCAAAACTCAGAACAGGTGTCAATCTTTCAATTATACATTTTCTCTGCAAGTTCCTCTCCTGGTTCCTCTCTGGGTTTTGGCACAGAAACTGGATGGACACTGATCAGTGAAAAAACTGCAGTGAGAAGCCAGCCTTACACACAGATAGTTGGTTTATACAACATCAGTAGGCTTGCACAAATGGCACATAGTACAGCCTGCTGGCAATTTCCTCAGCAGCACCTCCTTTACATTTGCACAAACTCTGTGTCACTATCAAGGTAGTTTAGCATACTCTCTTTCTTTGAGTGCTGCTCAAAGACCCTCCATTTGGTTGCCTTGTTTGATGTTTACAGTGTGTCTGGTAATCGTACACACTCCTGTGGCCAATTTACAGTTATTGCATATTAGTCATTCACAGTTACGCATCACTCTACCTGATCAGTCTACCTTTTAATGACTCAACAATAAAAAAGTGATGTTATAACTGAATGAAATAATGCTGGTTAACTGGTTTCCCAGGCCAAGGTGAGATACATAAAAAATAAAAAAATAGAGGGACATAAACCCATATGCTTATTTTTTTAAAAGAACTACTATTATTTTTTCTTATACTACACATTCAAAGAAAGTGGTACCAGCACACTTAAAGACAGTCCATGGGATTTACATCAATATACAATCAATAGTTGTTGGATATACAACTTTGGAATAATTCCATCAGTAAGTCTTTTTCAATGATCCGGAAGAAAATAATGCCAAATACACCAGTAAAATACATCAGCTCAAGCATAACTAGCACTTCATGGAGACACCATGGAAATGGAATTGTTGTGCAAGCATGCTTAAAAAAGGGGGTCTGCACCTGAATTGTTGTAACAGGTGCATTTGCACGATTACTCCCGTTACACGAATGTCTCCATGAAGTGCTAGATGTGCTTGCAGCTGATGTATTTTACGCAGGAATTTGGCATTATTTCTCCAAGTTCATTTAAACGGATTTACCAAAGAATTGTTCCAGAAAGTTATATATCAAGTAAAGAAAGAATTGGTTGTAAATGGATGCAAATCTCATGAACTGTAAATTTGAGGTTACAAGTTACAACATTTTCATTCAAAAACATCAATGGAAATAATTTTATGCCCCAAAAAGACAAAGGTGTTCTAGGCGTGATACGTTTATCGACTAACCAGAAAAATGATGAGTCGGTTGAAAGGGTAGGGGGTACTCGGATACTCGGGACAGGTTACTACTTCAGTGGGGATCTCGGCTGGTCAGGTCCCGGTCCCGTGCCTAGACACTCAATGACTGAGGGGAAAACTATTTTGGATGGGGGTTTATTATATGTGACGCCACGTGTGGTACCTGGTAATGTAGTTACCAGCGCTGCGCTGAGGTGATGGAGATGCAGCTTTGGGTAGTACAGTTCCCCACAGGCAGAGCTTTACCTCAGGGCAGCGGGGTAGATGAGGGGAGTAGTAGTCCTTGGCTCTGTGGTGCTGTAAAGGCCCTTCAGATGATAAATAACTCATGCAGAAGCCAGATAAGCTCAAACAGTTCTTTACTGGTTCCAGATGGATCAATAGGTACACGGTACTGTCTAGTTTGCCAGGTTCTTCAGTCTCAGTGATGGTAATGGAGTCTAGCTCTGTGGGTGTGGAATCATCACCGGCTACCGGGTGCTCGGTCTCTAGTCTTATTGACACCCCAAGTTCCAGGTTTAACTCAGGCCCCCATTGTCTTTCCATCATGCGGCTCAGTTTTAAAACCATCTCAGCACTCCAATACCGGACAGTCTATTCCATGATCTCTTGGAGTCGGTCTCACAGGTCCTGCAAGGCTGCTCTCCAGAAGTTGATGTCCACCCCCACAGTTTCCAAGGTGGGCACTCCCAAAGCAGCATATTCGGCTCTCACATTCTCCTCGACTCCCCTGATCAAGTCGGAGATCGTTGGTACTGACATTGTGAACAGGCCGCTGACGGGTAACAGGTCTAGTTGCCAATGTCTCTCAATCTGGCTTCCGGACGCACCCTCTTTTATAGTCCCAAGCTGGTGCAGTCCGGTTTTTGACCCGCCCCCTTGGTTGTTTGATGGCAAGGGGGGCAGGGAAACATTTTGACACCTCTTGCATGGCTTTCCTTCACTAAAGGGCCAAGGCACACCCCTAAGCCAGCACATTGTCTTTTACATTCTTAGACCTGCCTATTTGAGAATGTTCAGTCAATCAGTCCTCAGGTCTTTTCGGAACCAGCCACCGCACTTCGTCAATCCTCGGCAGAGCGAAGGGGCAGAGCCTATTTCCGCTCTCTTTTTCAACCGCTCTGTGACGCAGCTTAATTTCTGTGGCAATGGTGTTCAGTTCACAGTTTAATAGTTAATAAAGTCAATAGGCACACTTTACCTACCTGGTGTTACCAGGCTGGTTCAATCCTGTTCGTTGACGCCAGAAATGAGTCGGTCGACAGGGTAGGGAGTACTCGGATAGCGGGACAGGTTGCTACTTCAGTGGGGATCATGGCTGGTCGGGTCCCGGTCCCGTGCCCTAGACACTCAATGGCTGAGGGGAAAACTATTTGGGATGGGGGTTTATTATACGTGACACCACCTGTGGTACCTGGTAATATAGTTACCAACGCTGCAGCCGGCCGCGAGGTGATGGTGATGCAGCATTGGGTAGTACAGCTCCCCACAGCTTTACCTCAGGGCAGTGGGGTGGATGAGGGAAGTAGTAGTCCTTGGCTCTGTGGTGCTGTAAAGGCCCTTCAGATGATAAATAACTGATGTAGAAACCACATAAGCTCAAACAGTTCTTTACTGGTACCAGATGGATCAATAGGTACACGGTATAGTCTAGTTTGCCAGGAAATTTGTTGCCACAGGCTTTGGGATTCGCCACAGAGTCTGTCAGAGGTGCCTCTCAAATGCTTTTCTTGGTCCAATGATTTATTGCTCTGTTGGCTCTCTACACTCCCACTCTAGAGTCTGGTTTCTAGTCCTCGGGTCGGTTGCTTAAAGTCTCTGTTACTTGTCAGCGTCTTGAACCCAGCTTTGGGACAGAGGTTGGACTACTTTGATGGATGCTGTGGCAACTTCTTGATAAGGCCCACAGCCTGCCAGTCAGCAGTTTGGGATACACCTTAACAAACTGCCTAGGTTCCGGAGTACTAGTTTGACCTGAGCACTCCAGACGGCTCCGACCAGTCCTGAAGTGCCCCTTTCTTGGCTGGGTTACCTATTTAATTTTGAGATACCCTCCTGTCAGAGCTGCAGGTTGAACTGCATCAGTCCGTCCTGCTCTCCTCACACCGTCTGACTGCTGTCAACTGTCACTTATATCAAGTCTCCGCCTCTGCTAAGCTCCACCCCCCGGGACCTACTGAATATACAGTCCCTGCTGCTAGGGTGGCTGTGATTGGGATTTTGTGGTTTTGGATACAGACTCTGTAGCTTCCCCCTCTACCTGTGACTATGGAGGCACTACACCTTCTGTTTGGGATGTAGTACCTCCCTGTGGTGTCCCGCCTGAGGGGCGCCACAATGATATATGCAATCTTTCAGAGCACAAAGGCTCCTTCATCAGGCAGTGTTTTCAAACGAATGACTGAAACAAAAACGGGACATTTAAGAGATGCTACAACAGGATATTTGTGCATGGGAAAAATGGGAAGATGCCTCCTAAAGATAAGACAAGGATATAAATTAAAGTTTTTTCTTACAAATAAAAATGGTGGTGGGATTCAAGGCTTTTGATTTTGGTGATCTAGAGCAGAGGTCCCAAACTCCTGTCCTCAACCCCACTAACAGTCCAGGGTTTCAGGAGTTCCTTAGCATTTCACAGTTGGTAATTCAATATCCTGCACAGGTGACAACTGTCAAACGCTAAGGAAATAATGAAAACGTGCACTGTTGGTGGGCCTTGAGGGCCTTGAGGTTGGGGGCCTCTTATCTAGAGTCAGTCTAGTGGAGATGTAAAGTGTGTCCAGGTAGTGAGTCAAATATTCAGGTGTAAGATTGAGTTATATTGTCAAAGACTGGAACGTCCTTATCAGCTTGAGTTCCCATATTTTTCTCTATCTACCATCCTTAAAATGATCTTTCAGTATTACGACTTTTAAGTCTGCCATACTATGTCCAGGTCCAGAGAAATGTTTTCCCATACATGTGTCCAACCTATTCCTTATAGTGTATCTGTAGATTCATCCTTGCTTGTAGTTTTTGCTTGGTTTCCCCAATGTAGGTACCTCCAGGGCACCTTGTACACCGTATCATGTATACCACATTGGAGAATTGTACATGAAAAGAAATCCATGATCTTATAGTCCTGGTTTGTGCTCGGTATGCAGACTGTATTTGTTGGTAAAATGTGGATACAGGTCCTGCATTTTTTTCTGATACATGGCAATGTGCCTTTTTCTGATGGGGATATGGAGGAAAGGGGTTAAGTAGTCACTGTCATTTCACTAAACTTAAGAGCAATACAACTAACACAATAAGTAAACCATTGAAAGAGGTCAACACCTTGTCATTTGCTGTCTCGTCACTTATTAAACTACAACCCCAATTACAAAAAAGTTAGGAAGTTGGATAAAATGTGAATAAAAAAAACTATGCAATGATTTGGAAATTTCTTATAGCTATATTTAATGAGAATAGAACATAGGGCTCAAATAAGAAGGTTAAAAATAGACATTTTTACATTTAATTTGAAAAAAATTACCTTTAGATAAACATGTGTCATACTAAAGTATATGCAAAGCCTTCCCTGAAATAGATGAAATGGATGGGAAAATGGTGTACTGGAACCTCTAAATAATACCCAGTATCGTGCCTTATAAAATGTGTAAGGTGCCCATGTCATAGGCACTAAGGCAGCCCCATACCATCAGGAATACAGGAACTGTGCACAGATAACAAGCTGGATGGTCCCTCAGCTCTTGAGTCCACAGGACACAGTGTCAGTGGTTTCTATAAAGAATTTCACATTTTGATTCACCTGACTACAGAACAATTTTCTATTTCACCTCAGTCCATGTTGAATGAGCTTTGGCCCAAAGAAGATGGCAGTTAGCTATATGCGTCTTGATTGTGTTGGCTTTATGAATCCTCCTCTACATGATGAAGCTGTAACTTGCATTTCTCTATTCCTCAACAGTGATCACAGACAGATTTCTTAAGTATTCCCGAGCCCACAAAGTGATTTCACACTGGAATTATGTTTTTAATGCAGTGCTGCCAGAGGGCCTGTTGATCATAAAGATCCAATACTGACCATTAGAAGTGTTCTTTATGCACATGGATTTCTCCAGAATCTATGAATCTTTTGATGATATTATATACTGTAGATGGCAAAATATTCAGTCTTAGCAATTCTATATTGACACAGCTCAACACACTGATCGTTAGAACAAAGCCTTACATAATGTCCCAACGTTTATGGAATTAGTGTTGCACACCTTTTTATATTGAATTATGATGATCCAATTTGAACGTCATCATAAATGCAATTCTTGATTTAATTAAATACCAATAAAATACAATGCAGTAAAAATTAATGAATACTAATTGACAAAAGGTGAACCTATAAGAAGATATTAAAGAAATCTCTTTAAAAAACACTGTTTTTTATATGATTAAGGCAGTGATCACAGTAATTGGCCATATTGGAGCAGATTAGGCTGCCTTCAGACTTGCAGATGCATCTGCAGCGTTTTGCAGATGCATCTGCAAGCATCTGCATGCAGACCGCGGCCCCTATGTTTATAATGGAGCGCACGGCGGTCTGCAGATGCTTGCAGACCGCCGTGCGCTCTCATTGCCCGCAATTAGTGATCTGTGCGCATGCGGATGCCTGCGCACAAATCACACACTCTCGCCCGCACCAGGGACGCGACATGCTGCGTCCCGGGTGCGGACGCGGGACACCGGAAGGAGCAGATATCGTCCGCATCCGCACCCGAACGCAGCAAACGCTGCCAAACGCAGGCACTATGCGTTCCTATGTTAAACATAGGAACGCAGTGCGCATGCGTTTGAATGCGTATGGGAACGCAGCATACGCAAATGTGAAGGCAGCCTAACTGATTTAAATTGATCCATGATACTAGCGCATATTCCAACTGCGATATTTGCCAATTGTAATAAATACATTTTCTAACTAATCTGATTAGTGGGGGAGGGGGGTTGGATTATCTGGAAAGCAGTGTGATTTAGGAACCGCTACTTTGCTTCATATGTTCAGTGCAAAAAAATAGAGAAACAATAATGTCCAAACATTGACTTAAATTTATCATCCAGCCTGTAGACCATAGTATACGGTAATACTAAATTTAAGAATCAGTGAATTTTGTCATATGCAAAATGGCTCCATTTCATCAGTGGTTGAATCCAATTTTCATTAGTATTTCAGTGTTTCAATTTCTGCCAAGTGTTTCATCGGTGATTTTTCTCATGCAAGAAATAGAAAACTGCAAAGCTTCTCTGCCTCATCTGTGAATCTGTGTCCTGTCCTGATTTTCACAGACCCATAGATTTGATTGGCGAGACTGATCGTCAACTTTGTTGAAACCAGACACCTCCATCTTTTTTGAAGACCGTATAGTACACAAGAAAAAAAAAAAAGACAGGTCAACAGTAGAGATGAACGAACCTTTTGAAGTTCGTGTTTAGGCGGTGCAGCCAAACTTTTTGGCACAATGTTCATGACCCCAAACTTGACCCAAACCTCAATGGAAGTCACTGATTGTCAGATCATCTGTCCCCACATACAGGCTGCCTTAAGTAAAGCACTTCTAGGGGTGGGAGGGCAGTTTTTTTTTTTCAAATTAGTTTTGGACACGCACTACACCCAAAACTCTACATTTACACTCAGTGTGAGCCAATCAGACACTGCACACAGCCAAGTACCATCTGCACCCAACTAGTGATGCTCTAACCAGTGCTTTGCAAATGTAAATCACCTGAATTCCAAACCAAATGGGAAGTTCAGCGTCTGGAACTGAACCTTGAAGGTTTGTTCATCTCTAGATCTCATTCTGGAAATCTGCATGAGGCTCGTTGCTAATGCTGCTTTAACATCAACGTTTTTCGCCATTCACAGCAGGTTCAGCAGTTTTACCACATCTGCCGTGTAACGGCTCACTTGCGGCAAGCCCCGTTCACTCCCTATGGCACTTGCAGTCCTGTGCGGCACTTGCGGTTCTGTCGGATGCAACATTTGTGGTAAGTCAAAAAACAAGAACCGCTGCTAGCAGTGTTTTTTTTCTTTGCTGTAAGTACCAGATTTGCCAGATCCGGGAAAACCGCAAGTGCCGCAGCCTTAGTTAAACAGTATTCATTACTCTGCCTTAGTGTTTGTTTTGAGTGGGTAGTACACTATTATGCAAAGGTTTTAGGCAGGAGAGAAACAATGCTGATAAATACGAATACTTTCAAATATAGAATTGCTCATATATTACTTTTTCATCACTTAACAAAATATAAAGTTAACCTATTAGGATTGGGTGATTTTTTTGTTTTTGCGCTTTAGTTTTTTCCCTTCCTTGTTCCAAGAGCCGTAACTCTTTTTATTTTCCGTTGACATAGCCATGCGAGGGCTTGTTTTTTGTGGGAAGAGTTTTGAATAACACCATTCCTTTTCTTATATGATGTAATGGTAAGTGATAAAAATATTCCAAGTGTGGTGAAACAGCAAATAAAGTGAAATTCTGCAATTGCTTTTTTTTTTAACATTTTACAATAAAAGTAATCTGTTAGAATGATTCTCCAGGTCACAATTATTCCGTAGATACCAATTAATTAATTAGTGAAAAAAATTCAAAAATTCAAATAATTCTTGCATGTATCACGACTTTCCGAGAGTCGTAACGTTTTCAATTTTTGGGATCTGGGGCTGTGTGAGGGCTTGGTTTTTTGTGCCCGAGCAGATGTTTTATTGATATTATATTTAGGTATGTACGATGATTTGATCGCCTATTATTACATTTCTTTTGTTGTTGATATTTTATTTTTTTTTCGTTATAATTTTTATTGATCCGATTAATTTAATTAACAAAAAGTCCAACAGGAAGTTTACATCAGAGATTAAAAGTAACAGAAATGCTCAAAAATCTAGACAATTCCACCAAAACTCTTAATGATAAACTGAAATGGACTTACAGCTTTCAATTTCAAGTGTGCAGTTCTGTTCATCTAAGGGATACCGGCGTAGATCCATCATGCAAGCTGCCGTGGTTGTAATCCTGAAACAAAAATATAGAATATGTGAAATGCAATCATTCTTGTACATATTATTACAGTATATGCTGTAACTTGTCTAACAAGGCATTGTCATATGCCAAAATGTTTGGCCAATCAATAGACTGAGATTAAACCAATTATTGAGATTGAGACGATCTGGAATTCAGCAATATAATTTAACTAAACATGTATTGTTATACATATCAGGGGCGGACATATCATCGAGGGGCCCCAGATGTGAGGAGGCTCTAAAACAGGTCTAAGTCTGCATTATGAGGAGCTGGATTGCAAATGACCCATATATGGTTCTAGCTCAGCGTCCATCTCTTGTTTAGGTCCACCAGTGATACATATAGTAAAGATTGTCTGGAAATTGTAGATTTCTTCAGTATGAGAAATTGCATAAATCATAAAAAAATAGGTTAAAATATTATAAGGGTTATATAGGACTTTAATATTGATTACCTCTTATTAGGATATCTGATTGGTCGGGGTGTGACACCCAGCACGCCTGCCAGTCAGCTTTTCCCGGTGCCACTGCTGGCCAATACTAATCAGTTGCGTAAATGTGAAGTACAGCTCTGTCAACTGTATAGTGGCCAATGCTGGGTACTGCAAATAAATGGACCTGTGCAGTGCAGCTCTTAAAATGAGTGGTAGTGGACGGCTGCTGCATCGGGAACAGCTGATCAGTGGGGGTGCCGGGTGTTGCATCCAACCGATCAGACATTAATGACTAGTGATGAGTGAGTAGTAAGATATTCGGGTTCGGATAGCTCTAACTGAATACTTTCAACTGTTTCAGTATTTGGAGCCGGTTGAGTTCCCCGTTGACTTGCATTGGATATGTTACTCGTTATTCATTCAAAGAATTTGGTTAGAGCTATCCGACCGCAAGTATCTTACTACTCGCTCATCAGTATTAAAGATCTAATGATAGGTAATCAATGTTGAAGTCCTGGACAACCCCTTTAAGTCCTAGTTGTCCTTTATTAACAGCCAGACAGGTCAACTGGCATCCTCTGGTGTCACAGACTCCTGGAACTTTGCCAAAATAATAGTCCCCAAATACAGACTCATGTAATACAGTGTTGGCCAAAAGTATTGACACCCCTGCAATTCTGTCAGATAATACTCAGTATCTTCCTGAAAATGATTGCAATCACAAATTCTTTGGTATTATTATCTTCATTTAATTTGTCTTCAATGAAAAAACACAAAAGAGAATGAAGCAAAAAGCAAAACATTGATCATTTCACACAAAATTCCAAAAATGGGCCGGACAAAAGTATTGGCACCCTCAGACTAATACTTGGTTGCACAACCTTTAGCCAAAATAACTGCGATCAACCGCTTCCGGTAACCATCACTGAGTTTCTTACAATGCTCTGCTGGAATTTTAGACCATTCTTCTTTGGCAAACTGCTCCAGGTCCCTGATATTTGAAGGGTTTCTCCAAACTGCCATTTTTAGATCTCTCCACAGGTGTTCTATGGGATTCAGGTCTGGACTCATTGCTGGCCACCTTAGAAGTCTCCAGTGCTTTCTCTCAAATCATTTTCTAGTGCTTTTTGAAGTGTGTTTTGGGTCATTGTCCTGCTGGAAGACCCATGACCTCTGAGGGAGACCAGCTTTCTCACACTGGACCCTACATTATGCTGCAAAATTTGTTGGTAGTCTTCAGACTTCATAATGCCATGCACACGGTCAAGCAGTCCAGTGCCAGAGGCAGCAAAGCAACCCAAAAAACATCAGGGAACCTCCGCCATGTTTGACTGTAGGGACCGTGTTCTTTTCTTTGAACGCCTTTTTTCTCCTGTAAACTCTATGTTGATGCCTTTGCCCAAAAAGAGAGAACATTCTTTCAAAACGTTTTAGGCTTTCTCAGGTAAGTTTTGGCAAACTCCA
Source organism: Allobates femoralis (assembly GCA_033576535.1). Lineage (NCBI taxonomy): Eukaryota > Metazoa > Chordata > Amphibia > Anura > Aromobatidae > Allobates > Allobates femoralis. The sequence goes on along the minus strand of JARQOC010000003.1, from coordinate 85,674,610 downwards.
GCCTGGCTTTTTTATGTCTCGGGGTAAGAAGTGGGGTCTTCCTGGGTCTCCTACTATACAGTTCCTTTTCATTCAGACACTGACGGATAGTACGGGTTGACACTGTTGTATCCTCGGACTGCAGAGCAGCTGAACTTGTTTGGATGTTAGTCGAGGTTCTTTATCCACCATCCGCACAATCTTGCGTTGAAATCTCTCGTCACTTTTTCTTTTCCGTCCACATCTAGGGAAGTTAGCCACAGTGCCATGGGCTTTAAACTTCTTGATGACACTGCGCATGGTAGACACAGGAACATTCAGGTCTTTGGAGATGGACTTGTAGCCTTGAGATTGCTCATGCTTCCTCACAATTTGGTTTCTCAAGTCCTCAGACAGTTCTTTGGTCTTCTTTCTTTTCTCCATGCTCAATGTGGTACACACAAGGACACAGGACAGAGGTTGAGTCAACTTTAATCCATGTCAACTGGCTGCAAGTGTGATTTAGTTATTGCCAACACCTGTTAGGCGCCACAGGTAAGTTACAGGTGCTGTTAATTACACAAATTAAAGAAGCATCACATGATTTTTCTAAGGGTGCCAATACTTTTGTCAACCCCCTTTTTTATGTTTGGTGTGGAATGATATCCAATTTGGCTTTAGGACAAATCTTTTTGTGTTTTTTTCATTGAAGACAAATTAAATGAAGATAATAATACCAAAGAATTTGTGATTGAATCATTTTCAGGAAGAAACTGAGTATTATCTGACAGAATTGCAGGGGTGTCAATACTTTTGGCCATGACTGTAGGTCCAAAAGGATAGGTCATTAATGTTGAAGTCCTGGACAACCCATTTAAGTCCTAGTTGTCCCAGATTAACAGACAGGTCAACCAGCATACCAAAGTATCCCCTGGTGTCAGACACCTTGAATGGTGACTAAAATATAGCTCCCAAATACAGACCTATGAAATATGTACAAAAGGATGTCATCAATGTTGAAGTCCCAGACAACTCTTTTAAATCCTAGTTGTCCCAGATTAAAAGCCAGACAGGTCAATAAGTGTACCAAGTATCCTCTGGTATCACAGACTCAGGAACGGTGCCAATTTAATAGCCCCCTAATGCAGATCCATGAAATAAGTCCATATAATCACATACAAAAAGAAGCACATTCATTTCTACCATTCTCCACAGCATACTGTACCTAGATATTGTAAATATGGATGATACTTTATTATGTAATTATTTAAGGAAAAGTTTTTTAATTACCGTACTTTTTTTTTTTGTTTATGCTGCAAAATTTCACTTAGGAATTCTTATTCCCTGTCAGATTGGTTTACAACTCACTCAGTCTAAAGGCAGCTGTGAAATCCAGTATTAGTAGTAAATTTATAGTACAAAGGTGGGGAGTCTGAAGAAGTCATTACAGAACACCCCGCAGGTAAATTAGAGAATCTGATAACACAATTACACATCAAATTCTCTCCTCTTCACTTTGTGTTTGTTTTTGTCACATACTAAGTGTTATTTTTTATGTTCTTTTTGTTTCTTTGAACAGTAATATTTATATTCAACAATATAATGTATTTTATTCCCAATAGGCAAAAATGAATTAATGATGAATACAAAAGTAACAACAGGAGAAGCTGGAATACCACTAACAGTTTGCTTTTTTTAATGGTAGAAATATACTTTGATGACATATAAAAAAAATGCATAAGCATAGAATAGATAAAAAAGACACTAGGGTGAAAAAAACATGTAGGGTCTACGTTTCTGCAGTGGGGAAAATACTTATTTCATTCAATAAAATTCAAATTAATTGTGTAAAAATCATACTATGTGATTTTCTGGATTTTTTTAGATTCTGTCTCTCACAGTTAAAGTGAACCTACAATAAAAATTACAGACCTTTGCATTGTTTGCAGGTGGGAAAAAAAATTACAGACCACTGCTTTGTTTGCAGGTGGGAAACTTGCAAAATTTGCAGTGTATCAAATACTTACCGTACTTTCCCCACTGTTTATCACAAACATGATGACCAAAATTGGCTACTATAAAAATACGAGTTAAAGAAAATAGTACAAAAATTGATTGAAATCTTAAAGAGGTTTTCCCATAAACAAAGTTCTTTTTAGTCAATAAATCTTGGAATATTAAAAGGTTCCACAATTGGATGTGTTTAGTGGAATGGCCGTGTCTGACCGTACAGTGACATGGTCTGATCGTACAACATTGCTTGTGTTGAGATAATCTTATATATGTGTCCCTGCTATAAGAATGGCTTCACACTTGTGTTAGCCTGCGCTGCGCATTGCGGCGGGCGAACGCAAGCCGAGTCCAAGCACCGCCAATCCCTATGTTTAACATGGGGACACACGGTGTATGCGCTTGGGTGTGGATGGCCGTGCACTCTCATTGCTCCCCGTGTGTGATTTGTACGCATGCGGATGCTTGCGTACAAATCATATATTCTCGTCCGCACCATGAACGCAACATGTTGCAGATTCGGTTTGGATGAGAATGTATGATTTGTATGCAAGCATCCGTCCCTCTAAACTTTCATCTCGAACAAGGAGAAGACTGATCAGAGATGCAGCCAAGAGGCCCATGATCACTCTGGATGTACTGCAGAGATCTACAGCTGAGGTGGGAGAGTCTGTCCATAGGACAACAATCAGTCGTACACTGCACAAATCTGGCCTTTATGGAAGAGTGGCAAGAAGAAAGCCATTTCTCAAAGATATCCATAAGAAGTCTCATTTGAAGTTTGCCACAAGCCACCCGGGAGACACCAAACATGTGGAATAAGGTGATCTGGTCATATGAAACCAAAATTTAACTTTTTGGCCACAATGTAAAACAATATGTTTGGTGTAAAAGCAACACAGCTCATCACCCTCAAAACACCATCCCCACTGTCAAACATGATAGTGGCAGCATCATGGTTTGGGGCTGCTTTTCTTCAGTAGGGGCAGGGAAGATGGTTAAAATTGATGGGAAGATGGACGGAGCCAAATACAGGACCATTCTGGAAAAAAAACCTGTTGGAGTCTGCAAAAGACCCTGAGACTGGGACGGAGATTTATTTTCCAACAAGACAATGATCCCAAACATAAAGCAAAATCTACAATGGAATGGTTCAAAGATAAACGTATCCAGGTGTTAGAATGGCCAAGTCAAAGTCCAGACCTGAATCCAATGGAGAATCTGTGGAAAGAGCTGAAAACTGCTGTTCACAAACGCTCTCCATCCAACCTCACTGGGCTCCAGCTGCTTTGCAAGAAAGAATGGGCAAGAATTTCAGTCTCTCAATGTGTAAAACTGAAAGAGACAAACCCCAAGGGACTTGCAGCTGTTCTCATAGCAAAACGTGGCTCTACAAAGTATTAACTCAAGGGGCCGAATAATAACATAATAATAATAAATCTTTATTTATATAGCGCCAACATATTCCGCAGCGCTTTACAATACAGCCCACTTTTCAGTTTTTTATTTGTTAAAAAAGTTTAAAATGTCCAATAAATTTCGTTCCACTTCACGATTGTGTCTCACTTGTTGTTGATTCTTTACAAAAAAATTTGAATTTATATCTTTATGTTTGAAGTCTGAAATGTGGCAAAAGGTTGAAAAGTTCAAGGGGCCAAATACTTTCACAAGGTACTGTATGAGGTCAGCCAGACATCTAAATTTTCCCAGCAACCTACAAACCTGGTCCTTGTGATTCTTTTAATCAGTATCGTAGCACTACAGATACCAGAGTAGCCAGTCACTATGGCCTTGTTCACACATATCAGCTTTTTTTGCATTCTCTGTGTTTTTTAGCTGTTAAAAAAAACGCACATGCGTTAACGCATGGTGCACTTAAGTGTAGCTGCATTTTTTAACAACACATGCGTTTTTTTCACCATTTCAAAACACACGGCATGCAGCGTTTTTTGGGTGCTGTAAAAAACGCATTTTTGTAAAAACCGCATGCGTTTTTTTAACATGGGGGCCTATGGGAAACGAATGCGTTAATGCATGACACATATAGTCACCTGCATTAACGCATGCGTTAACGCATATGCGTTTTTAATGAAAAATGACTAAGGCTAGGGTCACACTTCAGGTGTGCAGCGCTGCCCATAGATCTACTGTATAACCCTTCAGGACCTCGGACAGCGCACATACTATACCTACAATAGCTATAGTATGCGCGCTGCTCTCAGAGGAGTCGGCGGCTTCATTCATAAAAATATACAGCAGCCGACAGGGGCCGGCTACTGTACATCTACAATTACATCATTATATGCCCATCTGAGTGGGTGGTATGTCTCTAGGAGGGGTGGGCACCCCCTAGAGACGTTATAGACACTTTTATTAATAACATTTTATCTTTTAAAACACTGAGAACAGTTTGCTCATCCTTGCGGTAGCAGAGATGAGCAAACTATCCGGTAACCGGTTTGCTCCTGATCACACATCCAGAGCAATCTGGTTACCGGATTGCGGCTTTAGCAATCCGGTTAAGGGATTGCGGCTTGTCTGAAGCCAATTGTGTTCACCGCATCCAGATCTGGATGCTGTGAACGCAATTCTAATTTTAAGTGTGACCCTAGCCTAAGTCCAAAAACTTCCAAAAATGTTCAGAACCACAGGGGACACTATTTGGCACCCTTAAAAAAACTGATCAGTTTTCTAAAGGCTAAAAAACGCATTGGTATGTGTGAACAAGGCCTATCTTACACGTGTGCATTGTGTACATATAAGTGTGTGCCTGAGCATTGTGTGTGTATGACTGTGTGCGTGTGCATTGTGTATGTATGACTGTGTACAAGTGAATTGTGTACAAATAATTGTGTTTGTGTATAACTGTGTGCATGTATGACTGTGTACGTGTGCATTGTGTTCATATGACTGTGTACATGAGCATTGTTTATGTATGTCTGTGCGCGTGTGCATTGGGTACATATAATTTGGGACATGAGCATTATGTATGTATGACTATGTACGTGTGTATGTGTGACTGTGTAGGTGTGAATTGTGTATGTATGACTGTGTGCGTATGAATATGTACATGTGCATTGTGTATATATGACTATGTACATATGCAATTGTGTACGTGTGCATTGTGTATATGAGACTGTGTACATGTGCATTGTGTATGCATGACTGTGTATGTGTAAATTGTGTATGTATGACTGTGCATTGTACTGATGCTCTGAGCAATGTCCTGCTGGGAATCCTTATCTTGTAGCTTTAATCTAGATGTTCTTTTAAAGGTTACCTCCTACCTAAACAAAATAGCTGTTACAGTTGGTGCTTCTGATTTTTTGCAGGCTATTATAGTCCCTCCTGATACCTGCAGGGAATGATGGCAAAGCCCACCTGGCCATGCAAATTCCTAAAAACTCAACATTAATTTGATTGGCATCAATCAATTCCTTCATCTCTAATAGTTACCTCTTAAAAAGGCAACTGCTGCCATGGTCAACAGATATTAGGGAATTCTTGCCTTCAGAAACCCAGGAAACAATTTAATTTGCTTAGGTGTAACAATTGATGTGCATATCTCAAGAAACTAATGGCATGGTGGCAAAGACACGACTGAGACAAGGTATAAAGGTAAAAGTCTGTATTAACCAACATGGTAAAAGTACAAAAGCGAGAGTGCAGCAAGCAATGCAGAGTTAATAAATTATGCAAATAATAGTTCATTCAGTGATGCCAAACAGAATAGTATATCAGTAATAGTATCTATAAGTAACAGTTTACACTAAGAAAGGCATGGAAATGTTATAGTCTCTGGTAACAAGTCCAGAACTGGATGCAGTGCAGCATAACAAAAGCAAAGTCCAGAACAGTCCTGAGTACTGCAACTGCAACCAAAGTAAACTAACAGGAAAGCCACAGCAGAGCTTTTAGAGCAAACTGAGCTTACATGAGGTGAGGCAGGCTGACAGAAGCTGATGCAGAAAGACACAACCTGTACAGAGCTGCTTGATGCAGGAAGCAAATCAGAAGCAGGTATAGTAACCTGGACATCAGACTGCAAGTAGCTGGAAAGAGTAGAACCGGAATAGCTGGATTAGGAGCACAAACTTGAGATACTCAAGGAGCCAGGTATCCAAACAAAATACTCAAGTAAGGCCTGGAAAATGGACCGGAGCTTATATAGGCAGGAAAGCAGGAACACTTGAACAGGAATGAGGCAGCAGATGCTATCTTGGATAAGGGCAAGGAGACACAAACGGTAATCTAAAGAGCCGGAATCCTGACATTAGCCTGACAAAAATTGATACTTTGTAACGGCCATTCATATGGTCATCTTTTAATTGTCCTAAGTCCACCAGTGACTGACACTGCTGTGTAGCAGCTTTGTGCACTAACTTCTAGGAGGGGCTCCTAAGTGGGTCTTCACAGTCAATGACATTCATTGGGTCTAAAAGGGAACATCTACAGGGATTTTACCATTATGTAAACTCATTTACAGACACTAAGAAATTAAGAGAACCAACCAGCAGATTTTAGGACTATAAAATGAACCAGTTCCTTACAGGCTCTGGGATACTGAGTGCAATCATACCTTTAGTTCAATGATTACAGGTATGATTGAAGAGAAAACTGTTATCAAACATTGGGAAACAAGTGCAGCATAGGGATCGGTGTGTGCAGAACATTAGCATAAGAGGAGTTGGGTTTCTTTGTATTACTCCCCTTTTTGCTCTAAGCCAAACCCTCCCTGCCTCTCTCCTCCCCTCTCAGTCCCTCCCTGTGTCACTCGACCAGGCAGGTCCTGTGTGCCCCAACTCATCACTCCACCCTCTCCTCTATCTCCTGCTTCTGCTGGGAGTTGTAGTGTCTCTGGATCTGCAGACTGTGTGATGGAGCATGTTGGGTGTTGTAGTGTCTCTGGATCTTCAGACTGTGTGATGGAGCATGCTGAGAGCTGTAGTGTCTATGGATCTGCAGACTGTGTGATGGAGCAATCTGAGAGCTGTAGTGTCTATGGATCTGCAGACTGTGTGATGGAGCATGCTGGGAGTTTTAGTGTCTCTGGATCTGCAGACTATGTGATGAGCATGCTGGAAGTTATAGTTTCTCTGGATCTGCAGACTGAGTGATGGAGCATGCTGGGAGTTGTAGTATCACAGGATTTGCAGACTGTGTGATGGAGCATGCTGGAGGTTGTAGTGTCTCTGTATCTGCAGACTGTGTGATGGAGCATGCTGGGGGTTGTAGTGATCCGGATTTGCAGACTGTGTAATGGAGCATGCTGGGAGTTGTAGTGTCTCTGGATCCTTAAACTGTGTGATGGAGCATGCTGGGAGTTATAGTGTCTGGATCTGCAGACTTGTGATGGAGCATGCTGCTGGTGGTAGTGTCACTGGATCTGCAGACTTGTGATGGAGCATGCTGCTGGTGGTAGTGTCACTGGATCTGCAGAATTGTGATGGAGCATGCTGCTGGTTGTAGTGTCTCTGGAACTGCAGATCCTGAGCCTGTGACATTACAACTCCCAGCATGCTCCATGGATAGATCCCCTCTACTGTCGTCTGTGATCTGTGATGACAACAGCAGGGATCTGTCCCGGTCTGTGAAAGGAGCCAATTCAAGACGTGTAGAGACTGGAGGGTGTGGGGCCTTCTTCTGCTTGTGATGATCACAAGCAGGGAGATGGAGGGAGAGAATGGAGGGATGAGGGTTTGTCTTAGAGCAAACAGAGGAGTAATACAAAGAAACCCAGCCCCTCTTATGCTAATGTGCCGCACACTCCATCCCTCTGCTGCACACATTTTCTGATGTTTGATAACAGATTTCATTGCAATCATACCTGTAATCATTGAAGTAAAGGTATGATTGCACTCAGTATCCCAGAGCCTGTAAGGGACTGGCTTCACTTTATAGCCCTAAATCCTGCTGGTTAGTTCTCTTTAAAATAATAAAAAAATAAGGTATAAGAAAAATAGCAGGAAAGCTTGCGGTATTTATATGCCAGACACAATATGCTATGCTTTTGTTTAACAGCATGTAGTCATTTTCTGTTGACACAAGAATACCCAGTGTATGATGCTCACATAGATTCAATGCTTCCAAAGTTTATAAAGTTTATAATTTGTCTGATGCTGGCCCTAAGGATGCAGTTCTATTATCAACGAGTAAAAGTGACTAGAACAAAAAGCTGTAGGCTATAAAGAAAGGAAAGTCTTTCAAGTGCAGGCTGCAAGAAAACAAAGCTGAAAAGGTTAGCAGGGGTTTGTGCAATGCAGATGCTGGAAAAAAACAAACTTTTATCTTATGTAACATCCACGCTCTTATCTCAGACTGAATAATCTTGTCTTTTTAACTAATTAGTTATGAACAAAATATGTACAAAATATCTGTATTTTAGTTTGTGATAATGGACAATGCAGGATATTTTCCTATGAAAGGCCTACATTTTCGAAGTATGATGTTACAGACAAGAGAAAATTATAACAAGGGCGTTCTGGTCAACCAACAAGGAATCAGAGCTCCTGTAGGTCCATAGACATATTGACCCATTACAATTCAATTCTTCAGTATTAGCACAGCGCTGATGCCTGAAATAGAAAATTACAGGGGAGCTGCATGACATCATACAAGTCTTCCTGTTCTACACTTTTATTATGATGCAGATGGCACAATTATGTCATCAAGTCACCTGCGTTAATCAGAGAGTATACCTCTCTCACTTTGTGCAGAGCACAATGTGAGATAGAGTACAAAGATTGGAATAGCACAATGGAAGGGGAAGCGCAACAGGGAGTGAGCACAATGGGGAGACAGGATGCACAATAGGGGTAGGAGAGCATAATTGGAGGGAAGCACAAAGGGAGTGAGCACAATGGGCAGAGGGGACGCACAATGGGGGTAGGAGAGCACAATAAAAGGAAGAGTGTTACGCTCATAGGAGGCAGGCGTTTGGAAGTGAGCCCACTGGGCCACAGCTCACAGAGTGGCTTGACTAGGGTTTTTGACCTGGTTTTCTCCAGAGCCTCTAAAGGTGAGGGTGTTGTGCTGCAGTCAGGAAGCCGGTGCCAGTCGGATAGACTGAATGTGTGACAGTTGGCCCCAGAGGTATGGAGTCAGACTGTCTCTGGAGAAGGTTGGCGGAGCCATACGGCAGATGCTGACAGGTAGTGGTACTCAGCAGAAGTGGATAAGTGCATGACATAGCATGCAGCTCCAGGCTGTAGCAGGCTGGTGATGGTAGGAGTCGGCCTTCGCAGACAGGTGCTGGTTAGTAACAGACCGGTGCAGGCAGATGTAGAAGGGCTTAGGATGAGACGCACGTTAGCAAGGAGTACAGCTATCAAACACAAAACAGGCCAAGGAGCAGTTTTGAATTTAAGGGCAACTGGTCCTTTAAATTTCAGAAGAGTATGGCCCACGCCACCTAAGTGCACTCCTAGGAAACCTTCCAGGGGACGCAGGCCCTGGGAGCTGGAGGAAACAGTAAAGGAATGGACAGATGGTGTGGGACTACGGGAAGGAGCTACAGGAGCACAGCCAGGGAGAAGGCAGAAGGGACAGGGCCATGGCGCAGGTTGAGCATGCCATGGATGCCGGTCTCCCTGCCACATGGAGACCAGCACTTAGTGCCAGGCGTTACAGTACCTTTCCCTCTTACGAACCCCTTTTTCAGGCCTGACAAGAACTTCTTCATGAGATGAGGGGCATTAATATTCTCTCTAGCTTCCCATGACCTTTCCTCAGAACCAAAACCCTTCCAGTCATCTAAGAAGAGAGCCCTGCCACCTCTTTTTTTCATAGCCAGGATATTGTTTACCTCAAAGACATCCTCAGTGACAGGGGCTGGCAAAATACTTAGATCTCTGAAGAATTGGCTGAGGAACCGCATCTTGAGGATGGAGTTATGGAAGGAATTAGGAATTATGCAGGGAGGCTGGGAGCTTCAATTCGTAGGACATTTCATTGATCTTCTGGAGCACCTCAAAGGGACCAAGGAAGTGAGGACCCAATTTGTATGAGAGTATCTTGAGGTAGATGTACCTGAAAAAAAAACAAATCTTGTCTCCAGGCCAGAATGGAGGAGGATCCAGGGGTCTCTTATCCACGTGTTTCTTGATCCACATGGACGAATCCTTCAGAGAGGTCTTGGTCTCAGTCCAGATCTTAGAGAAGTTTTTCACAAAGTCCTTGGCTGTTGGGTTATAAGGAAAGCAAATCACAGGGGTCAGGATCTAGGTGCCATATACCACAAAGAATGGGGAGTTAGTAGAGGACTCACTGACATGGTTGTTGTAAGAGAACGCCGCCAAAGGCAGCAGCTTGACCCAATCATTTTGGTGTCTGTTAACAAAGTATTGTAGGAAGTTGGTAATAACTTGGTAAACCCACTCCACTTGACTGTTGAACTGTGAGATAAGATGAGGAGACGTTCACAGTGACAGCCAGCATCCTACAGATAGACCACCAGAATCAGGAGGTGAATTGGACTCCTCTGTCAGATACAATATGGAGTGGTAGGCCATGCAGGCGGAAGATGTGTTAAATGAAGAGTTCGGACAGGAGACCGGTCAGTGTAATGAAGTAGGCCATCTTAGAGAAGCTGTCCACTACTACCTAGATGACAGAGCATCTTGAATACAATGACAAGTCTGTGATGAAATCCATGGAACGGCTGGTATTGACAGAGGCAGGAGACACCCAGCAGGAAGTTCCTTGGGTGTTTTGTGGGCAAAGATGGACAGGCAAAAACCAAGTCCTTGACATACTTGTGCAGAGCTGGCCATCAGTATTGACGTGAGATAAGCTGAGCAGTCTTCTTCTGACTGGCATGACCGGCCAATTTGGAGGCATGACCCTAGAGCCACACACCCTTCCTGACCCTCTCAGAGACAAGTCATGACTTTTTGTAGAATTTCTATGTGTATCTAGGCTGAAAAATGTTGACAATTTGTAATATACATCATGTCAATATTTTGCATTGTCACCCAGATATCACCTATTTGCGTCTGCCAGAAAATGACCAGGGGGCATGTTTGTGTTGGAGTCTGCATGTAAATACAGAACTGGTCAGTGAAGCTGAGGACTGCAGTTACCGGCTCTCTGTGCATAACAGAAATGGCTCCACTGCACAGAGAGCCTGTCCCGTCTATACCGCAAGTGAAGTAGTGCCCGGAATCAAATCAATGGGAAAGTCATACGGTCTGTGAGGTGGAAGTGTCTTGGGCTCCATTTTATCAAAGATTTCTGTACACGGCAAGTAGCAAGATGGTGAACCTGCCGGCAAGGCCGGACTCTCGAGATAGGATTATCCAGTGAAATACATCTCCAGAATGCCAATCCAAAATGGGTTTATGTCTTTGTAGCCAGTGAAGACCCAGAAGACACGCATGTGACAGGTTGGGCAACACATAAAAGACAATCCTTTCCTTATGTATAGCTTCTGTCCACAGCTGTACCTGCTTCATGATACCTAAAATGGGCTCCTTCACTGGTCTACCATCCATCAAAGCAATGATTAGGGAGAGGCTTTACCAGAATTTGGTATTGTTGAGCCACGGACTGCTACATGAAGTTGCAGAGGGCCTCCTCTCATGAGACCTGTCACCGGATTGTTCTTGGAACCTTAGGTCGATCCAAGGAACTTGAGCGATCAAGTCATCCAGAGTAGAAGGAACATCCTGTTCAACTAGCTTGTCCTTAATTCGACCAGACAGGCCCTGCCAAAAGGCCCTGACCACAGCTTCATCCTAATTCAGATGAAATGGTATGGAAGCGTATGGCGTACTGGCATACAGTGAGGGAACCTTGGTGCAAGGTGAAGAGTGAGGCTGTAGCGGAGGTGACTCGACTTGGCTCATAAAAGACCATACAAAAGGACTCCAGAAAAGCAGACAGGTTGGAGATGATGGAATCATCTTTCTTCATTTTCCAAGCTAGAGCTTATCCCTTCAGATGAAAAACGAGTAAAGCGACTCTGGCCCAAACAGTAAGGTACTAGTGACAGAGGAGGTTCAAGTGTATCTGACACTCGGTGAGCAATCAACGGCACAGCTTAGGATCTTCATTATAGCGTGGAGGTTTGTATAGGTATGGAGGCACCATGGATGCAGTGCAGAGGTTGCTGCTGGATCTGGAACAGCGGCCTGGGTAGGGGCTGGAGTGACTGCAGATTTTAGGTTATACAGGTGTAAGGTAGCGGTTAGGATCGGCACGACGGAAGGCAGTGACTCAGGCAACTGTTCACACAACACACAGTTTAATGGTACAGTCCAGGTATATTACAGACCTCCAGGTTCTGGGGGCACAGCTGGTACAACTCTGTTCACCCAACACACACAGTACCTCTGTACCTAGGACAGGCTCTGTCCTGGCCGGCTCCACTGGTGAGGGCCAGGTCCTCACTGCTAGGCTGTGTTATCAGCACACAACCTCTCTCTCTCTGCACAGTCCTCTCTGAGAGAGCTCCCAGGCTGCTGTTAGCTTCACACAGCAGATCCTCCTGTTCTGATCCCACTCCTCAGCCCAGGGCAGCTCATATCATCTCCTATCCCATCACAGGTGGGCTGAGTGCTTTCCATCAGCACTTAGCTCAGATCTCACTTCTGTTAACCCTGTGAGTGATGCCACAGAGCAAAAGATACAATCCCCCATGTGCTGTGCACCGGTCAGGGGACACATCGGGGTCGCATCACCACATACCTCCCCCCTCTGTTCAAGCCCGTGGGGCGGAACACCAGCCCACGATCCGGGGCCTCGAGACAGGGGCTCCCCGTCCTCGGAGCCCACCGGTCGAGGGGACAGTCGACCAGGGCCGTCCGCGTCTGACACGCGGTCCCGTACCGGCACCAACTGTTTCCTTGTGTACCAAGACCAATCGGACCCAGTCACTCTATGTCTCAAAGGCATATCTGTGGGAGGTCTCCCCCTCCCCCATCGGCCAGTGTGGTAGCGCGGTCCACCTATCCTTTTAGCTATGTGGAGTCCTGACGCTATGTCGTCTGCTACACGATGGGGCAGGTCATCTGAGTCCCGTAGCCCTAAGTCCACAGTGGAGTCACTGTCTGTACCATGAGTACATCTACGGGTCTTGGGACGTTGTGGTTGGCGCTTCTGCACCTGTATGCGGGGGTTGTACGCTCTGAAACCTCCTGCCTTTACCTTTAGGGAACACCTATCGGGATTACACTCTTTCCCTATAGTGGTGACCCCCATGGCAGGTGTCCCAGAGTCGGGATCTTTGGGCTCAGGGCCTGGACCATTCACTACCTGAGGATTAGTTTGCCTCTCCCACAGAGTCCAGAACAGAGGAAAATCCCTCCCCAAAATCATATCGAAAGGCAGTGTCTTCACCACCCTCACTTCATGTCGAACCCGTCCGGACAGGGTAGTGATAGTGACCCTCCTTGTTGGATACCTACGGTGGTCCCCATGGACCCCAAGCACTCGCACCGTACGGCCGGTGGGTTGGGATCTAGAGGCCAAGGAGGCACACACAAGGGTCACACCACTCCCTGAGTCCAACAGGGCCATAGCGTCATATCCATTGAGCCGAACCTGGCACAAAACACTCCTTTTACGCCCAGTCCCATAGCGTCCTGCCCTGGCAGATTGGGCGAACATGGACATCCGGCGGGTATACCCACAGTCCATGGACTCCGTGTTGAGGGGACACTGCGCCATTGCGTGTCCTGACTCCTGGCATCGCCAACACCTTATGGCGGGGAAAAAATAATTTACGGTGCCCCGCTTAGGAGACCCGGGTTTCCGTCTCACTTCTGGGCAGTGCACATTCTCTGCCTGTGGTGGGGTTGAACCCAGCAGAGGCCCGGGTTGGGGGTCCCTAATTGCCGGTTTGGTGGATGCGGTCCGCCGTGCTGCACGCAGTGTCCCAGAGTCCCGAATCAAGTCTTGTGTAGCCACATGCCGCTCCACCACACTCACTACCTGATCTAGGGTACCCGGGTCACCTTGTCCCACCCACTGTTGGATGGAGACAGGCAGAGTGCGCACAAACCGGTCAACAACCACCCTCTCTATCATTTGTGCGGGGCTCAGGCTTTCAGGCTGCAGCCACTTCTTTACCAGGTGCAACAAGTCATAGGCCTGAGACCGGACGGGTTTACCCTCCTCAAAGGACCACTGGCTTACCCGTTGAGCCCTTACATACGTATTAACCCCCATTCTGGCAAGGATCTCACCTTTCAGAGTCCCATAGTCCATGGCGTCCTCTGTGCAGAGGTCTAGGTAGGCTTTTTGGGACTCTCCGGTTAGGTAAGGCGCCAACATTTCAGCCCACTGCTCTGGCGGCAGTTTCTCCCGCTCTGCAACCCTCTCAAATACCGCCAGGAAAGCTTCCACATCATCCCCCGGGGTCATCTTTTGCATGGCACGCCTTACCGCCTTCCGGACGCTGCTGTCATCTCCTTGACCTGGGGATGGAGCCGCTGGCTTTGCACGGATTGCCTCCGTCAGAAGATCCAACTGTCGCTGCTGATGCTCCTGTTGGCGCTGCTGATGCTCCTGTTGGCGCTGCTGATGCTCCTGTTGCTGCTGCATTTGCCTGATCAAGAGCTGATTAGCCTCCTGTTGTGCGACCTGCTGTTGCTGGTGCATTTGCTGCTGTTGCTGCTGTGCTTGCACCAGGTGCTTAAGCAAGTCCTCCATGCTGGCTGCTGGTTTGTACTGTAGCGTAGCAGGTTTCACCACTGACATGTGTGAACTGAGTTTGCCTTTTTTTTTTTTTTTTTTTTCACCAAGTCATTGCCGTCAGCAACCAGGTTGCTGTGCCCGCATTCTCCACCACATGTAAGGTAGCGGTTAGGATCGGCACGACGGAAGGCAGTGACTCAGGCAACTGTTCACACAACACACAGTTTAATGGTACAGTCCAGGTATATTACAGACCTCCAGGTTCTGGGGGCACAGCTGGTACAACTCTGTTCACCCAACACACACAGTACCTCTGTACCTAGGACAGGCTCTGTCCTGGCCGGCTCCACTGGTGAGGGCCAGGTCCTCACTGCTAGGCTGTGTTATCAGCACACAACCTCTCTCTCTCTGCACAGTCCTCTCTGAGAGAGCTCCCAGGCTGCTGTTAGCTTCACACAGCAGATCCTCCTGTTCTGATCCCACTCCTCAGCCCAGGGCAGCTCATATCATCTCCTATCCCATCACAGGTGGGCTGAGTGCTTTCCATCAGCACTTAGCTCAGATCTCACTTCTGTTAACCCTGTGAGTGCTGCCACAGAGCAAAAGATACAATCCCCCATGTGCTGTGCACCGGTCAGGGGACACATCGGGGTCGCATCACCACACAGGCTATAGTATACGTATTGTGTTGGTGTACTTCTTAGATTTCTTTGTGATGCCTTGTTAGTTCCACATATATGTATGTGATTTCTATTCTTTAGAACAGTATATTTTATATTATGACCTACTGGTTCATGTATTTTCTTTGTGTTGGTGTCTTTAGCATATCCAAGGGATCCTTTGTAGATTCAGGTCTCTTCTTCAGGCTTAGTAATGACACATTCTCAACACACACACACATATATATATATATATATATATATATATATATATATATATATATATATATATATATACACACATATAGAAGGTTCAATCAGCATTGCATAGTGGTCTGTGTTGGGGGGAAAGAAAGAGCATCTGGTTATTAAATACCAGAGTTCAGAGATAACACGAGTGATAGCTTATTGTCCTTCCAAGATTTTAATTTTCCTCAATTGATGTAAAAAGTCATGAATCTATGTGACACATTCATTCCTGTTTGAAAGTGTCAAAGGTCAACATAAGTTTTTATTCCTTCATTTATTAAAAACGTATCTTCATGTTAGTGCTTATTTAAGGCATTAACAAATCTTTAAGTGTTCTCAGTTGAGCCTGATATCCCGTATCTTGAATTTGGAAACTCAGTTTAAATAAATGAAAAATTAATTTAAAGAAAATGTGTTTTCCCATTCTAAATTTGATCTGTTTTGCTGAATATTTCAGTTCTGACCTTAGTAAAATATTTTTCCAAATGTGTGCAATTCTAGAATGAAAACTATTATTGTTCAGTGGTTTCATATCTCAGTTGAAATCTTGTCATATAAATTATTATACTTTTATTACTAGACAGTAGATGTGTTGGCAAATAGTCATTTTGTTGCTCTTCATGGATCCTTTTATAAAACAAACACTCTCTTTTTTGCACCTTTAAGTGATATACCATTTCTGTATTATTTTTTCCTTTTCATATGACAGAGGCGCTAGGTACTTAGTGAACAATTGCTACAGACGAGCTGGAACACATACAAAATAACCGCAGTTAAAAGCTGAATTGAGCAGTCGGTGTTCTCTTCCTATGATTACGGAAAAGTTGCAGAGTAGAATTTGCCCTAGTAAACAAAATATTGTATTGGAGAATGTATAGTAGATAACCTTTGTCACAGCTAGAACACAAATATTTCAAAATGAATCCTCCATTCCATAGGCTCTATGCTGGGGACAATGAAACTTTCAGCATCTGTGGAAGCCATGGTAGTTTAATATACAATTGCTTTTTTCGATTCCCTGATAAATGCCTACAAGGAAAAAATCCCTCAGGCAACTCTTAACCTAACCTCTAAGCCTAACCCTAACCCCTAACCCTAGCACATAACCCTATCACCTAAACCTAACCCTAACCCCAACCCTAACCTCTAATACATAACCTTAACATCTAACCCTAAACCTAACCCTAATCCCAACCCAAAACCCTAACCCCTAACCATAAAACATAACCCTAACACCTAACCCCTAAACCTAACCCTAACCCCAACCCTAATCCAACCCTAACCCCTAACCATAACACCTAACCATAACACCTAACCCCACCTAACCCCTAACCTTAACACCTAACCCATAACACTAACCATAAAACATAATCCTATCACCTAACCCTAATCCCAACCCCATCCCCTAACACCTAACCCCTAAACCTAACCCCAACCCTAACCATAACACATAACTCTAACACCTAACTATGACATCTAACCCTTAAACCTAACCCTAACCCCGACACTATGGCATTTTTCAGGTCATGGTCATCCTTTTATGCATGTCTGTAAGTTAATAAGTGAATTGCAAAGTTGCTTGTTTTTATAAGCATTTTGCAATTTTACCCATTACGTTGGAAAAAAACCCCTTTAAAAGTACAACAATTATCTGTATACAGCTCCTATGTGAACCAGTATATCCACATTGTAATATACTACAAATAAAGCCTATGACAGCTTATCAAGGATTAGTTCCTGTAAAAATTAAAAATTGATACATTGATATAGCAATAAACCTGTCATAATGTAATGGTAAAAGAGGGCCAATTTATTAAAACACATCACACCCGGAAGAGGGAATGCCCCGTGAACGGATTGACACAAACAGGAACACCAGGGAAGATGTAAACAGAAGGCCCTAGCATTAGGGAGAGGGGGACCAGGGGTCACCTCCTAATACTCACCTGAGGCTGAACCCTGTGCTACCTAACATCCCTGTATGGGTCGTTCCTCCCGTTGCCATCATGAGAATAAGCCCTTGCTGACCCTGAACTTTCCCTGGTTAGGCTAGGGCCACACTTGCAGATTTTCCATGCAGTTTTCACACTTGTCATTTGTGAAAAACGCATGGAAAAATGCATCCATAGACCCCCATGTTAAAAATGCATGCCCCAATGCCAAAAACGCATGTCTAAAGGGCCATGCGTTTTGTGGTCGCGTTTTTGGCTCAGCACCAAAAAATAGTGCATGATGCATTTTTTGGTGCTTTTCCAAAAACGCATGCATTTTTTTTATAACATGGGGCCCTATGGGAAACGCATGCATTTTTATATGGCACTAAATGGTACCATGCGTTTTTGCATGCGTTTTTTAAGGGTGCCCCACACATATCAGCAAAAACACATGCAAAAACGCAGGCTGGAAAAAAGCACCTTAAAAAACGCATGTCAAGTGTGACCCTAGCCTTAGTGAGTGGGCCAGTAAGACACCAGTCCCACTAATACAATAAAAACAACACGAAGAAGGTAAGAAAAATGAATGGGGAAAGACACATAAAAGCTCCAGCGGGTTACTTCAACAGAGAACTTCCCAGCTGCAAATAAACAGCACATCAGTTTTCTCCAGAGGCTTCTTCTTCAAAGTGGTCAGGTCAGTACAACAAGACTATAATCAGCATGGAGTAACACTAGGATTGGGTATAAAAGCTAAGAGGAATCTCAGCCAGATATGAAAGTCATTTACCCCTTCAGCCTAAGATGAAAGTAAATCTACTCCAACAAAATATGATAGGGCTTTGATCCAGGGAATTAGTCTGATTACCGTATGTAGAGTCAGGAAGGATATTTGTTCCCCAATGTGGAGCTTAGTGTTTGCCACATTGTTTTTTTTTGTATTCCTATGGATCAACATTTTAGGCTGTGGGCTGAACTAGAAGGACGTAAAGTCTACCCTTAACCCTAATAACTATGAACTCTTTATTCTTCATCTCTTAGGCTAGGGTCAGTCTACCGTTTTTAGCAGATGTCACTGACATCCGCTAAAGACTTAGGCCAGGGTCACATTTGCGTTATGACCCTGGCCTGCCGGATTCCAGTTTTATCTTAGAACTTTTTCCAGCGCCGCATAGCGTTACCGCTATGCGGTGCTGGAAAACGCTGCCCTTAGTTAGCCGCTGTTTACCTTAACGACCTGTCACACAGGCAGCGGCTTGGAGTGCGCTTTACAGCGCCGCACAGGAAACGCTGTCTGCAACGGTTTTCTGTGCGGCGCTGTAAAGCGCACTCCGAGCCTCTGCCTGTGTGCAGGTCGTTAAGGTAAACAGCGGGTAACAAAGGGCAGCGTTTTCCAGCACCGCCTAGCGGTAATGCTATGCGGCGCTGGAAAAAGTTCTAAGATAAAACCGGAATCCGGCAGGCTAGGGTCATAACGTAAATGTGACCCTGGCCTTAGTTATTTTTTCATCAGTGCTGCATGCAGCGTTTCACTGTCCGCACTGCTAAAGCGGCCGCTATACTGCTTGATGTGTGGCCGGTTACTGTGAACAACATCGGGTAATCAGGGACAGCGTTGAGCGGCAGCTGCACTGAAAAGCGCGCATGCGCTGATAAAAAACTGTCAGTGACATCTGCTAAAAGCAGAAGTCTGACCCTAGCCTTACGCTTTGTTCTAAACCTACTTTTTCCCAACACAATTTTCCTTTTTTTTAAACCCGTCTCGTTTCCCTCTCAGTGTTCATGTTTGTTCACTGTGGTTTTTCTCCACTGCCCCATTTCCTTTTCATTGTTCACACACTTTGTATGATCAAACATTATGCTACACAGAAGTGTCTGAGTTGTGACTTGCCCTTGTCTTTTACCTGTAGCAATATTATTAGCCCCTTATCAACTCTAGTATTCAATAGTATTAACTATCGGAGGCATCAGTTCAGTTTTTTGTCTGATGGTTTACACTTTGAAAATGAATATCCATTACAATTTACACATTCACCATTTTTGTACACCTACGGGGAGCGCAACCATCTTGCTGCCCTACCATCACCCCGGAGGTCTGACCCGCAGCACAGGTAACCATACTGGAACCGTAGGTGGCCTCACAAATCCCTTTTATTTTTATTATTTTTACTGACTCTTTTCAGCGACCACCAGGGCCAAAGGACAGGGGACAAGACCCAGTGACATCCCCTGTGAATCAAGTACCTCATGGCCCTGGGGCGGGTCAGAAGCAAAATGAGGCAGCGGAGTATATTACAAAGATTTAAAAGTTTACAATGGCTAAATCTGTAATTTAAAAAAAAAAAAAAGTTGAGTTATTCATAAACATAACAATATTGCATTGAACAGTGATTGACTTCCAATTGCAATGTATCTGTCCGGGTAAATGGAACCTTAACAGTTTTTTACAAGAACTCATCAATTATTACTGATAGCTTTCATTTATGACCAATAATAAATTAATGGTATACAATGTATATATCAATCTATGTTACATTTTTTGATATACAATCTTCTGGTAATGAACCTTCTTTCACAAAAATTTCCTGAAGCTAATTCCTGTGAGGTCTGCAATGACAGTCTCCAGAACCTTTTGGCACAGGAATACTTTTCCATGACACATTTTAAATCCTTTCTGTGAGATAGGAATCTTGAAGAACATATCAGACATAAACTGGTGCATCTGAGCCCCGTCAGACGTAAATAACAAAAATAGGATTATCCGTGCAAGTCTATAAAAAGTTAAGTAAGCAATCTTTCCTTGGCATTTCGAAAACTCACTTTGGTAGCATTACGCTCTCTGTGTATTTAAGATTTCTTAAAGGTTGGCTTATTCCCAATTCCTAACCTGGTACATGGTTGGAATTTATATTCTATCATGTCAGTTAAGAAAAGGCGAAGACAGATTAAAGTTTAATTTCCTTTTTCGCCACAAGGGATTGGGCATTTCATGACAAGGTTTCTATCATTCGGTGTGGGCCATACATTAACAATTCATGCTGTGTTAAATATTACTTCCCACACTAAACTCATAGGAATAGGAAACATTTTTACCAGTATTGTTATAACAGAGTATTTAATTCAAGAAGGTGGAGAACAGATGCTTTTTGCTGTTATACATTTTTTGGCTACTTCCCCACGATGTAAGAAAAATAATTAAACTTTAAATAACACAATGACAATACATCCGTTCCCTGTTGTAGAATTAACACTTATGAGCTTTGCCACTGAAGGATAGTCCAATCCTCAATTACTTTGGATAATATAGCGAACCAGTATATTACAATGACCTAGCATCTCCGAAAAAATCATTTCACCTGGTGATCACCCCAATCAGGGGATATTCTGGGTAAGTCAGTTAGGGTTCATTATATATTATATATAAAATAATTAATATAAATGAACCCTAACTGACATACCGCGAGGATATCCCTTGATTGGGGTGATCACCAAGTGAATATGATATGACACTTCATTGTAACCGGTAGATGTCATCAGGCACCTTCTCCAGGCCCACCATATCTATTGTTATCATTAACTTATATTTCTAAAGCAATTTATTTACTCATTATCTACCAAGGAAACCACAATACATTATTGCTTTTTTGAAAAATGCTCGTATTCAAAATCCTCTAGGTGAATATGTCAATGTCTGGATCGCTATGTTGCGTTCTCCCTAGGTCTGTAAATCACTGTTTTTCTAAGTTGCGGATTCTGGATTCAAGGAATTTGAATACGTTTTGAAAAAGGAATGATACGTTGTAGATTACATGAAATTTGAATGGACATATGCTGATATAGAGGAATGGGAGAACCTCCAAGCTCAAGGGTTGACAAGTTATTGTCCATTTTGGTAAATTGCATTTCGTGATCAAGTACGTGTTCCACTTTTTTCTGAATTTCTGTGAACGCACATTGGACAGCACATGCATGATCAGCTGAATGCTACAGATTTTTTTCCCTAGCTCTAGGCAATATATTATGCAAGGGTCAGGATCATCTTCAATGGACCACGCATAGCTCAACACTAGTGATGAGTGAGCATGCTCGCTGCTACTCGGTACTCGGGATGCTCGGTGAGCACCAAGTACCTCCAAGGTGCTCGGACTCATCACTAATCATTATCGATGTGACGCAAGTATACAGCCCCCTTCAGTGCACAATGTGAGCTGGCACCTCACAGAGAGCAGATTAATTGTTAGGGTCCCTCTGGGGGGCACAGCAAGGTGTTGTATGCTGCATATACTGTGACGATTTGAAAAAGCCCACCCCCCCGCCCTTTCCCAGAAACACTCGGTATATAGCCAGATGTCTGTGGGTGGAGCCTATCACTCATTGACTTGCATTGGCCTCGGTGCTCTGGTAGAGCACCCGAGCATCTTGAAGTGCTCGACCAGAGCATCGAGCACCCAAGCATTTTAATGCTCGCTTCATCACTACTCAACACCACTAATGAACACACATTGCCAAAAGAGAACAGCAAAGGATTCTTGGACTTGTAGTAGAGCACCCTGATCTTCTTCCCTCACACCTTGAAGCTTGTAAGCTTATAGTAGTAGGATCATCTCTTCATCTGTACTAGCCTGTTCATATTTATTATACTTGCTTTTGTATTTTATGTATGTAAATAAATAACTCAGAAGAGGAAAAAAGCGTCACTCATCGAGAGAAGTATAAAATCTTCTTCTTTATTGATCCATTAAAAACCAAGGCAATAAAGGTGTAGGTAGCAGGACGAGGTCAGTCAGGTCAGTCAAGTACAGACGATAGCCATTTCACGCTTATTCACAGAGCTTCTATGGGCCACGAGCGCGAAACGGCCATCCTCCGTACTTGAATTACATCATCTTGCCACTGCACCTTTAATGTCTTGGTTTTTAATGGATCAACAAAGAAGATTTTATACTTCTTCCGGTGTGTGCCCATTTTATTCCTCTTCTGAGATATTTGTTGTTCTGGCTTTTGCTTTTGTCAGAGCACCACAAGTGGGGTTATAATCTAGACACCTGTCCCATTAGCCGAAGATTCAGCTCATATGCAAGTAAGCTGCTGTGGAGCCCACTGGAACGGGGTAGTCGGTACCGGACCGGGTTACTACTGGGGATATCACTGCGGACTTGGTCCGGACCGTGTCCCGGGTTCCGCAAGTAAATGGGGGATATTTACAGGGGAGTTTGTCGTGACACCACCCACGGGTTGTGGTCAGGGCGACCACCACTGCTGCAGAACCTCCGGGGATGGTGTTTGGCAGCTGGAGATGGAACAGTTCTCCGCAGGTAGAGCTTGGTTCCCCCGAGGCAGTGATAGTTAAAGTCTATGATGGATGCTATAGATGTTGCAGGATAGGGATGATAGTGGAGACAGTGGCTGCTTGTGAGGGAAAGTAGGGCTTGAATACAGGGATTACACATACTCACGGTTTTGAAGTTTTCCAAGTCTTTACTGCAGATGTTCTTTAGCAGAGAACTGTCCACGGAGTCTGTACTGGGGTCAGGTTGCTCCCACCCTGTTCGGGTCCACAGCTTCCCACTGCTGCGCTGTGTGTGTGGCCCTGCTGCTGCTTTAGCTGAACTGCTGGCACTATCTCTCCTCACAGGTACCCCTTTGCTAGGCAAGTTGAGTCTTTCCGTGTGCTTCTGACCCCGCTGTATTGCTTCGCTGAGGTACAGTGTAGATCTACAACCTCCACTATCCTGGTGTTTACTGTGCTGCGTGTGTCAGTCACAGTTTCGGATCTAGTATCCGGTCTGTGCGCTCCTCCAGGGCGAGTTGTGAAGTCACTCAGTCTCCCAGATGTGTTCCTCTGTTTCTTGCACTCCTTCCCTCAGACCCTGGCTAGGCCCGGAATTGAGGAGCAGCCTGTAGAGAAGCATGAGGAAGCCTCTTTACAGTACAGTCTCTCTTCCTCAGTTCTCCCAGGAACTGAACTAACTACTTCCTCTTGACCCATAATATATAAGGTGCTATTGCATTGTCAGGTGTTGTGTAGGAAGTGAACCCGTGTTGATGTTTCTGTGGCACTTTAACCCATGGGGTGCCACATTGCCAGAGTAGTCAGTCTGAGGTGGTGGTGCAGACCCTTCTCTTGTGCATGATTTTGTGTTTGGAAATCCTTTTATGCATGCGACTCCTAAAATAAATGAAGCAGGACTCATGGGTCAGGGGGAAAAATCCATCAGTTGTGAAGGAAGGAAGCTGGATAATGCAGGTTGCATAGAAAAGTACATATTAGGCTGGGGTTAGGCTGGGGTTACACATAAGCCCTCAGTCAGTTTTTGGCTTCAGTTTTGTCTTTTTTTTTTTCTAAGTCCAAAAACTGACAGAAAAACGCATTGGGTGTAATAAACACCCTGTGCGTTTTTCTCTGGAGCTAGAAACATTGCCCTGTCCGTTTTTGAGCCAAAAACGCAGTAAACAGCGTTTTTGGCATCAGTTAAAAAAAGCATGCGTTTTTATGCTTTTTTTTAACATGGGGCCCTATGGGAAACGCATGCGCAAACGCATGCACATGCATTTGCGTATGCGTTTGCGCGCATGCGTTTTTTCTGAAAAAAATTACTAAGTCCAAAAACGTACAGGAGTGCAGGAGACACAAAAAGCACCCTATAAAAAACGGATTGGTGATGAAAATGACTTCCAAAAACGGATTTCTATGTGTAACCCCAGCCTCACACATAAGCCCTCAGTCAGTTTTTGGCTTCAGTTTTGTCATTTTTTTTTTCTAAGTCCAAAAACTGACAGAAAAACGCATTGGGTGTAATAAACACCCTGTGCGTTTTTCTCTGGAGCTCAAAACATTGCCCTGTCCGTTTTTGAGCCAAAAACGCAGTAAACAGCGTTTTTGGCATCAGTTAAAAAACGCATGCGTTTTCATGCGTTTTTTTTAACATGGGGCCCTATGGGAAACGCATGCGCGAACGCATGCAAACGCATGCACTTGCGTTTGCGCATGCGTTCGCGCATGCGTTTTTTTAATGAAAATTCCAAAAACGTACAGGAGTGCAGGAGACACAAAAAGCACCCTATTAAAAACGGATTGGTGATGAAAATGACTTCCAAAAACGGATTTCTATGTGTAACCCCAGCCTTAGACTTGAGGTAGTGGACAAAATACATAATAAAAATAACCCCTGCTTGGCTGAGTTTTAACTAGACATCAGCTTCCCAGGCAATACAGGTGGCCAACTACCAGATACATAAAAAAGGACATCCTCCAACTGGAGGCATGCAGTCCTCAGTATTGAATGGGGTCTGAATCTCTGTTCTATACAGAAGCTATGTGTATATAAAGGAGTATTAAGAGCACTAATTTTTTCAAAGCAGGTGAAATGGTTTGAGAAAAGCATCCCTTTGTTTTTTACTATTTCTAGTCTATATGTACCTAATTTTACAGCCGACAGAGTCCAACTTTATTTCTTCAACAAGGGAAACAATATGGAATTTTTCCCTTAGCCCTTGTGATCACCACCAATAATTCTACGGTGACACCTTCATTCTTATTGCACACACTGCACATCTTTCTAAGGGCCACGTCACACACACAGATATCTGTGCAGATATTGTTTGCAGATTTCTGGTTGCAGTGAAAACATGGACACAAGTTTTAGGCGTGTCAACATTGCAACTTTTCGGTTTCCTTAGCTCCGTCAACTCAAAGGTAGTGAACAGCTAAAGAACGATAGACTAAAGGCCACGTTACACACACAGATATATTGGTCACAGATCTCTGGTTGCAGTGAAATCATGGACACATTGTTCCATTTTGTGGCCGTGTACAAATGTAACAATGTGTCCATGATTTCACTGCAACCGGAGATCTGTGACCAATATCTGAACAGACATCTGTGTGTGTAACGTGGCCTTAAGTCCTTGTAGAGTATTTTCACGAGTTCACTCAATAGTCCACAACTTTTTGAAGCAAAACCATCAGTAGCCGGATACAGGAGTCCAACGTTATTATTCCAATTTGCACTTAAGGTATTTTGGAAGTCCTCCGTATCTGTTAAACATATTAAATAAAGGAACAAACTAGTAGTTGTAGCAGAGCTGTAAATAAGCCTCTCAACCAAGTCACTCAATCCTTATCAAGGGAAGAGGGTATAAACCTTAATATAAGTCAGAAAAACAACTAAAACATCTTAACAAACATATCCACCTATGAAGAACCAGAGATTATGCACAGCATACCAGGAAACATGATAAAGAAGAGTAGAGAGAATAGAACAAGAGCAACAGAGAGAGAACGAAGAGAAAGGCTGGGGTCACACTTGGGAGTCAGTTTTTCTGCCTTCTGATTCAGTTTTTTGGAAATTGCCGTTAGGCTAGGGTCTCACATAAGTCCTGGATCCGTTATTTGCATCAGGTTTTCAACTTTCCAATTCTAAGTCCAATTGCTGTTAATGGATGTTGGACTCAAGTGTGACTGATCTGCTATGCGTTTTTTTACAGGACACAAAGAATACAGCAAGCAGCATTTTTTGGTGCAGTAAAAAAACATCAGTTTTTTTAACATGGGGCCCTATGGGAAACGGATCCGTTAAAAAAAGACACCATCCGTTAACAGATCCGTTTTTTCTAGCAATTTTTGGCAAAAAATGGCAAAGTACAAAAAATGCATAGCAGCACAGGAGGGTCAAAAAGCAGTCTTAAAAGAACGGATCCATTAACAAAAAAACTGACTGCCATGTGTGACCCCAGCCATTATTTTTGCATCTTAAAAACGCTATGCATTAATGGATCGTACCTATATGTACCATGCGTTAACGAATGCATTTCCCATAGGGCCCCATGTTAAAAAACCGCTATGCGTTTTTTTTACTCCACTCAAAAACACTGCTAGCAGTGTTTTTGGGTGCAGTAAAAAAAGCATAGCGTTTTTTAGCAGTGCATTTTGCCACTGCGTTTTTTGCATGGGAGCCTATGCATTCGTTAAAAGCATCAGTTTTTCAAGAATTCTAAGTTGAAAAACTGATGCTTTTAATGGATCCAGGGCTCAAGTGTGACCCCAACCAAAGAAAAAAAAAAGAAAAAGGGGGGAGGATTCTAGGGACTGAGATAGGAGTGGATAGGCATACCAATAGGATATATGAGGGGGAACCCCTCTGTAGCATACTGAGCAGTCTAATTTGCATGAAGTAGATCTATATGAGATGAGCAAAATCAGAAGGAAGTAGGTTTAAGTCTACCAAGGTGAACTCACACTATTCAGATACAGTTTGTTCTAGGGTGCTCCGAATGCTTCATTAAATTTTGGAGAATTAAGAAACATCACCCATTGACTCCATGTATGAAGGAACCATCCCTGGCACCAGTCATCTCCACAGTAAGGTCCTCCAGCTTGTAAATCCGGCCCATTTCTTCAAACCATTCAGTCAGTAAAGGACAAGGTGGTGTCTTCCGATGTCTTGGAATGATTGCTCTTGCCGCTGTGAGGAGGAAACGGACTATGTCCCGTTTTTGGGATTTAATGGAGCCTGGTTGTATTGATAATAGTTCAGGCACACTCATAGGAAAGAGGTACACCAGGGCCGGCGTCAGCACCCGGCATACCTGGGCAAGTGCCGGGGACCTGAACTGCTGGGGGGCCCACTGGCCATCAGGGACAGGCAGCCCTGACAGCCAGGGGCCCATTAAGTACAGACAACCAAGAGAACAACCAGCCTCAGCAAGCAGCTGAGTGCTCAGCGGAGATGCCAGTGCACATGGCTAATTTGCATGCAATGCACATTAGCCATTTGCTGGCTCCGGGGAGCAGTGGAGCTTCCTCCTCTGACTACAGCATGATGAGTCATCACTGTGCCCTCATCATACTGCTGCAGCCAGCAGGAAGGAGGAAGCTCCACAGTCCCGGGAGCCTTCTGCTATAAGGATGTGGTGGGGAAGAATCTGAGGAGGACACAGCCCCAGGGAGCGGATGGAAGGTGAGTATGATCAGGTTTTTTTTTTTACAATGTGCAGCAGGATGGGGATTATATGTACCATGGAGGCTGTGTGCTGGGGTATATAGAGGCTGTGTGCTGGGGTATATAGAGGCTGTGTGCTGGGGTATATCGAGGCTGTGTGCTGGGGTATATAGAGGCTGTGTGCTGGGGTATATAGAGGCTGTGTGCTGGGGTATATAGAGGCTGTTTGCTGGGGTATATAGAGGCTGTGCTGCTGGGGTATACAGAGGCTGTGCTGCTGGGGTATGCAGAGGCTGTGCTGCTGGGGTATACAGAGGCTGTGCTGCTGGGGTATACAGAGGCTGTGCTGCTGGGGTATACATAGGTGCTGTGCTGGGGTATACAGAGGCGCTGTGCTGGGGTATACAGAGGCGCTGTGCTGGGGTATAACAGAGGTGCTGTGCTGGGGTATATAGAGGCTGTGCTGGGGTATATAGAGGCTGTGCTGGGGCATATAGAGGATGTTCTGGGTGTATATGGAGGCTGTGCTGACTGTATATTGCGGCATATGGAGGCTGCTGCTGGGGTATATTGAGGCTGCTGCTGTGGGACATGGAGGCTGCTGCAGGGGTATATGGAGGCTTTACTGATGTATATGGAGACTGTGCTGGGGTATATGGAAGCTGCTGCTGTGCTGTATATATAATATGGAGGCTGCGATGGGCTATATATATATTATTTGGAGGCTGTGCTGTATATATAATATGGAGGCTGTGCTGGGCTGTATATATTATTTGGAGGCTGCTGCTGGGCTGCCACAGCTTCCAAATAATATATACAGCCTGGCACAGCCTCCAAATACCATATACAGGCCAGCACAGCCTCCAAATAATATATACAACCCGCAGTCTCTATATTATATATACAGCCCGGCAGTCTCCATATTATATATACAGCCCTGAACAGTCTCTATATTATATATAGAGCCCACCCACGAGCCTCTATTTTATATATACACAGCCTGCAGCTTCTATATTATATTAATGTATCATGGTTTGTGCTAAAGGGGCCCACTGATACTTTTTCGCCCTGGGCCCATATAAACCTGGAGCCAGCCCTGAGGTACACAATAAATGGTGTTCCAAATAAGTCCAACTTTATTTTTGTTATACAAACAGGAGTTGTATCTACAGACTGAGCAATACAACGTTTCGGCCCTCATGGCCTTTTTCACGTATATGCTCTGAAAATAAATCGTAGGTGATCCTGTTAAGAGGGAATTGGGTTGTCTAGTCACAGCAGTACCCGATAGGCTTATGCTTTAAAGATGTGTACTTGGGTATTAATGAAAGACTTGATCTCTAGGAAAAAGTGATGTAGCCAAGAACACTAATAATGGCACCCAATGGGGACCCCTATGGGACACCAGGGTTACCAGGACTCACAACCTGAACGTGGAAGATGCGGTGAATGGGAATGCCAGTGGAGTGCCACTAGTCTGCCCACTAATTAACTGATAGGATAGGCATGAAACACTCCCCCTCAAAGCAGCTGAATCTTTCCACAGCTCCACCAAATATGTAGCATAGAGCCTCTTTCACTGTTACACCTCCAGCATTCATCAGGGACAGAGGGGAAATCAGCATAAAGGATCACTGGGCAACGATACCAATGAAAAACAATTTTGTAATTTCTTTCCTGAGCTGCACAGGCCATCGATAATCTGTGAGACAGGATGCATGCCTTCCTCCATTCTATACCTGATTTCTGCATTTCAAGATCTTCCTTCCATCTCTCAAAAAATCTAAGTTTAGACGTCTCTTTCCCTGAGTTTAGGATGTTGTATATCTAGGAAATACAGTGGGCAGGCGGGGACTCCAAAGTAAACAACTCCTCAAATTTATTTAAAGGGGTCTTAAAGCTCCCTGTTTTCTCACAAGTGTACAAATATGATTTTACTTGAGAGTATTCAAACCAAAGCATTGCAGGTCCTGTATATTCAGCGATTCTAAGGGCGTCAGGTCTCATCTTTTCAAAATATGGAAAAGACATGGTTCATCATGTTCTTGCCAACCCAAGAATGTATTTGCATTCAATGCCGGAGGGAAGTCCGGATTATGGAAAAGTGGCGTGAGGGGGCCTTTGCCTGAGGCTATGTTGCCTGTCCTAACCTCTCCATCCCAGAGCCTCAAGGTTGTTGCCAACATACCTGTCTCAAGGCCAGTCATGTCCCTGCCACAGGTGGAGATCCAGGGCAAACGCCACAGGGGTCGCCACATCTAACTGCTCCAATGCTACCCATTGTTTGGATTCCCGATGGTACTGCCAGTCCAACAACCGTAACAGGATGGCCACTTTATAGTATTTTTTAAAGTTAGGGAGGCCCAACCTTCCAAGGTGTTTATGTCTATATAAGGTATTAAGTCCCATCCTGGGTCTACGATTTCCCCAGATAAAACCAGAAATAGCCGATTGGAGTCTAACAAAGAATAAAGCAGGGATACCTATGGGGATTGACTGGAACAGGAACAAGAATCGAGGAAATATGTTCATTTTTATCGCATTAATGCAACCAAACCACAACAACTTTCGTTTATCATAGGCTTTGAGATCGCTAAGTGTTTTCGGAAGCAGAGGGAGAAAGTTAAGACCAAACAGTTGGGTGGGGTCCCTAGGAACTAAAATTCCCAAATATTTCAAGGCAGAGTCCTACCATTGAAATGGTAAACTATCTGCTAAGTGCAATTATTCCTCAGAGGGAAGGGAGATATTCAATGCCTCAGACTTAGTCAAATTAACATTAAAGTTACTAAGTCTTCCAAATTCTTCAAATTCTTTCATCAAAGTGGGGAAGGTAGTATGGGCCTGAGACACAAACAAAAGTAAATCACCAGCAAATAAGGCAGTTTTGTAATGTGTCCGACCCCCCACCTCCCCCCCCTTATATTGGCATCTCGCCTTATGGCAACTGGAAGGTGTTCCATTATGATAACTTATAGCAAAGGGGATAGGGGACACACCTGGCGTGTGCCATTATGTATAAAAAAAGCGGGAGAATGGGAGCCATTTGCTCTAACCCTTGGCGAAGGGTAGGTGTATAGGGAGGCTATCCAATTTAGGAATCTAGTCCCCAGACCGATCTGCTCCAACGAGGCCTTCATGAACTTACAGCTGATCCGGTCAAAGGTCTTCTCCGCATCCACTGAAAGTAAGCACATGGAAGTGGATTGGGCCCTCGACCGAGCCATGAGTAGTAGTAGTTTATTAGTGTTGTCCCTAGCCTCTCATCCTTTAACAAATCCCTCCTGGTCATTATGGATAATTCCATGAAGGAGGACTGCCAACCTATTTGCTAGGATTTTAGAAAATAATTTGATATTGATATTAATTAGAGATATAGGTCTGTAGTTAGCAGCCTCTGTGTGATCTTTTCCGGGCTTAGGGACAACACTAATATGAGTCTCTAATGATTGGGAAGTCCTTAAGGATTCAAGCAAATTGCATTGAAAACCCTTGTCAGGGAAGGCGCAATCTGGGGGCCAAATTGCTTAAAGAATTTAGAGGTAAAGCCAGGTGGGGTCCTGGGCTTTTCCCACCTGGAGAACCCTTAATGGCGTCCAAGATCTCTGTCTCAGAAAACTCAGCTTCCAAAGAGTGAGCATTCAAAGGGTCAAGGACTGGCAATGTCGTATCATTTACTTATGTCCTGATCTTGTCCTGATCCAGTCGGTGATCCATGTCATCATATCGGCCTTTGATGTTATAGAGGTTACTATAGAATTTTTGGAAAACCTCCAGAATCTCATCAGGGTTTTGAGTTAGTTCCCCACCTGGCTTTCTGAGTTGAGGAATATGACCTGGATTTCCCCTGAGATGGAGCATCCTGGCTAAGGGTCTACCACACTTGTCCCCATATTCATATAGGAATCTATGAAGTCTCACTCCTTGCCGTAGTTATTTCTGCTATAGAATGGCTTTCAATTCCTCTCTGGTCTTTATAAGTTCAGCTAAGGTTTGTTGAGAGAGCATTTACGATAGCACTCCAAATCAGAAATTGTCTTCAACAACGAAACCATCTGTTCGTCTTTTTCTTTCTTCAAATGAGCTCCATATTTTAGCAGAACCCCTCATACCACACACTTAAGGGCCTCCTTTATGAAATGCGTTTATCAATTTTGGACTGTCATAACTCCAATATGGTGTCTTAATTCTGAGACAGAGAATCATTCAGGGATTGTCATTCAACACCAATCACTGTTTGTCTCCTCCGCAAGTAATTGCAAACTGGGCATGGTGACCAGCAGATAGACATAAAGGATTGAATCTGCCAGATTAGAGATTTGCTAATTAAAAAATCAATCCTACTATAAGATGAATGGTCAAGGAGAAAAATTGTAGTCTTTCACTGTAAGCTGCAAGACACATAGTAACTACCGAAGATATGGACACCTTTAATGCTTGAATTTGAACTGAGAAGGGGTTTGCCTAAAAAATATTCTATCTTGGGATAGGTAAAGTAAAGAGTCCACTGCTGCAACTATAGGACCCACTCATGCAATTGTCGCAAGTGAGGAAAAAGAGATTGCATGCGATATCAGTCTCTATTGGCAGTATACCATTTTCAGAATTGCTAATTAATATCGATAATTAGCCCGGCAAATAAGATCTATTCAGTCCCCAATTTTTCCCTTTGTTCTTGATTACTATTGCTATTTCATATCTAATATTTAGCTTAACATTATTGTAATCGTATTACAATGTAGATTACCTGATTAAGAACTAGAATAAATTTATCACTTAAACATGAGCCATGTATGAGGGAGTCGGAGTCAGGAAATTGAGGCGTTGGAGTCGGTGGTTTGGCTTACCGATTCACAGCCTTTATTAAAGTGAACATTACCCAACATGGGTCTTAATCGGGACATAATACCATTTTAACATCAAAGTCATCACATTTAAAATGTATTAAAATGTTATCAAAATACAAAATATATTGAGAGCAAGTGAACAGTTACTTTGAAAAGTTGTTGTACTGGAAGTAGGAAAACTGGGCGAGTATAAGGACCTGAGTACCTGAATGTGATTGCTAAATGACAATTCCATAGCACTATTAAACTTTCAAGCTTTGTGAGGTTTTCTGTAAATGCCATAGTAGCAAAAATGATCTAAGGGCCCTTTCACATCAGCGGTAATTTCAAATCGCGGCAGATGCGGTGAAAAAACCGCATCTGCCGCGATTACCGCATAACCGTGACACTTGCGGCACACTTGCGGCAAGCCCATGCAATGTCTATGGGGCTTGCGGTAAGGGTGCGGCAGATGCGGCAAGTGCGGTTTCGGCACTTGTGGCAGGTGCGGCTGCGAAAAAAAACGCTGCAAGCAGCGTTTTTTTTCGCGGTCACACCTGCCGCAAGTGCCGAAACCGCACTTGCCGCATCTGCCGCACCCTTACCGCAAGCCCCATAGACATTGCATGGGGCTTGCCGCAAGTGTGCGCAAGTGTGCGGTTAGCGGTATCGCTCAGATGCGGTTTTTTTCACCGCATCTGCCGCGATTTGAAATTACCGCTGATGTAAAGGGCCCTAAGAACGGACAACTGGTGAATAGGCAACAGGGTGAAGGCAGTGAAGGCCAATATTACTAGAAATCCAGAAAACTATTGTCACAGGGAGCTATGGGAGAAAAGAAGGAAGGAACCTGGGGCCCTGAACTGCCCCTCAGGCTAGGAGAAGCATGACTTTTCTTAACTCAGGAGCACCCTTGATGGTATAGAGGCCTGAGTCTCCAACCTGTCCCTTTCTCCTGTCCAGACCTGAGCTAAACCCCCAACCCCGACCCCAGGGGGTAAATTGTAATGGAACACATAGATAAAGACAGACAGGGATAAAGTAAACAGCACCACACAGCAAACAATCAGGAGATACAATATGTGTGTAGGGAGAACACAATAGAAATAGAAATGAAAAAACAACAAAGTATACTTCACCAGACACCAATCAAAGTTTCAACAGCAGCTCCAACACAGGACCGGTATGCAAGAGGCATGAAAAAAATGCTATGGTCGGCATACAAGAATGTGTCAACCTTCAATTGACACAAATCAAAAAGTTAACTCCTGCAAAACTGAACATCAGAGAACAAACCACCGCTGATTCCCAAACTCTGGCTTAGTAACAAGGAGGTCTAAGGCTGCACATCAGACTCCACAGTGAGAACAGAGTCCGAAGCCAGCATGACAACTATAGCACAAATTACTGATAAAGCTATTATGGTCCATATGATGAAAGGTGAGAGTGTATTAGTGCACTGCATCACTTGATTACTATGCAACAACGTAGTCGCAAACTGGTCAGAGTATCTTTGTTGACCCCAGTGTTCTGTCCGTAACCAGCTACACTGGATACTGTATGTGAGAACATAACTGTATTAGGAAGTATCAGTAGAAGTGGACTTGTTATGTGTGGCCATCACCTACCTGGGGAAGATATAGGACTAAGTTCACTATGGGAAAATCAATGTTCCACTAGGATCGTGAATTCATGTGGATATTACTTTTACAGATGCCACATATCTAAATATTATTGACAACCCTTTATAGCATTAGTTTTCTCTCATAACATTGGTTTGTTTCAGCATGATAATGTTCTTGACATAATGAAAACATATTCAGGGATGGTTGTGGCATGTTGACAACAAGTTCAAGTTCTTCAATTTGACTCCAAATTTCTGCTCTTTGAAATTCCAAGTCCCATCCATGGAGACCACACTTGACAACATACAGGATTCACTGGTAATGCCTTTGTCTCAGAGGGCCCTTCACAGGTCCATGCCTTGATAAGTGTTAGGTCCCCTGGCACCACTCCTCAGCTCACCTTCCCTGGCCCTGCATCCTCTGCTGCTCTGCCGGTCGTGCATCTGGCATCCAGGCGTGCTGTGTCTTGGAGCCATTGCTGGTCTTCTTCCTGTCTGCCTGTCACCGGGTTCACACACAGCACACTACAATGGACGTATAATGAGCGGCGCACTGGGCAACGCCGCGCTCCTCGCCTGTGAATCTAGGGCCCGGCACGGCTTAGCCTGACACTCACCTTGGCCAATAGCTGTCCGTCCTCCGGTACATCAGGCCACCTCCACTGCTAGGGGTGCCTGATTATTGTGTTAGTAAGCTTCTGATTATCTGGCTGTTAGTCAGGCCCTCCTCATGCTCTCCTCCGGTGGAACCATTCCAGCTCTTCTAGCTCCGGGCTCTGGTGCCTCAGATCCTTCTTAGCCTTACCATAGTATAGGCTAACCTACGAGCCACCCCCTGGGTACTAGCAGCTTTGTATTAGACCCCCTGGGCTTGCCCCTGACAATCCCTGTATAGGGTTGGATAAACTAGGACCAGTCACCCAGGGGAGTTCATACCACGGACCAGTGGGTCCACTCTAGGCGCCTTCGCCGGAAGCATGACAATAGGTCAGTCTATTTTGGCTGGACTA
This sequence comes from Allobates femoralis, assembly GCA_033576535.1. NCBI lineage: Eukaryota > Metazoa > Chordata > Amphibia > Anura > Aromobatidae > Allobates > Allobates femoralis. The sequence continues at coordinate 85,639,763 of JARQOC010000003.1, read as the reverse complement.
TTGGCAAAAAGCACAATATTAGGCAGGTAAAGTGCTATAGGCCTCCACTCTATTATATATTCTAATGAAGGGGTGTTTAAAGACTATACAAAGGACCAATTGCTATGGGTGGATGAAAGGAAGATTCAGCAGCTAAATAGGAAAGGGTTCTCTACAGTTAGATCAGTTAGACTGTATAATGCCCTAAAGTAAGAGGTAGTAATGACAGAACTGTAACAGATTTTAAAAAAGGGCTGGATGATTTCTTCAGCAAAAGTTTATATCATAGTGACAGAAAATGTATAATGGTGGGGAAAGATTGAACTTTATGGACCTAAATCTTTTTTCAACCTACTGTATATTAACTATGTAAAAATGGTGAAGATTTGGTCATCCATACTATCACAACAGATTATTGAAAATTATTTTAATTTTATTTAAAGCATAACCCCATTTAATATTTTTATCTAATCATAATATAGAGCAAGTGATTATAATAAATTTCGAATATCTTCCTAAAAGAAATATGGAAGAAAACCTTTCAAAAACCTTCTAATGTCCCCACTATGGTGTCTTAAAACGTCACATATAAGAGTGAGGGGGTGGGGCCTACACTACGTGACTGGATACAGATCAGTGTGTCTGTGGGTTATCTCAGACAAAGGACTCCAGGCCGTCAGCAGTGATCCTATCTCCTCTGCATTCAGATCACTCTGGTCCATGCAAACAGCTGATGGCCTCCAGAGAGCTCCACTGCTGATAGCACCAAGTAAGCAGAGCAATGTGAATACGCCTGCACACTGCTGACAGCCTGAGGAGCTTTGTTTGACTGAGGTAAACTGGCAATACACTGATCAGCTGTGGCACACTGTGTAGGCCCCACCCCCACCCTTATATGGTAGTATTCAATGTGTAGAGCTTGAAGACAGATCTGCCTAATAACCAGCATATGTCAGGTTTAGAAACAGCCTAGTGGGGACATCTTCTGGAAGGTATTTGAAAAGTTTTCTTCCAGATTTCACTTATGAAGTATATTTCAAAATTTATTATAGTCACTTGCTCTACCTTGCTCTACCTTATTATTAAATAAAAATTTAAACGACGGCTTCACTTTAACACCTTATGAAGAGACCACAATGTAAAACTCATTACAACCTCCATTTCCCTTGTAGACATACGGTAATAAAGCTCCAATGGAATTTTTAGGGGACTCCACTGTACGCTGTATGTCTCTGATTTAATACAGCAGTACCCTCTTTAGTTTTGGCACATTCCAGACCAATCTGAAAGAAAAAAGGTAATGTGCTGAATTTGAAGTTGTACTAAAAAGGCTTTATCACATAATTTCAGTACATTAGTAGCACAGCATTAATGGTGCGCTATACGGGGGAATCTAATGTGTTTATAAGTTTGGCATTAAAAATTTTTAAAAGAAGGTTTCTCAAACTGAGATTTGTAATGTTTTCAATGAGATTGTTATATGTAACTGATCTACGGTGCAAAATATTTTGATACCCTTTAATCACAACATTTAATCTGCTCATATTTCTTACCATATAATACAAAAAATAAAAGCGTCTGATTTTTCCAGTTGCGTTTTTTCCTCCCATTATAAGTATAAAGAAATAAAACACAAAATTACTGTAATTCACCTAAAGTCACAAACCCTTATAAAAAGTAGTCATGCAGACTTTAACTAATAAAAGAAAGTTCATTCACTTCAAGCTCACAGCAAGATATTCATGAACAGGAGCTGAACTCAGGGGACTGGACGACCGGATAAACAGAATAAAATAATTCTGCGAATTTCTGCAATTTAGGAAAATGTCGAGTGCTTTTTACATTAATCGAGGAGGGACTGAACAGTTTACCGTGTTCTATCAGGTTACTCAGTATAGCGGTTTAGCTGCCTAAGGCTGCTTTCACACCAGCGTTTATCGGCATTCGCCTGCAGATCCGGCATTTTGGCGCATCTGCTGCCTAATGGAACACTTGTGACAAGACTGCGTTCAACCCAATTCATTCCCTATGGGACTTGTGGACATGTGCGGCACTTGTAGTTTTGCCACGATCCGGCCTATCCGGCACTTGCGGCAATGAACAAAAACCGCTGCTAGCAATGTTTTTTTGACTTGCCGCAAATACAAAACTGCAAGTCCCATAGGGAACGCATTAGGTCAAATGCCCTCTTGCCACAAGTGTTCCATTACGCGACCAATGCACCAAAATGCCGGATCTGCTGCAAATGGCGAGAAACGACGAAGTGAAAGCAGCCTTAGGCAGCTTAACCGCTATACTGAGTCCAATAAGAAGACTGTTCCTGAAGTCTGTGTACTTTATTGAACGTAGTATGATTCACTAAGGAGTGGAGCTGATTCCAGGTGTGGAATTTGCATTTAGAATCTATTGCTGTGAACCCACAACATGCGGTCAAATGAGCTCTCAATGGAAGAAAAACAGAGCATCATTAGGCTGAAAAAAACAAGAAATCCATCAGAGAGATAGCAGAAATGTTAGGACTGGCCAAATCAACAGTTTTGTATGTTCTGCAAAAAAAAGAGTGCACTGGTGAGGTTAGCATCTCAAAGAGGATTGGACGTCCGTGGAAGACAACAGTGGTGGATGATCACAGAATCCTTTGTATGGTGAAGAAAAACCTCTTCACAACATCCACCCAGGTGAAGATCACTCTCCAGGAAGTCCGTATTTTAGAATATACATCTACCATAAAGAGAAGACTTCATATCAAATATAGAAGGTTTACCTTAAAGGGATCCTGTCATCCCCAAAACACCTCTAAACCTATTAAAAGCTGTCCCTAGAGCATAGTAACACTTACCCTACACTCCTTTTAGCTCCTAAATGCACCAAGTGAAATTGAAGAAAAATGTTATTACAGTACCTCATTATGGATGATAATGAGCGACTATGGTATTCATAGTCACTCTGGCAGGCTGTCCCCCTTCATGATATCACGCCTCCATAGGCGTGATCTTGTAATCAGATTAAAATGCGCGCCTCCCCGCCGCTCTGTGGTGTCTCTGCCGGCCTGTAGTGGGGCTGGGTGACGCGAATCGCATCATTTCCGGCACCGGGTGACCTAGTACACCCGCGCCGCTGTTGGCTACAAGACCCGCACTGCGCATGCGCAGTGCGCGTTTTGAAGCTAACAGAGCGGCGCGGGTGTACTACGTCACCCGGCGCCGGAAATGATGTGATTCGCATCACCCAGCCGCACACTGCAGCCCAGGCCGAGGCAGCACAGAGCGGGGAGGCGCGCATTTTAATCTGATTACAAGATCACGCCTATGGAGGCGTGATATCATGAAGGGGGACAGCCTGCCAGAGTGACTATGAATACCATAGTCACTCATTATCATCCATAATGAGGTACTGTAATAACATTTTTCTTCAATTTCACTTGGTGCTTTTAGGAGCTAAAAGGAGTGTAGGGTAAGTGTTATTATGCTCTAGGGACAGCTTTTAATAGGTTTAGAGGTGTTTTGGGGGTGACAGGATCCCTTTAAGGTGAAAACCATTAATTAGTAAAGCCAGATGAGACTTTGCCAATAAACATCTGAAAAAGCCAAGTTATTCCTGGAAAAGCATTCCAGAAAGATGGCTAGAAGTATCGAGAAGGCTTGGAACGGCTTATGATCCAAAGCACAGCACATACTCTGGTGGAGGCAGTGTGATGGCCGGGCATGTATGGCTTCCAATGGCCTTGGGTCACTAATGTTTATTGATGATGTGACTGAAGACAGAAGAAAATGGATGAATTGTGAGGTGTACAGGGTGATACTTTCAACTCAGATTCAACCAAATGCTGCAAGGTTGATTGGATGGTGTTACACAGTACAGATAAACAATGACCCAAAACCAAGGAGTTATTCAAGGCAAAGAAGTGGAATATTCTGCAATGCAAAGGTCTGAACCCCATCAAGCTGCATTTCACATGTTTAATACAAAATTTAAGGCAGAAAGTCCCACAAGCAAAAAACAACTGAAGTCAGCTGCAGAAAAGCCTCATGCACACACTGCATTTTTTGGTGAAGAATTGCTGCAAATTTGGGACAAATATGAAGTTTATCCTCATGCCATCAAAGTCAATGAGAATTCTGAAGTGTTGTGCACATGTTGATTTTTGTTTTCTTCCATATGTGGTCCACATTTGCTTGCAGAAAAAAATCTGCAACATGTCAATTCTTGGTGCAGATTTTCTGCATTTTTCAGCTCTTCCAGCCATGGACTTCATTAAGAAAATTGCATGGCACAAATCTGCATAAAATCTGCACCAAAAAACACATTGCAATTTTGGTGCATTTTTCTGCTAGAGGATGCAGATTTGCTGCAGAAATCTTCTGTACTACTATGTTCTAAAGGTCAGCAAAGTATCATAAAAGAGGAAAGCCAGCGTTTAGTGACGTCCATGGCTTCCAGACTTCAGGCAGTCATTGCCTGCAAAGGGTCCTCTACAATGTACAAAAAATGAACCTCAGCTTTTAAATTTTAAAACCACACTCCGAAGACAGGTAGCCTCTGAGTCTATATGAACTGAGCACCCACAGCCTAGAGGTGGAAACAAGGTGGCACCAACAGACATACAAGCCAAGGGAGAACAGACTGTGCCAGCACTGCCAACAGGGGGCACTGGAGGATGAGGCACACTTCCTGCTACACTGCACCAAATACTCAGCAGTGAGGGCCTTCCACTTCCAGAGACTCTCCATTCACAACCCGGACTTCTCATCTATAGATGAGGAGAGGAAACTCTGCATCCTACTGGGGAAGAGGAATCAACAGTGGAGATTGCCACCCAATATGTCATCATATGTTATAAGCTGAGATGAACATAAGACTCCCGAATGGACCATTATTGCCCAAATTGTGCCCCCTACACCCCATCCCCATAACCCCAGAACCCCCTCCTGTGACAATTATTTTTCTTGCTTTGGCAACACTACTGACCTCAAAACAGCAAAACCAACGAAAAAATATATACTGAGCAAAATACCCTAAAATAAATGAAAAAAATAAATTGCTAAGTGCATAACAGTAAAATAGGGTTTAAACACTACTAAGCAGAGACTGTCCTGATAGGGTCACTTTGACACAGTGAGGCATCTTGTACATTTTTTAATCAAATAATGTTACTAACTACCCTATTTTATTTTTATGCACTTTGGATTGCTACTGTCATACGCTGTTCCGCTCTGCACTCATGATATCTTCTGACTTTGTTCACACAATGGAGTCTGATGTAACCTTGTGCTTCTTTGCTGTTCAGCCAGAATTAGGGCATTGGCTATTTGGTGTTTACTAGCCATCAGTCTTGCAGGAGTTAACTTCCTGATGGCTGGTAATTTGTTGATGGAGTTTTTGGTGGCTTCTGTCCAATGACCCGCTGTCTCCATCCTTTAAGTATTGTGGAGTCCAGTCTCCAATGCTGATTATAGCTTCAGCATTGCTTTAGTGATACCGGTCCTTTACTTGGTGTTTCAGTAATCTGGTATCAGTTGCTATTAGGGTCACTTTACATATAGCGACGCTCCAGCGATAACGACAATGATACGACCTGGCCGGGATCGCTGGAGCGTCGCTACATGTCACTGGTGAGATGTCAAACAGTCAGATCTCACCAGCGAAGCAGCAACAATACGGAACCATACAGCGGTCGTTAAGAACCTGTCACTCTCGGGCGTAGTATTGAGATCGTTGGTCGTTGTCCCTGTCATACGCAGCGATGCACGCTGCCCAGCGGGAGCACGCCAACCAAAAAATGGTCCAGAACGGTTTGTAACAATCTGCGATCTCACAGCGGGAGCCTGGTCGAAGCTACGTGTCACACATAGCGAGGTAGCTGTTACATCACAAAACCCATGTCATTACAGCGAAATCGCTAGTGATATCGTTGTGTGTGAATTACCCCTTACTTTGGTGTCTGGTGAAAACTTCCTCATTGTATTTTCATATTTATTTATCTTGTACTTGTTTTCTTCTTTATCACATATTGTATTCTCGCTGTGTGTGCGTGCTATGAGATTGAGATTTGGTTCTCCCCTGTCTGTTGTTATCTGTGGGTTTCTTTACTTCCCAGCTCCGGGGGAAGGGGAAGTGGGAATCAGTTCTGGGCTGTGTACGAGCAGGGCCTGGGTGGAGACTCAGGCCCTTCCACCATCAGGAGTACCCCTGAGTTAGGGATAGTTCAGGGCTCCCCAGCTTGAAGGGCAGTTCAGGCGCCTCAGTTTCACTTTTCACCCCAGCCCTCGTGAAGCTACTTCCAATAGGTGGCACTAGAGTTTGTCTACTTTCTCTGAGAAGAGACAATTTGCATAGACACTAGACAAAAGCTGTGTTCCACATGTAGCACAGCATATGTGCGCAGCCCACACCTTGTCCAGGTCGCCTATCTTGCATCTGAAGTAAAGATGATATAACTTCTTCACTTGAGAAATAATACTTTTCTTCGTGTTGGCAAATATCACTTACCCATAATATAGCAAAAATTGTCCTCAATATTAATGCACTTTCCAGGCATTAGTGTTCTGTGTTGTAACTAAATAGATAAAATAATATGTTTCATGTAACAGTTGAATAAACTGAATCCCACTGTTGCATCCCACGAATGGGAACAACTTATAATGTATTTTTTGTGTGTTATGCATTGCACTTGCTGTTGCTAGGCAGATTTCCTGCTCCCTGAAGTTTGTCCCTGTGTCCCTCCTGTAGTTGATGATGTGTTAGCTTGCTCCTCCCTTCTTCTCCATTACCAGTTGCTGTAGACATTTTCTCTGATGCACATCGTATACAGCTCCTTTAAGGATTTTTCTTTCTACCTGCTACACTGTACTATAATACAAGTTTTCAGTAGATTTCATCTTCGTTTCACCTGGACTCTTATTTCAAGTCAGTGCTGGCTGAGTTCAGCTATCTAAGGACACTTTGCATGTGAGTACGACAATACATACAATTATCTAAGAAATTGATTAAGGCACTTAAAAACTTGCAGGCATTGAAAAGTCAGAATACCCACAAATCTGAAAAATGTTAATTGCTCAACCTTTGCTACTGGGATTTATAAAGTATAAGGCTGACTTCAGCTTACTTCAGCAGCCGCCTGGCAGTAGTACTGCATTGCATCAAAAAATAATGCAATAAACTCTGGATGATGTGTGCATGATGATATTATGCAATGTGATGAAATGTTACATAATTCTAGGCTTATTTAGGATGTTCTTAAAGTTCTACTGGATACATTTACATGGTGAAACATAGAAAATGCACTATATAAAATATCTTCAAAACAAGGGCCAGCATGGTCATATTCATGTTTAGCACACCAAGATACTACAGATTAAGATCTTTTACAGTCAGAAAAAATTCCAGTGTTGACCAGAGATACATGCAGTTAGACCTCCATCAAAAAGTAAGTGATGACATACAGTACAGACCAAAAGTTTGGACACTCCTTCTCATTCAAAGAGTTTTCTGTATTTTCATGACTATGAAAATTGTAGATTCACACTGAAGGCATCAAAACTATGAATTAACACATGTGGAATTATATACTTAACAAAAAAGTGTGAAACTACTGAAAATATGTCTTATATTCTAGGTTCTTCAAAGTAACCACCTTTTGCTTTGATTACTGCTTTGCACACTCTTGGCATTCTCTTGATGAGCTTCAAGAGGTAGTCACCGGAAGTGGTTTTCATTTCACAGGTGTGCTACTTTGAAGAACCTAGAATAGAAGACATATTTTCAGTTGTTTCACACATTTTTGTTAAGTATATAATTCCACATGTGTTAATACATAGCTTTGATGTCTTCAGTGTGAATCTACAATTTTCATAGTCATTAAAATAAAGAAAACTCTTTGAATGAGAAGGTGTGTCCAAACTTTTGGTCTGTACTGTATGCTATTGATATGCTCCCAGCATCATAGACTCCTTTAAATACATAATACATTTTGTTACCAGTTACCATTTTGTCACCTCATTCACATGTCAGTATTTTTTGCATCAGTTTTTGTATGCCAATGCCAACTTAGAGTAAAACTACCATATAACTGAAAGATTTACACCTGTTTTGTGTTTTGGAGACACTGCTGGTCTTGGCATACAAATACTGATGAAATACTGATCAAAAATACTGATGTGAATAAAGCCCAATATATATTTGGAGGCATACAGTTAGGGCCAGAAATATTTGGACAGTGACACAAGTTTTGTTATTTTAGCTGTTTACAAAAACATGTTCAGAAATACAATTATATATATAATATGGGCTGAAAGTGCAAGCTGCAATATGAGAGTTTCCACATCCAAATCGGAGAAAGGGTTTAGGAATCATAGCTCTGTAATGCATAGCCTCCTCTTTTTCAAGGGACCAAAAGTAATTGGACAATGGACTCTAAGGGCTGCAATTAACTCTGAAGGCGTCTCCCTCGTTAACCTGTAATCAATGAAGTAGTTAAAAGGTCAGGGGTGGATTCCAGGTGTGTGGTTTTGCATTTGGAAGCTGTTGCTGTGACCAGACAACATGCGGTCAAAGGAACACTCAATTGAGGTGAAGCAGAACATCCTGAGGCTAAAAAAAAAGAAAAAATCCATCAGAGAGATAGCAGACATGCTTGGAGTAGCAAAATCAACAGTTGGGTACATTCTGAGAAAAAAGGAATTGACTGGTGAGCTTGGGAACTCTAAAAGGCCTGGGCGTCCACGGATGACAACAGTGGTGGATGATCGCCGCACACTTTATTTGGTGAAGAAGAAGCCGTTCACAACATCAACTGAAGTCCAGAACACTCTCAGTGAAGTAGGTGTATCTGTCTCTAAGTCGACAGTAAAGAGAAGACTCCATGACAGTAAATACAAAAGGTTCACATCTAGATGCAAACCATTCATCAATTCCAAAAATAGACAGGCCAGAGTTAAATTTGCTGAAAAACACCTCAAGAAGCCAGCTCAGTTCTGGAAAAGTATTCTATGGACAGATGAGACAAAGATCAACCTGTACCAGAATGATAGGAATAAAAAAGTTTGGAGAAGAAAGGGAACGGCACATGATCCAAGGCACACCACATCCTCTGTAAAACATGGTGGAGGCAACGTGATGGCATGGGCATGCATGGCTTTCAATGGCACTGGGTCACTTGTGTTTATTGATGACATAACAGCAGACAAGAGTAGCCGGATGAATTCTGAAGTGTACCGGGATAGACTTTCAGCCCAGATTCAGCCAAATGCTGCAAAGTTGATTGGACGGCGCTTCATAGTACAGATGGACAATGACCCCAAGCATACAGCCAAAGCTACCCAGGAGTTCATGAGTGCAAAAAAGTGGAACATTCTGCAATGGCCAAGTCAATCACCAGATCTTAACCCAATTGAGCATGCATTTCACTTGCTCAAATCCAGACTTAAGACGGAAAGACCCACAAACAAGCAAGACCTGAAGGCTGCGGCTGTAAAGGCCTGGCAAAGCATTAAGAAGGAGGAAACCCAGCGTTTGGTGATGTCCATGGGTTCCAGACTTAAGGCAGTGATTGCCTCCAAAGGATTCGCAACAAAATATTGAAAATAAAAATATTTTGTTTGGGTTATGTTTATTTGTCCAATTACTTTTGACCTCCTAAAATGTGGAGTGTTTGTAAAGAAATGTGTACAATTCCTACATTTTCTATCAGATATTTTTGTTCAGCCCTTCAAATTAAACGTTGCAATCTGCACTTGAATTCTGTTGTAGAGGTTTCATTTCAAATCCAATGTGGTGGCATGCAGAGCCCAACTCGCGAAAATTGTGTCACTGTCCAAATATTTCTGGCCCTAACTGTATGTATAGGAGATTTGATATAAATACAAGCAGAAGCTTTAATGCTGAACTATATATACCAATAGTAAAAAGACATTGGAACATTGTACGTGAGCCCTGGATGGAGCCGAGTTCATCTGCAATGCTCCGTTTTGCATTTTCAAAGCTGCCAAGATTTTTACACCTCTTATGTTCAAAGGTTCCTTTATCCAATAAAGGTCAAACACAGAGTATAGCAGTACCCAGTGGTGCTAGCTTTACTTACAAGCTTTTCAAAGGAACTAGTTTTATTCAACCTAAATAAAAATATAACTTTTGTTATCAGTACACAATAGAGTCAACTGTTAGTTGTGCAGCTAATGCAGTATACTGCCACTTCAGCCTATCTCTATGTCAATATTTAAAACAAACAAACACAAAAAATAGCCATGAATTTCACATTTACAGAGATACCGTGGATCTGAAATTCATATTTTGCACATTTATAAGAAGTGATGGGCGAATGCAAACTGTAAAGATTGGGGTTTGTACCGAACACCTATGTGGCACCCCAAGGGTTAATGTGCCACAGAAACAGCAACACAGGTTTACTCCCCATACAACACTACACTAGAAAGTGGGAGGAGCTTAGGTGGCACCTGCAATAGTGGGAGGAGCTAAAGTTTTTACCTCAGAGCAGGAGTGACAGTCAGTCAGTTTAGTTTAGTCTGAGAAGGAAGAGAGAGAGAGTCAAGTGGCAGTGGAGGTCCTGAGAGGTCTGAGGAAAGGAGTCAGAGGAACAGAGGAGCATACCCGGGACAAGGAGTTACCCTAAACTCAGCCCCAGAGAGGCGCTTAGGATGGATACCGGATCCGAGGCTGTGCCTGAGACAGACAGGACAGTGAATATTGGGATAGTGAAGGTCCACCATCTTCACTGAACCATAGCAAAGCAACACGGAGGGGTTAATGACACAGAGGACTCAAGTTGCCTAGCAGATTGGTACCTGTGAGAGGAGACAGGGCCAGCAGTTCAGCTAAAAGCGGCAGCAGGGCCACACACAAAGCGTAGAAGTAGGAAGCCAAGGACCCGGTCAGGGTGGGAGCAACCCGGCCACGGTACAGACTCCGTGGACAATACTTTGTTATACCATCTGCAAAGAAAAGACTTGGAAAACGACAACAAACGTGAGTGTGTGTGATCCTTGTGCTGAAGCCCCACTTTCCCTCATAAACTGCCATTGCCTCCACTCTCATCATCTCTACTACTACCTCTGCTATCCTGCAACATCTATAACCACCATCACAGACTTTAACTATCACTGCCCCGGGGAACCAGGCCCTACCTGCAGAGAGCCATTCCATCTAAGCTGCCAAAACATCATCCCCGGAGGTTCTGCAGCAGCGGTGGTCACCCTGACCACAACCCGTGGGTGGCGTCACGACAAACCTAATCCCTTGTAAATACACCCCATTTTATTGTGTGAACCCGGGACACGGTCCGGACCAGGACCGCTGTGAAATCCCCCAGCAGTACCCCAGTCCGGTACCGAGTACCCCGTCCCAGTGGGCTCCACACCTACATACATACATGGACCCTGAATACGGACTTCCATGAGAAGTTTGTGTTACTGTTCAGGTTTGGGTTCAGCTAGAGGGGCTGTAAAATGAAGCAAAACAGTAATTTTGGTCGGCGCCAGCACACAGCGACCAATGAGCATAGCGTCTCACTTACAGCGGTAAATTTGAAACTCAAAGTCCTCCATGTATCTCAATGGGAAGTGAGGCGCTATGCTCATTGGTCGGCACCAGCACACAGTGACTAATGAGCATAGCGCCTCACTTACAGCGGTAAATTTAAAACTCAAAGTCCTCCATGTATCTGAATGGGAAGTGAGGCGCTATGCTCATTGGTCAGCACCAGCACACAGCGACCAATGAGCTTCGCGCCTCACTTACAGCGGTAAATTTGAAACTCAAAGTCCTCCATGTATCTGAATGGGAAGTGAGGCGCTATGCTCATTGGTCGGCGCCAGCACACAGCGACCAATGAGCTTCGCGCCTCACTGGCCATTGAGATATATGGAGGACTTTGAGTTTCAAATTTACCGCTGTAAGTGAGGCGCGAAGCTCATTGGTCGCTGTGTGCTGGTGCCGACCAATGAGCATAGCGCCTCACTTCCCATTGAGATGCATGGAGGACTTTGAGTTTGACTTTGAGTAAATTTGGAACTCAAAGTCCTCCATGTATCTCAATGGGAAGTGAGGCGCTATGCTCATTGGTCGGCACCAGCACACAGTGACCAATGAGCTTCGTGCCTCACTTACAGCGGTAAATTTGAAACTCAAAGTCCTCCATGTATCTGAATGGGAAGTGAGGCGCTATGCTCATTGGTCGGCGCCAGCACACAGCGACCAATGAGCATAGCGCCTCACTTACAGCGGTAAATTTAAAACTCAAAGTCCTCCATGTATCTCAATGGGAAGTGAGGCTCTATGCTCATTGCTCGGCGCCAGCACACAGCGAACAATGAGCATAGCGCCTCACTTACAGCGGTAAATTTAAAACTCAAAGTCCTCCATGTATCTGAATGGGAAGTGAGGCGCTATGCTCATTGGTCGGCACCAGCACAAAGCGACCAATGAGCTTCGCGCCTCACTTACAGCGGTAAATTTGAAACTCAAAGTCCTCCATGTATCTGAATGGGAAGTGAGGCGCTATGCTCATTGGTCGGCGCCAGCACACAGCGACCAATGAGCATAGCGCCTCACTTACAGCGGTAAATTTGAAACTCAAAGTCCTCCATGTATCTGAATGGGAAGTGAGGCGCTATGCTCATTGGTCGGCGCCAGCACACAGCGACCAATGAGCTTCGCGCCTCACTTACAGCGGTAAATTTGAAACTCAAAGTCCTCCATGTATCTGAATGGGAAGTGAGGCGCTATGCTCATTGGTCGGCGCCAGCACACAGCGACCAATGAGCTTCACGCCTCACTGGCCATTGAGATACATGGAGGACTTTGAGTTTCAAATTTACCACTGTAAGTGAGGTGCGAAGCTCATTGGTCGCTGTGTGCTGGCGCCGACCAATGAGCATAGCGCCTCACTTCCCATTCAGATACATGGAGGACTTTGAGTTTCAAATTTACCGCTGTAAGGGAGGTGCGAAGCTCATTGGTCGCTGTGTGCTGGCGCCGACCAATGAGCATAGCGCCTCACTTCCATTCAGATACATGGAGGACTTCGAGTTTCAAATTTACCGCTGTAAGTGAGGCTGTCATATATGATACAGTCTATATAGAGTCTAATGCATGGGTATAATGAGACACATGAGACATACGCTTCTTAAGCAGCTCTTGTATTGCTTCATACAAGTTAGTGCATCAGCAGGATAAAGTAAATGCAAGTTGCAGAAGGCAAACAACCAAGGACATCAGAGCATTAAAGCATAGTACAAGTCATTCAGTCTATTACTTTCCTGTCAGATGTTGCTGGCAAATAGGAAGCTTTTGTGTCCATAAATGATTCCAGGCAGAGTGAATCCAGGCTTCAGAGAGCAAGACACAAACTGGTTTCAGACCTGATTCAGGAGCACAGGTAAATCAGCTGAAACTGATTAAAAGGGCAATTGGCAAGGAACAGGGCAGGGACATCAAAGCTGAGGACTCCATCTTGTTTGAGGGCAAAAGTCAATGCACAGGACAGGAAACAAGATGGCCGACGACAAGCTGAGAACTCCATATTGGTTGAGGGCAAAAGTCAATGCACATGACAGGAAACAAGATGGCCGACAAAATACACTAAATGCAAACATAACAACAGATATAGCAAAACAGACTGAAAACCTTACAGAGGCGCTATGCTCATTGGTCGCTGTGTGCTGGCGCCGACCAATGAGCATAGCGCCTCACTTCCTATTCAGATACATGGAGGACTTTGAGTTTCAAATTTACTGCTGTAAGTGAGGCGCTATGCTCATTGGTCGCTGTGTGCTGGCGCCGACCAATGAGCATAGCGCCTCACTTCCCATTCAGATACATAGCGGTCTTTAGAGCTGTGCATGGCCAGGCACTTGGTTCTGTTTTCGGCCACGGCGCTCGGCTCTCGTCGGTCGGAGCTACAAAGTCTGTAGCTCCGGGCCGCTGTATTCTCACTGCCTGGCGCTTGTAGCCACCGCCGGAGCTGGCATTCTGGCTGGGTGTACGTGGGCAATGGCTCGCTGCAACGGCTCGCAATTCCCGCTGCACGGGCAATGCTTCGCAGGTCACGTGGGCGCCGCGCGCCCACGGCCACAACGACGGAAACAGCGCCGAAACTTACGGAAGTGCGTTAGGGGAATTATATATTAGATATATTCAAAAATGAATTACTAAGAAGCACACCAGAGCTGTTATCTAGTTAAGGGTCCTTTCACATCAGCGGTTTTGCGCTTATCGTGGCAGTTGCGGTGAAAAAAACGCAACTGCCGCGATTACCGCATAACGGCTGCACTTGCGGCACACTTTCGGCAAGCCCCATACAATGTATATGGGAGCTTGCGGCAGGTGCAGCAAGTGCGGTATCGGCAGGTGCGGGCGCGAAAAAAAAAACGCGGCTGACCGCAAATGTGCCGCAAGTGCAGCCATTATGCGGTAATCGCGGCAGTTGTGTTTTTTTCACCGCAACTGCCGTGATCAGCGCAAAACCGCTGATGTGAAAGGACCCTAAGAGAATCTTTTTTCAAATACTCACTTAGGGCCCCTTTCACATCATAGTTTTCTGCTGATTGCGGGAGATTCGGCAGATTTGCCGCATCTGCCGCCTAACGGTCGCACTTTCGGCACACTTACAGCAAGCCCCATGCATTGTCTATGGGGCTTGCTGCAGGTGCGGCAAGTGCAGTATTGCCGCAATCCGGCATTTGCGGCAGTTGCGGCCGAGAAAAAAATGTGGTCAGCAGCATTTTTTTGCACGGCCGCAACTGTCACAAGTGCCGGATCGCGGCAATACTGCACTTGCCGGATCTGCAGCAAGCCCCATAGACAATGCATGGGGCTTGCTCTAAGTGTGCCGCACGTGCGACCGTTAGGCGGCAGATGCGGCAAATCTGCAGAATCTGCCGCAATCAGCAAAAAGCGGTGATGTGAAAGGGTCCTAATTTCTGGATTTTAAAAGGGAAAGTTACTCGAGTAAACCTCAACTAGAACTGACGAAGAGCTATGAAAGTTAGTTCTCCCTTCGGAGGTCAAATGACTAACACACTGTGGTGGACTTACAATTTGTGCAAGACTAATCAATGAGTCTTTGCTAAGTACTGAACACTTGGAATACCCTACAGCACAATTAATTGTGGTGCTGTTCTGACCCAGTTGTCATCCTATCATAATTTGGCCCTTGTCAAATTTGCTTGCCCATTTTGGCTGCTTCCAACACATCAGCCTTGAGAGCTAATTCGTTGGCTGCTTAATATATCTTAAATATTATAGATGTGTATCTGCATGTTCCTTTAAAGACAATTTAAAGAAGTACAGACAACACAATTGGAAAAAGAAACAATTCTGATAAGGCCAAGCGACAAACACTTGCAGTACAGTGAGCATCAGAATTCTGATTGTAGTTCATAACAACATTCACCACTTTTCTGTTCTTGTGCCCTTGAAATTTCAAAAGAAAGAACAGAATGTTCCTGGCTGTGCAGCTTTTTCCAGGTGTGGAGCTGGTAGAGGATTAAATAGTAAACTATGGATAATATTATCTTGCAGCTAAAGTCCATTTTCATTTCATTTTTACATCAATGTGCTTGCCTTGGGTTAAATTGGTTACCAAACCTAAAAACAAAACTGTCAAAATGCACCAGAACGCTCTCATGCTGATTCACAATGCAGAAGCTCTTGTGGTGTTCCAGATCTTTGTTTACAAGCCGCTGGCACGTGACCACTATATCCAACCAGTGTCTTCAGTGTTTACATGCCTTATAGGATCATGACCCCCAATTGCTGAGCGGTGATCCCAGCAGTACACACTTCACCGCTGAGGTCACTTGCTGCAGTAACCATGTGCTGGACCCAAGATGTAAACAAAGACTGAGAGGACTAATGAGGTTTTGTCATGGAAAAAAAATCATTAATCCATGAGATATCTTTCTGAAGGAAATACTTCCATTCACTCCTACACTAAAGACATTTGATCAGTTTCAAATGGCGAGGTGAAAAACATTAATTAAGCATAAAAAGGAGCATAATACCCTCTAGAGTCGACAAATGATTACAGATGGTAAGGGAGACAGCCAGTCTGAATTTTGTGTATGAAAAGGCAAAGATCTGCCTTTCCTGCTACATCAGTGTGCTGTGATAATAGAACGTTGTCGAACAGATTGGCACCAGTGGAAAATTATAAATATTGGTTTCTGCATAGGTCCTACAGTTATAAGAGGTACCTTTTTGACACCGCAATCTCCAGAGAAAGAACATAAATATTTTCTCATAATTGTGAGGTCAGAGCATAATTTCCAAACTAACATCTGCAACTAGATTATACAATCCATGTCATGTTTTCTATGAACAGATAAATTCACGATTACAAAGATGACAGTAATATCTCCCACCTGTGATTCCTAGGGTCCAAGATATCTTGGAGATTGTGGTTTCCTAATGTTCTACAAACTGAAGCCACATTCCATGACTCACTGGAGGGGAGGTGAATGGTGTTTTTAAAAAAAATCTCACATTTTAGTGGTGTTCACATGTGGGGGTCAGCCAATGCTGATGTGATACATATTTAATATTTCCTTCCCTTAAGAAAACAGAAGACTTCTTTAGACTGGAAAGTTTAGATAGTTCTGTTAATGTCTCCCTGGTTATTTTTTAACTGCTTTGCATATTTTTGTCATTTTTTTCAATGTTTTATATCTTTTTATTGTAATCACTGTCATTTTTATATTAAAGCTTAACATTTTAATGGGTTTGATCCTTGTATGCACTAAAGAATCCATAGTCTTACAAAGAGTGTGTGACCCTGTTGAGTACTACTCTCTAACAATCATTAACCCGTGTGTTAAATGTGTGGTAGTATCGTGTTGTGTAACTGGGGTGTGTGGGTGGTGTTGGGGTCTGATTTAAGCTCACTTTATAGCCTATAATAGAAGTTGAGCGCTGGATGGAGTGACAGGAGATAATTTAACCCTTGCAGGCACATCCCACGTCACGTGCAGAAAAGTGTATATGTGACTGGTTCCAACACTCTTATCGATGATGTTTAATTATTTAATGACAGCCACTGAAAGTGGGATGAGGAAACTGCCAGGTGCCAATAGACTACCATGTCTGTCGGGGGTTGGGTGGGCTAAATACCCCATTTCTGCCATCTTTGTCTTCTTTGAGCCTGGGGCTGAGCTTGATAGGAGAATTTTATGTATTTATGAAATCATACAGTATTCTGTATATTGCGGTTTTGCAGTTTATAAAAGAAGTAATAAAATGATCGCAGGTTCAAGTTCTCTAGCAAGACTAAAAGTAAAGTACAAAAGTTTTAAAAAATATGAAAGAAAATGTACAAAACATCAAATAACCCATCTTTCTAAAAAAATAGAAATAAAAAATAATAAACTAGGAAAATAGGAATACTTGGTAAGACCAGGAGAATCATATTTTAATTGAGAGAATCATGCTGCCAAAATATTTGTACTGCTTAATAAACACATTACCACAAGATGGTGACCAGTATGGGGGACATTACTACAAGACAGGGCAGAAACTCAGAAGAAGGATTAACTCTCATTGACACACAATAAAAGAAAAAAGAATGGACCTACCTGTAGGCAATCTTTTTTGTAGCCTTGATCACACCGTAATGGATATGAAAATACTAGTTTTGAAGAGTCAAATTGTCACTTAAGTAGACAAAGGCTAGGGTCACACTTGGCAGTGCGTTTTTCTGCCTTTTCCAAACCTGATTCCTTTTTTGTAGATTGTCATGATTGCATCCCAAAAATGCCTACTTATATGTACCATGCGTTAACGGATGCATTTCCCATAGGCCCTATGTTAAAAAAACGCATGTGTTTTTGCTACAGCACCCAAAAACGCTGCTATCAGTGATTTGCCATCCAGTTTTGTCCCTGTCCTGCACCATCAAGCTGCTTTCGATTTTTGCCCCAGACACAAAATCAGAGCTTGCAGCATTTTTGTGTCCGGGGCAAAAAGTTAAACAAAACCAAATCCAAGCAGAGCCACCCGGATCCTCCCGGATCCGACGTAATCGAACGCCCAATAACATGGGAGTTTATGGGCACTGGATCGCGCCGGACCCGACAGAAAATCTATCCGGTTCTCCGACGCTGGGTGCTGAAGCTTAGTGCTGGCCAGCGCTGAACTTCAGCACCTAGAGAGCACCCCGCTGAGATGTCAGGACCTAGACAGCGGCAGCAGCCGTGCAGTCCTGAATCCGGCAGAAAACAGAATCGGAGGTCATATTTGCCCTCCAGTTCTGTTCTGTCAGGAGCTATCAGGCTGTGTCCGGCTTTGTAACTTAAGTAGACAAACTCTAATTGCTATCTTTATTGGTGGCATTAGAGTTTGTCTACTTAAGTGACAATTTGCATAAAAAATTTCCCAGAGGAGCATTGCGGCTTAAAGTCTCCTTATCTGCCGGCTGGCAGAATACTCTCCGCAAGGAGAATAGATACTCCCCCAGACCTAGTTTTGAAGGGTAATTTCAAATCTCAAAGAATCAGAAAAGTCTGGGAATATAAACTTATGATGACCTTTAACACATTCAGAGCGGGAATAAATGTGTCGCGTGGATTTAAGTCTTTTTACATCACCTGAGGAATCTTCAAATCTTGAACAAACAACTAATCAAAGGACATAAAACTTTCTTCTTCTTATCTCTGGATGCTGAGGTTTACTGCCCAAGATGCTCTCGCCCACTCCCAACTCTGACAGTTCTGCTATTCTTCACCTCACCTTGTTTATGTACTGTATTATCCAACCTCCTATTTGTGTGTATATATGTGTGTATATTCAGAATTTGGGTCATTATTAGCCTGATGAAGAGACCTTAGGGTCTCTAAAGCTTGCAATAATTTACCATCTTTTCAGTTAGCCATTAAAATGTATCAACCATTGAGGACTCTCAGATTCTAACATTTTTCTTATCCTGCAAAGAATGCAGCAAGTCAATTTTATGTCTAGTAGTGGCCCATATACCCCGCCGAGTTTGAGACCCCCGTGATAAAGTCTTAAGGTGTCAAAGAGTCATCTCATAAGAGAAACCATGACCATGTTTCCTTGGTAATACACAGTAATACATAGGACAAGATCTCTAGTAATTTTATAAATGTAGTGACATTTCACATGCATACAGCCCTATTCTTCTTAACTAAGCAGTATACAATTCCCACAGATGCTACCGTCAGCAGTGAAACGCTAGCCGCCCTTACATAATGCTGGAGAGAGGTTTCAGCAAAGCAGCGCTCATCATGAGACCCCTGACATGAGCTCTCCAGGGCAAAGAAAAACTGCTGTAGTAAAGCTGTGATAACATAAAAGCAGCCATCAAAAAGTAAATGAACTGATGAGTAGTTAAAGGGACAAACAGGCCGCTGGTCGAAAATAAAAGTATTGAAAATAAATAACATAAGGGCAGTAATATACACTGTTTACAGTGTAAGGTTTAGGTTAGATGTCTTCATGCAATTTTGTAAAAATATTTTCTGAACAAAAATGCTTGCAAGATGGAGTTCTAGGATTTAGATATTAACCTTAGGCGGCCGTCACATGTTGCAATATTGCGAACGATTTCATTTAAGCGATCTGCTTTTTGATCGCTTAAGCGATATCGTTTGTGCATCGCTGCGTCCGATCAAGCGATTTTACAATGTAAAATCGCTTGATCGTTAGATCGCAGATATGGGAGCCGGAGCTCATATCAAGCGATCATCGCTTGATCAATCTGCTTCATCGTGGTGTGTGACACCACGATGAACGATCTCCCAGCGGCAGAGCCTATGCTGGGAGATGGTATCTATGGTAAACGTCGGGTTACTAAGCGCCGCGCGGCGCCTAGTAACCCGATGTGTACCATAGTTACCAGCGATCTCGCTGGTCCACATCGCTGGTGAGTCTGTCTGTGTGACAGCTCACCAGCAATGTGAGCGATATTGTTAGCGATCGCGCGTGCACGTGATCGCTAACAATATCGCTCACAAGATTGTAGCGTGTGACGGCCGCCTTAAACAGGCATAATGATCTGAGAATCACCAACACTTTGAGAAAATCTCTCAGTGGGAGCAGTTGCATTTATTAATGATGTATGGCCATTATGGCTCAAGAGATTACAGAGCAAGATTTTTAAAACACTAGATATTTTCCATTATGATATAAAATCCTCTTGTACACTGGAACAATAACGGCAAACAAGACAGATGAAGTAAGTATAAAAATGTTCTCCGTATCACAATTGTCTGAGGGACTTCGTGAGTCAAAATCCCACTGATCTAATACCAAAAATGTGTTAAAATCTACAGGTCCCAGCAGTGGCGTAACTTGAAGTTCATGGGCCCCGATGTGAAAGCTCCTACGAGGCCCCCAATTATTGCAAATCTTTAACAACAATAGTCTTTTCTATAGGCCAAAGAAACTTTTGGGGCCCCCTAGGCTCCGTGGCCCGGATGCGATCGCAACCCCTGCACCTGTTATAGTTACGCCCCTGGGTCTCAGAGTGGACTCTTAAAGGGAACCTATCGGGTCTTTTATGCCATCCAAGCCAGCAGTAATTACATTTGCATGTCGAAGTTCCCTACCTAACTACACTGTGTTCCAAATTATTATGCAAATTGATTTTAAGTGTCATAGGGTTTTATTTTTATTTTTTTCAATGAAAACCCATTGATGGTATTGTGTCTCAGAGTTCTTTGGATCACTGAAATCAATCTCAGATATCTGTGATAATTAGTTTGGCAGGTGAGCCCAATAAAAGGAAAACTGGGTGTTCCACAATATTACGCACGCCACAGTTTTCAAGTAACATGGGAAAGAAAAAGGATGTCTCTGCTGCCAAAAAGCAACAAATAGTTGTAATGCCTTGGAGAAGGGATGAAAACATTTGATATTGCATGAAAACTTAAGCGTGATCATCGTTTTGTGAAGAGATTTGTGGCTGATTCTGAGCACATATGTGTTTGTGCAGATAAAGGCAGAATGAGGAAGGTTTCTGCCAGGCAAGTTCATCAGATTAAGAGAGCAGCTGCTAAAAAGGCCTTACAAACCAACAAACAGATATTTGAAGCTGCTGGAGCCTATGGAGTCCCTCGAACCTCAAGTTGTAGGATCCTTCAAAGGCTTGCTATGGTGCATAAACCTACTATTTGGCCACCCCTAAACAGTGCTCACAAGCAGAAACAGTCGCAGTGGGTCCAGATATACATGAAGACTAATTTTCAAACAGTCTTGTTTACTGATGAGTGCCGAGCAACCCTGGATGGTCCAGATGAATAGAGTAGTGAATGGTTGGTGGATGCCACCATGTCAGAACAAGGTTGCAACGTCAGCAAGGAGGTGGAGGAGTCATATTTTGGGCTGGAATCATTGGGAAACAGCTGGTAGGCCCCTTTAAGGTTCCTGAAGGTGTGAAAATGACCTCTGTAATGTATATAGAGTTTCCAAATTAGAACTTTCTTCCATGGTACAAAAAGCAAAAACATGCCTTTAGGAGCAAAATCATCCTCATACATGTCAATGCACCATCTCATGCTACAAAGAATACCTCTGTGCCATTGGCTGCTGTGGTTCATAAAAGTAGATAAACTCATGGTGTGGCCACCATCTTCCCCTGACCTCAACCCTATAGAGAACCTTAGGAGTATAATCAAAAAAAATATCTATGAGGGTGGGAGGCAGTTCACATCAAAACAGCAGTTCTGGGAGTCTATTCTGACATCATGTAAGAAAATTCAAGCAGAAACTCTCCAGAAACTCACAATATCAATGGATGCAAGAATTGTGAATGATATATCAAAGAAGGGTTCCTATGTTACCATGTAACTTGGCCTGTTAGGATGTTTTGGAGTTAAATAGCTTTTTATTTCAGTGAATGTGACCTCCTAATGCTGCAAATTCAACAAATCAGCATTTTCAGTTCTTTCAAACACATCAAATCTTTAGAAACTCTACCGTGCATAATAATTTGGAACAGGGCATTTAGAATTTTTTCTAAATTTTGAAGATTATACTGTTATCATTGGGAGGTTTCTTCAATAAAATTCGATGTATACTCTAACGGGTGATGACTTTTACTACACTGACTATCATTTGCACCGACCATTTAGGAAAATCAGAAAAAAGAACATTTGCATAATAATTTGGAGCACAGTGTAGCCCTGGATAACATTGTTCTCTAAAATTAATTTGTAAAAACAGCATTCTTGCAAAAATCACCATAAGCAGCAAAAGGTCTGATACCCAATGCACTTAGTAGGACAGATAACCTATGAAAACCTCATCTGTGTGCATATACAATGCAACCAATCACCAATCACCTCTGTCAGGTTCAGAGTGATTGTTACATCGGTATTATGCATCTGTGCATTTGGGGTCAGCTGCATCCTGCTAAGTGCATTTGGTATCAGACCTTTTGGCTAGTTATGTTGAGTTCTTCAAAAACAGCAGTTTTGCTAATTATTCTTTGACTAGTCGAAGGGGCGTAATTTCCCAAGACTATTTGGCTCTCTTACCATGTGAACGTGATAACATGATTTCCATGAGCCGGCGTCATTGCGGCTCTTGGAAATCTTGGGCAGGCTCATGGCTCATTTTGGTAGCGTCAGTGCACCTTTAAAGTTGGGTGTACGTGTCCTGGCTTCAGAGAGGCGTTTGATGGGGAAACAGCTTCTGCACTAAATATCATGCACAGTACACCTCTCTGAAGACAGGACATGGTACTGTACACCTTTTTTCATAGGCGCGCTAATGCTATTGAAATGAGCGCATGTGCAAAGTTTCCAGAAGCTGATGATGACGCCCACAGGGGGCTGACAACAAGCAAAAATGACTGACTAGTCTGGGAAAATAACGCCTCTTTGACTAGTCAAAGGCTTAATATGCATACATAAAACAGAGGTAATGAATGCTTTTTTTCTACACATTGATTTTAGAGATTAATGTCAGACAGGGCTGGCTAGGCAGGACATTTTTACATACAAATGTAAATGCTGCTGGCTTGGAGGGCATAAGGGACCTTACAGATTCCTTTAAGACGCTAAGGCTAGGGTCACACTTGCGTTTTTTTTTTTAAAAAAACCTGATCCGGTTTTGAGCTTTTAAAAAGCTCAAAACCGGATCAGGAAACGCTCCTCATAGGAGCCTATGATAAAAACCGGATTGCTTTACAAGCAATCCGGTTACCGCCTTCGGCTCTGCAGCCTGTGTGAAAAATCATGCAGGCTGCAGTTTTTGGAGCGGTTCTAAGCCCCGCAATGCGATAACAGGATTGCTCAGGATGTGTAATCCTGAGCATTGCAGTAACCGCATATACTTTGCTTATCCCGGCTGCTGCCGGGATAAGCAAAGTTTTATGAGTGTTCTAAACAATAAAATTTTATTAATAAATGTGGCTATAATGCCTCTAGGGGGTGCCCACCCCCCCTAGAGACATACTACCCACTCAGGTGGGCATATAATAATTTAATTCCTGATGTACAGTAGCCGGCTCCTGTCGGCTCTGTACATTTTTATGAATGAAGCCGCCGACTCCTCTACTCTATAGATCTACTGTAAATGGCTTCAGAACCTCGGACAGCGCACATACTATACCTACATTAGGTATAGTATGAGCACTGCGCAGAGGAGCCGACAATGTGTCAACACCACAAGGACGTGCAGAGCGAGGATTTCGCCGAGGACATAGGCAGCACAGAGGCGCAGGGGGCATGAAATGCCTCCGTGGATGAGGTGGCTCAAGCACAAGGGCCTGCCTCCATGGCTTTTTACTGTAAGTTTTTATAAGCCTATATATCGGTGTAGCAGCCCTACAGAGCCATGGGGGACCCCTTGCCTGAACGCAGCAGACATGCTGCATTCAGTGCTGGACTTAGATTCTAGTCAATGGGGGCGGGGCTTCCCTATAAATTCTGACCCAGGGGAGGGGTTAGTCAGACAGTCTGAGAACAGGAAGAGGACAGACATCCTGGGGACTGGAGCTGGTGGAGATCGTCCCAGGGAAGAGGAGAGCTAGTGACGAGAGGAGTTGAGGAGAACCTGGGGAGTGGAGCCGTGTCCAGGCTCTCCCCAGAGGAAAGCGCTATAAACTGGATGCCGGAGTCCATGGTTGCCTGGTTACTGAAGTCCCATCAGCTAAATCTGAAGTGCAGGGATTGCAAGCTCCCTGGCCCCACTCAGCACTGATGGCAAAGCAGCATAGCAGAGTCGCCACCAAGGAGCGACACCTGGAACAGGATTGAGCTGCCTTCCATACGGGTAAAGGACTAGACATGCAGGGAGAGGCCCATAGCAAAGCTTTAGGCAGCGAGGTCCAAGTAGCAGCGCACAGAAGGGAGGCCTCTACAACCACCTGGCTAGGTGGATGCCCAATTGCTTCCCGGCTGCCTGGATCACTGTTACCATCTGCTACCAGTGTCCCGGTTTGTATCAACAACCATCAAGTAAAAGTAAAGGAAACTTTCCATCATTGTGTCCTTCAGTCATTTATTGCGCCCTCAGTCCTGCACCCCATATCATCCTATTACAGCATATACTGTGTAAACGGCCCTGGGGTCCTCCGCTCTACCCGTGGAGAGCAGAACCATCGCAGCTGCGTTACCAACGGCCCCAGAGGGCCTGACCACAGAGTCAGCCATCCCTCCCAATTGCCAAAACACATGGGTGGTGTCACAAATTAATTTCCCATATAAACTTTCCCCTATTTATTGACACAACCAGGGCCACGGAACCAGGTCATGACCCCGTGACCTCCCCAAAGAACTCCCGACTCGGTCCCGAGTACCCCACGGTCCTGGTGGGCAGGTCATAATGTCTGTATACGCTTATATTCTGTGATCCCCAGCTGTAATGTCTGTATACTCTTAAATTCTGCAATCCCCGGCTGTAATGTCTGTGTATTCTTATATTCTGTAGTCCTCGGCTGTAATGTCTGTATACTCTTATATTTTGTGATCCCCGGCTGTATTGTCTGTGTATTCTTAAATTCTGTAATCCCCGGCTGTAATGTCTGTATACTCCTATATTCTGTGATCCCGGCTGTAATGTCTGTGTATTCTTATATTCTGTAATCCCCGGCTGTAATGTCTGTATACTCTTATATTCTGTGATCCCCAGCTGTAATGTCTGTATACTCTTATATTCTGTGATCCCGGGTAATGTCTGTATACTCTTATGTTCTGTGATCTCTGGCTGTAATGTCTGTATACGCTTATATTCTGTGATACCCGGCTGTAAGGTCTGTATACTCTTATGTTCTGCGATCTCTGACTGTAATGTCTGTATACTCTTATATTCTGTGATCCCTGGCTGTAATGTCTGTATACTCTTATATTCTGTGATCTCTGGCTGTAATGTCTGTATACTCTTATATTCTGTGATCTCTGGCTGTAATGTCTGTATACTCTTATATTCTGTGATACCCAGCTGTAATGTCTGTATACTCTTATATTCTGTGATCTCTGACTGTAATGTCTGTATACTCTTATATTCTGTGATCCCGGGTGTAATGTCTGTATACTCTTATATTCTCTGATTTCTGGCTGTAATGTCTGTATACTCTTATATTCTGTGATGCCTGGCTGTAATGTCTATATTCTCTTATATTCTGTGATCACTGGCTGTAATGTCTGTATACTCTTATATTCTGTGATCCTCAGATGTAATGTCTGTATACTCTTCTATTCTGTGATCCCCGGCTGAAATGTCTGCATACTCTTTTACTTCCTCCCCTGCCCAGGTGTTGTGGTATATCGACCTATTCCTGCATGGTCGGACACATACATTACAATGGAACACATATGTAACAATATCTGTATTTTTTTAACACATCCGATCTTGGAAACTATTTTTATTCTAAGCTCTATTAATTAAAATGTCCAATTTTTAGTGGCACAACCACTTTAACGATCTGTAACGTCCATCTTTATCACAGGATCAAGCCTGCACCATAGCAAGCTGATGTTGGCTCATAATTACTGCAGAAGTCTTAGGGCCACTTTACACACACCAACTTATCTGTCCAACTTCTGAACAACTTACTGGTTGCAGTGAAATCATGGACACATTGCTCCATTTTGTGGCTGTGTACAATGTAACTATGTGTCCATGATTTCACTGCAACCAGTAAGTTGTTCAGAAGTTGGACAGATAAGTTGGTGTGTGTAAAGTGGCCATTACAGTGTATTTACAGCCAGGCTTCTCCAGCTGATTGCACCAATATAGGAGCTGCACCATGTGATTAGTGTTACAGACATAGGTTAGGGTACATTTGTGTTTTTTCAAATCTGGCAAAATTAGACCTTTTTTTAAAAAAATCGGGTGTGGCAATGTTCTGGATAATGCATTTTCTATTGGAGTTCTGGACATGTGCGGTAACTTGCATTTTTATCCGGATCCGGCAAATCCGGCACATCAAGCTTATTTTAAAAATGCAGTTAGCAGCAGTTTTTGTCCAGTGCTTGAAGTGCCGGATTTACCGGATCTAGATGAAAGCGCAAGTTACTGCACATGTCCGGAAGTCCATAACAAATGCATTGGGCAGAACGCAATGTTGCCACATCCGTTTTTTTGCAAAAAGCGGGAATTCTACCGGATTTGCAAAACACTGATGTGAAAGTACCAAAAAGACCCCAAGTAAAAAAGACTGACGTACCTCAACTGAAACAACACGTAATGTGAAACTAGCCTTAAGGAGCACAAACTGACATGCTCGTGACTGATAAGTCAGGCCAGAGGCGTATATAGAAATCATGGGGCCCCATAACAGAAGTTCTTCTTTTCCCCACCTCACACATAGTTTCTGCTGGAAAAAAACTATTGTGCACTACCAATAATATAATATCTATGCAGACAAAATCATCTATTAGTGATCTAATACTTCCGTAACTCTTCATCCGCCTTCGTAAAGAGGTTGATAAAAATGTGCCAAACATATTGAGTATAGCTGATTGGTGCTCATTTAAAGGTCTGATACCAGCTTGTGTCAATGCACCCTTATGGTACCTTTACACGCCACTACCGAAGGTAGCAACAGGTAGGCACCGCACGTGCACACGCGCGTTTTCAACGGTTGCTAACGGTACCATGATACCGCAATTACACGCCGCCACAAGGTGCTCCACAGATGGTATTTTCGATCCCTGGAAGTGCCGACGGGTGCCGCAGGTTACCTTCTGTGGAGCACCTTCCCTCATTTACACGCCGCCACCACAAGGGAATGTGGGCGTACATATTGTGCGCCGTAACTACATAGGCGTGACAGAGTTGTGTATTACGCGGCGTTCGTACGGTGATTGGACAATGCAATAACATCATGATTGGCCAGCCAGCGCAGGGAGGCTGGCTAATACATGACGCTATAGCAAATGTGTATTGACTGGTCAGATCGTTAAATATGCCTCCCTGTGCAGGGACAGCCAATGGGTACACAGTAGCCCCCACCAATGATCGCAGATGGGGCGTGGTATACATGACGCTGTGGTACGCCCCAGGTGACTCAAATACCGTACCTGTGCCCCGATTACACGCCGCTACCATAGGGGTTATACCTGCTTGTTTTTCAGCACGGCTGAAAGACAGGTATCCAAAGAGACAGGTGGCAACAACCCGAATTACACGCCGCCACTTCGCGGTGTTTTGAAGGTAAAAGGTACAATTGTCTCCGACACCTGCTGGTTTCTACCTTTCGGTAGCGGCGTGTAAAGGTACCATAAGTGGGATGATACAATACGAGTATCTCTGCATTTGAGGCTGTCCTTTTCATTTTTGTCCTGAGCAATGCTCTGTCTATAACCGGCCTGCCTGTCAGTTGAAGCCAGCATTGCATCATCAGCGGGAAAAAAAGCTCATTTATGTCACATATTAACCAAATAAAAATTTAATTCTAGTGGTACCTTGTCGGTTCAGTTAGAGGCTCTCTAATTAATAAAATATTAATGACATTAGGGATTATCTATGCCTCATCACAACTGCTAATACCTGATGGAGACACCCCACCAGACTAATCACACAACAGAAACTGATGTCATTTTATTTTATTCTAGACTCCAAATTTAGCGAAGAAAATTGTAATAAAAAATCTATTGTCTGTAATCTCCTGCGACAGATCTAATTTACAAATAGGAATTGACCTTTTGATGAAAAACTATATTCGACACATGCTGAACAGAGAGTACAGCTGGGTTATCAGATGTCTTCATCATCTGCCTATAAGCATTAGATAGGTATCACTGAACAACCGTTTGGTTGAAGTTTTCATTCTTGACCTCCACAACACTATGTACGATCGATTTGTCAATTAGTAGGCATGGGCGAACCCGGACTGTAAAATTCTGGGTCTGTACCAAACACTTAGTGTTCAGGCACAGATGCCGAATGTGGACTTCGGCTGTGGTCACAGTTTTTTAGTGCCTTTTAAAAACGCATGCTTTTTTACATGCGTTTTTCATGTCAGCATGAGTTTTTTAAGGTCTCTGATGGCTCCCTGCGTTTTTGGCTGCGTTTTTGAATCTGCACATAAAAATAGTGCTTGTAGTATTTTTTTGAGCGTTTTGAAAAACGCATGCGTTTTTGTAGAAAACGCATGCGTTTTTGTAACATGGGCTCCTATGGGAAACGCATGCGTTTTTGAATGGCACTAATTGTACATGCGCTTTTGCATGCGTTTTCCATAAGGCCCCTTATTAAAATACGCATGCGTTTTTGGATATGCTCCAAAAACGCATGGGACAGTCACACATGCTTTTTGGCTATTAGGGCATGCGTTTTTTAACATGGGGGCCTATGGGTGCGTTTTTTACATGCGTTTTTGAAAACGCAGGTCTCCAAAAATGCATGTGAAAAATGGTACTGTGACCACAGCCTTCCCTGGGAATTCAAATTTGCGATTGGCGGAGCTGTAAAAAGAAAGAAAATAGTGATTAACCACCAGCATTATACTTACAGGCATCACCCCGCTTGTATTTCCAGGGCTGCTCATTAACTTCCCGGGCGCAACAGCCAATCACAGATGCTGTCACAGAGAGTTGGAGTAACCTGGAAAAATCCCATATATTCTAGCATGTACCCTGCACCAAAGTTAACGAGCAGCCCTGGCAGTACAAGCGGGCGGATGCCGGTAAGTATGGAGCTGATGTTTAATCCACGTTTTCTTTCTTTTCACAGCTCCCAGCCCCCATCTCATATCTTTAAAGTCCGAGTTCAAGTTTCAGACTCAAGTTCGAGTCACATTCGGCCCCGATCTCAAAGTTTAAAAAAAGTCCGCTGAACTTGAACTTCGGCGGGTTCACCCATCACTATCAACTATTTTAATTTTATGGGTGAAGGTGTATTGGCCATTGCCACATACCCCTGGACTAGTGCTAGATACCAATCGATGGTGCATCCAGAATGGCACAAGTATTCATTAATTACAGAAGTAGTTTAGCACAGCTTGATATGGCTATTGGAATAGAGTAGTGCAAAGTCTGACAAGATATCTCTGTAAAATATAACAAAATAAGCTGCATGCCACAGCATTCATTCATTAACAAGGTTGGAGTGCAACTCATTCTAGTGCCAACCTGGCAGGGTAATGCTTCGTGTTAATTAGATTTAATTAAAAAGGGAGTCATGAAAGCTATATTTGTAACTATTACTAATTCAGCCTAAATTATTGGCATATATGCCAGTGTGGGCATAATGTCAATTACAAAGTATGCCATTCAAGGCTTTTTTTGTTCTGTACATTGCTGGAATTTCTTTATTGATACCAAATTATTGGTGGGTAAATTCAGGAATAAAATATGCAACTAAATATCTATGCTACATCTTGTACTGTAGCTCATTATACAGTGCAATCTAGTACATTGCATTGAAAATACAAAACTAATTCCCATTGAATTTATTCCAAAATTCTAATAGAAATTCCACGGAATTAAAATCGATGTATTCATGTATTAAAAGGATTTTCTACAAATCACAAATTATCCTCTGCCAATAGCAGAGCTGTGGAGTCGGAGTTATGGAGGCGGAGTCTGTGTCCGTTTTGGTGGAGTCAGAGTTAGATTCAGGGAAATTTAGGAGTCTGAGTCAGTGCTTACTCAGTTCACAGCCCTAGTTGTAGAGTCTGAGTTGGTGTCCATTTTGGTGGAATTGGTGTCGGAGTCAGATTCAGGGAAATTGAGGAATAGGAGTTGGAGTTGGAATCAGATGTTTGGCTTACCGACTCTACATTCCCGATCAATAGATTAGAGGATAACTGGATAACCATTGAGGGTCTGACCATTGGGACCCTGAAAATGGGAGATATCTATCAATGCAGACCGTGGGACTGATAAAAATAGCCAAGCATCGTTCAGATTTCTCGGCCAGAATCTGTATTTTTTGCAGCTTTCTCTGTCAGTCCCATAGACAATAAATAGAGCAGATGTTGAGCATGTGCACCTCTGCACCACTAAAGAAAGGACTCCCCAGAGACATGTTCTTGGCATCAGTGGGTGTCTCAGCAATGTGATCCCAAGCGATCAGCGAGTTGCCTAATATTTTTTGGTTAGAGGATAACTAGAAGTATTAGAGAAACTTCTTTAAACCTCATATAATTATACATCTTTGTATGGTACTAACTAGCAGTATAACAGGTAGTAGAACCTCGTATGAAGTCCACCAAATAAGGGTGGTCATCTCTGAGGTGTACTGAAAGATGGAAGAGTGGAAAAAATATATCTGACTACTAGAAAACTAAGGAAAGGAAGAAATAACACAAGAAACAAGAGTGAAGAGCACAGTAAATGTTTTGCTATTGGGAATCATGACTAATTGCTATACCGCAACATGTAAAATGATGCTCGAAAGTGTTGGCACTAGAGATGAGCGATGTTCGATTCGAATAGTTCGCCAATCTCAAATTCGAGTTGATTTTGGCCGTATTCGAGTCATTCGCCGAATTTGAACAATTTGGTTCAAATTCGGCGAATTTCGAACATGTTCGATTTTGGTTCGAAAATGCGGCAGATGCGGTCAGAAAACCACATCTGTCGCATTTTCAGCCAAAATAAACATTCCCTAAAAGAAAGAAAGTGTTAAAAATAAAAAAATAATCAATGCTCACCTGTCCGCGGTCCACTGAAGCCTCCGGCAAGGTCCTGTGGCTTCTAGGACCTGTGGTGACGTCATGTTCTCGCGGGAACTCCGGTCACATGACCGAAGTTCCTCGAGAACATGACGTCACCACAGGTCCTAGAAGCACAGGACCTTGCCGGAAAGCTTAAAATAGATATTTTTATTTTTCGGACCCTTTCTTTAAGTAAGAGAAAGTGTCCGAATCATAAAAATATCTATTTTAAGCTTTCCGGCAAGGTCCTGTGCTTCTAGGACCTGTGGTGACGTCATGTTCTCGCGGGAACTCCGATCACGTGACCGGAGTTCCCGCGAGAACATGACGTCACCACAGGTCCTATTAGCAATAGGACCTTGCCGAAAGCTTAAAATACATATTTTCTATGTTTCGGACACTTTCTTTACTTAAAGAAAGGGTCCGAAACATAAAAATATCTATTTTAAGCTTTCCGGCAAGGTCCTGTGCTTCTAGGACCTGTGGTGACGTCATGTTCTCGCGGAACTCCGGTCATGTGACCGGAGTTCCCGCAAGAACATGACGTCACCACAGGTCCTAGAAGCCACAGGACCTTGCCAGAGGCTTCGGTGGACCGCGGACAGGTGAGCATTGATTATTTTTTTATTTTTAACACTTTCTTTCACTTTTTTTCACTTCCACAATGTATGTATATACATTGTGGAAGTGAAAAAGCCCCACAAGCCCGGTTTGTTCGTTATCCAGGGTGTTCGACGGTGTTCGTCGAGCATTCGACGAACATTCGTCGAACATCCCGTCGATTCGACGATTCGAATCGAATTCGAACACCGGGGTGGTGGCTCATCTCTAGTTGGCACCCTTAAAATTGTTCCAGAAATAAACATATTTCTCCCAAATTATTGTATTTACCTGTTTTGTTATACACATGTATATTTACTTTGAGTTTATTGGAACAACACATATAAATGGAAAAAAAGCCAAATTGGACAAAAATTCCCACAAAATGCCAAAAATGGTCTAGACAAAAGTTGACAGCCTTTGAAATAAATAACTGCAATCTATTGTATCCTATAACCATTAGCAAGCTTCTTACACCTTTCAACTGGAACTATGGACTACTCTTCTTTTGAAAACTACTCCAGGTTTCTCATATTTGAAGGCATCTTCTCCTGACAGGTGATTTAAATTCTCTCCACAATGAGATTTAGATCTGGACTCATTGCTGCCACTTCAGAACTCTCCAGTTCTTTGTTTCCATCCATTCCTGGGTGCTTCTTGAAATATGTTTGGAATCATTGTCCTGGAAGACCCCATGACCTAGGACACAAACCCAGCTTTGTCACACTGGGCACTACATTTGCACAGTACTTTGGTAATCTTCAGATTAAACGATGCCTTGCACACAGTCAATGGACCCAATGCCAGAGACAGCAAAACAATCCCAAAACATCTCAGATCCTCCACCATATTTGACTGTAAGTACTGTGTTCTTTTCTTTTAAGGCCACATTTTGTTTTTGGTAAATAGTAGAATGATGTGCTTTACCTAAAAACTTTATCTTGATCTTATCTGTCCAGAAGACACTTTCTTACCGTAGAGAGATTTTGGCAAATCGCAGTCTAGCTTGTTACTTTTGTTTCAGCAGTGGGGTCCTCCTGGGTCTCCTGCCCTTCCATTTAATTTAATTAAAATGTGTACAGATAGTTTGCACTGACACCGATGCACCCTGAACCTGCAGGACAGCTTGCATTTCTTTGGAACTTAACTGAGGAGGCTTATCCACCATCCAGACTATCTTGCATTGCAACATTTAATACATTTTTCTCTGCCATCCACATCCAGGAAGATTAGCTGCAGTGCCATGGGTTGAAACCTTCTTGATTATATTATGCACCATGGACAAAGGAACATCAAGATCTCTGGAGATGGATTTGTAACAATTTTTCAACAATTTTAATCCTCAAGTCCTCAGACAGTTCTCTTCTCTTTCTGTTCTACTTGCTTAGTGTGGCACAGACACACAATGCAAAGATTGAGTCAACTTCTCTTTTCATCTGGTTTCAGTTGAGATTTTGATTTTGCCCACACCTGTCACCTGCCACAGGTAAGTTTGAATGAGCATCACATGTTTCAAACAAAGTTGTTTACCCCAAAATTTGGAAAGGTGCCAACAATTTTGCCTGGCCCATTTTTAGAGTTTTGTGTGAAGTTATGTCCAATGTTCCTTTTTTTCTCTCTTTTTTGTGTTATTCCAATGCACACAAGGGAAATAAACAATTGTATAACAAAATATGTGTAATTGCATTAATTTTCTGGGGAAAGACTTCATTTTCTGGAACAGGGGTGCTAACACTTCTGGCTATGGCTGTATTACCTTACATTTATGCTTTCTGGCAAGCTAGATCGTTTCTTGTCTTAATGCATTTTGATGATTTATGAAAAGCTTGAGAATACTTTTTGCTTTAATGGTGGTGCCCCAAGAGATTAGTCAAATTTATCTCAATATATTATAATACAATAAGTGATTATGATGAAAAAAAAATGGATCTGAATAAAGCAAATGCTTTGCTTTGGGGCAATAAATAGCACAAAATGTTTTATTTAAAACTGCCTGAAATCAAAGAAAACAAAATAATACTAATAGTTTAGAGTTGGAGGCTTCAACCTGCATCTTCTAGCCTTTACATACACTACCATTCAAACGTTTGGGGTCATTTAGAAATGTCCTTATTTTTAAAAGAAAAACACATTTTTTTTCAATGAAGCTAACATTAAATGAATCAGAAATACACTCTATACATTGTTAATGTGGTAAATGACTATTCTAGCTGCAAACGTCTGGTTTTTAATGCAATATTTACATACAGTTAGGGCCAGAAATATTTGGACAGTGACACAATTTTCGCAAGTTGGGCTCTGCATGCCACCACATTGGATTTGAAATGAAACCTCTACAACAGAATTCAAGTGCAGATTGTAACGTTTAATTTGAAGGGTTGAACAAAAATATCTGATAGAAAATGTAGGAATTGTACACATTTCTTTACAAACACTCCACATTTTAGGAGGTCAAAAGTAATTGGACAAATAAACATAACCCAAACAAAATATTTTTATTTTCAATATTTTGTTGCGAATCCTTTGGAGGCAATCACTGCCTTAAGATAGGAACCCATGGACATCACCAAACGCTGGGTATCCTCCTTCTTAATGCTTTGCCAGGCCTTTACAGCCGCAGCCTTCAGGTCTTGCTTGTTTGTGGGTCTTTCCGTCTTAAGTCTGGATTTCAGCAAGTGAAATGCATGCTCAATTGGGTTAAGATCTGGTGATTGACTTGCCATTGCAGAATGTTCCACTTTTTTGCACTCATGAACTCCTGGGTAGCTTTGGCTGTATGCTTGGGGCATTGTCCATCTGTACTATGAAGCGCCGTCCAATCAACTTTGCAGCATTTGGCTGAATCTGGGCTGAAAGTATATCCCGGTACACTTCAGAATTCATCCGGCTACTCTTGTCTGCTGTTATGTCATCAATAAACACAAGTGACCCAGTGCCATTGAAAGCCATGCATGCCCATGCCATCACGTTGCCTCCACCATGTTTTACAGAGGATGTGGTGTGCCTTGGATCATGTGCCATTCCCTTTCTTCTCCAAACTTTTTTCTTCCCATCATTCTGGTACAGGTTGATCTTTGTCTCATCTGTCCATAGAATACTTTTCCAGAACTGAGCTGGCTTCTTGAGGTGTTTTTCAGCAAATTTAACTCTGGCCTGTCTATTTTTGGAATTGATGAATGGTTTGCATCTAGATGTGAACCCTTTGTATTTACTGTCATGGAGTCTTCTCTTTACTGTTGACTTAGAGACAGATACACCTACTTCACTGAGAGTGTTCTGGACTTCAGTTGATGTTGTGAACGGG
This sequence comes from Allobates femoralis, assembly GCA_033576535.1. NCBI lineage: Eukaryota > Metazoa > Chordata > Amphibia > Anura > Aromobatidae > Allobates > Allobates femoralis. The sequence goes on along the minus strand of JARQOC010000003.1, from coordinate 85,604,805 downwards.
TTCTTCTTCACCAAATAAAGTATGCGGCGATCATCCACCACTGTTGTCATCCGTGGACGCCCAGGCCTTTTAGAGTTCCCAAGCTCACCAGTCAATTCCTTTTTTCTCAGAATGTACCCAACTGTTGATTTTGCTACTCCAAGCATGTCTGCTATCTCTCTGATGGATTTTTTCTTTTTTTTCAGCCTCAGGATGTTCTGCTTCACCTCAATTGAGAGTTCCTTTGACCGCATGTTGTCTGGTCACAGCAACAGCTTCCAAATGCAAAACCACACACCTGGAATCCACCCCTGACCTTTTAACTACTTCATTGATTACAGGTTAACGAGGGAGACGCTTTCAGAGTTAATTGCAGCCCTTAGAGTCCATTGTCCAATTACTTTTGGTCCCTTGAAAAAGAGGAGGCTATGCATTACAGAGCTATGATTCCTAAACCCTTTCTCCGATTTGGATGTGGAAACTCTCATATTGCAGCTGGGAGTGTACACTTTCAGCCCATATTATATATATAATTGTATTTCTGAACATGTTTTTGTAAACAGCTAAAATAACAAAACTTGTGTCACTGTCCAAATATTTCTGGCCCTAACTGTAGGTGTATAAAGGCCCATTTCCAGCAATCACCACTCCTGTGCTTTAATGGTACATTGTGTTTGCTAACTGTGTAAGAAGGCTAATCGATATGTAGGAAACCCTTGCACAAGTATGTTAGCACAGCTGAAAACAGTTTGGCTGATTAGAGAAGCTATAAAATTGACCTTCCTTTGTGCTAGTTTGGAATCTGGAGCATTACATTTGTTTGTTCTATGAAACTCTCCAAATGTCCAGAAATAGAGAAGAAAAAGTGTTTCAGCTCACCAAACATTCATCCAATTGAGGTCACTCCAGAGTTAGTAGAGTGCGGTGCACGGGCATGGAGATCCTGAGCCGACTCTCAGGCGAATGAAGCACATACACCATAAAAAAGGGAAAGTCCAATCATCAGCAATATGGCATGTTGGATAGAGGAATATTAGGCTATGATATTAAAAACCTTCATCCTTTATTGTAGTTCCATAAAAACATCTTGCAAGATGTTTTTATGAAACTACAATAAAGGATGAAGGTTTTTAACATCATAGCTTAATATTCCTCTATCCAACACATCATATTGCTGGTGACTGTACTTCCCCTTTTTTCATAGTGTATACGCAGAAAAAGAGAATTTTCATGTGAAACTCGACAGTCTATTCTTGTTCTTAGAAATGAAGGCTATTCCATGCAAGATTAGTCTTCATTTCTTCATGCCACGAAAAAAGATTTCTTACCACGGTGTGTCCTACTCCCTTTAGAGGAGAGCCCAAACAGGCTCTAACCAGAGTAGAAAGAGAAGTGGGAGGCCCCGCTGCACAACTGAGCAACAAGACAAGTACATTAGAGTCTCTAGTTTGAGAAATCGACACCTCACAGCTCCTCTACTGCCAGCTTCATTAAATAGTACCCGCAAAAACGCCAGTGTCAACGTCTACAGTGAAGAGGCGACTCCGGGATGCTGGCCTTCAGGGCAGAGTGGCAAAGAAACAGCCATATCTGAGACTGACTAATAAAAGGAAAATATTAATATGGGCAAAAGAGCATAGACATGGGACAGAGGAAGATTGGAACAAAGTATTATGGACAGAAAAATCAAAGTTTGAGGTGTTCGGATCACACAGAAGAACATTTGTGAGACACAGACCAACTGAAAAGATGCTGGAAGAGGCATGACGCCATCTGTCAAGCATGGTGAGGGTAATGTGATGGTCTGGGGTTAGTTTGGTGCTGGTAAAGTGGGAGATTTGTACAAGGTAAAAGGGATTTTGAATAAGGAAGGCTAGCACTGCATTTTGAAATGCCATGCCATACTCTGTGGACAGCACTTGATTGGAACCAATTTCATCCATCAACAGGACAATGACCCAAAGTACACCTCACCCAAATTATGCATGAAATATTTAGGGAAGAAGCAGGCAGCTGGTCTTCTATCTGTAATGGAGTGGCCAGCGCAGTCACCAGATCTCAGCCCCATTGAGCTGTTGTGGGAGCAGCTTGACCGTATGGTGCTCCTCAAGCCAATCCAACTTGTGGGAGCGGCTTCAGAAAGCATGGGGTGAAATTTCTCAAGATTACCTCAGCAAATTAACACCTAGAATGCCAAAGGTCAGCAAAGCTGGAATTGCTGCACAGGGAGCATTCTGTGACGAAAGCAAAGATTGAAGGAGAAAATTATTATTCCAAATATAAATCATTATTTCTACCCTTGTCAATGTCTGGACTATATTTTCTATTCATTTTGCAACTCATTTGATAAATAAAAGTATGAGTTTTCATAGAAAACACAAAATTGTCTGGATGACCCCAAACATTTGAATGGTAGTGTAAGTAGAAAAAGAACAGAATATATAATGGATATATTGTGCTAACGTTAATGTTATCACTGCCACTTTTGCTTTTATTAATTTGCTGTTCCACAAAATTAAAATTGGTTGCCTACCGTTTGTTTTTTGATCAAAATTGTCCAGTCTGGCCAACAAATCACTGCTACAGACACAGATAACTTAAAAGGGATATCCAGGATTAATAAAGCTTTACTGCATTCTTTCAGAAACAGCGCCACCCCTATCTACAGGTTGCATGTGGTATTACAACCTTCCCTTAAATGGAGCTGAGCTGCAATATTACACAAACCTGTAGACAGGAGTGGTGCTGATTTTGAAAGAAATCAGCCATGTTTATTGAATTCTGAATAACCCATTTAAATCTAAGATGTAGAATATACAGCCTTAGACAATAAAGGCAAAAACTCATGCTGAGGTAGTAAAATAAATATTTTATTCAAAGGTGAATTAAAAATTCGTAAAGAAAAAAAAAAAAAAAAAAGAGGGGAATTTCAATCTGTAGTAAAAATGGGGACACAAAATGAATACTGATGAATTAGGGGTACAGGGATGTACACAGTGAGTATTGGGAACCAAGGTTAGTAAACAACCATATGAGAACCCATTGACACATCATTCAAGGAAATAGGTGGGGTAATCAGAATTTATACAAAAAGTAAAATATAGTGTATGAGTAAATATAGTGGTATAAGTGATGAGAAATAGTACTAATATTTTGTAAAAAAAAAATGTCAGATACGAAATCTTACAAAACTGAATTTTTTTTAAGACATAAAAACTGGCCCAAAGCTCTTAACTTCACCTATTATTTTTCCGGCAAGATAAAATGTATGTTAATAATATTTTAAAAAGTTATACCTCACTCAAACCTTACATTCTTGCTCATACATGGTAGAAACATGTTAAGGCTATCAATTTAGGTAGGCATCCATTAATCAGTATTATTATTATTATTATTATTATTATTATTTATTTATATAGCGCCATTATATTCCATGGCACTTTACATGCTAAAAAGGGCAGACTAGGACAAGTAACATAGTAACAATACAAGTAACAATAAATGTTGACAGTTCGGTTGTACAGAAACAAGAGGGGAGAAATATGCCTTCTCCCTTAATACTGTTTGCTTGCCAAATCAATAATTACAAATGTGCGCATGTAGAAATCACCACTCAGAGTCAGATTTGATCAAGGTAAAATTCCTGTTTATTGAGAAAATGTCAAATATTAAATACCGTATATACTCGTGTATAAGCCGAGTTTTTCAGCCCAAAATTTGGGCTGAAAAGTCTCCCCCTCGGCTTATACACGGGTCTATACGGTACATGCTGTGGTGGTGGCTGTGGTGGGGGCTGTGGAGGCTGGAGGAGGCGGGGAGAGCTGCTATATGAGCGGCCCCGTCACGTGGGGCCACTCATTAAATATGCACTGCTTCCCCCTGTCAATCAGCGGCAGGGGGAAGCAGTGCATATAGCCCCCCCGCTGGTTATATTACCATCCCAGTCTTCTGATCAGCGCCGCTCCTCGGTGCTCCGTCCGTCCGTCCTGCTACATCCGGGATCTCCGGCCGTCGCAGGCATATGACGTCATCGCGCGACGGCCGGGGATCCTGGATGTAGCAGGACGGGAGCAGCGAGGACAGAGCGCTGAGGAGCAGCGCTGATCAGAAGACCGGGATGGTAAGAGAAGCGGGGGGGGCCCTTGCAAGGGGGGGTGCCAGCATTGGGGGCTGCTGGGTACCCCCTGGGGGCTGCTGGGGACCCCCAGGGGGCTGCTGGGGACCCCCTTGGGGCTGCTGGGTACCCCCAGGGGCTGCTGGGGACCCCCTGGGGGCTGCTGGGGACCCCCAGGGGGCTGCTGGGTACCCCCTGGGGGCTGCTGGGTACCACAGGGGGCTGCTGGGTACCCCCTGGGGGCTGCTATATGTACCCCTGGGGGCCTGCTGTATACCACTGGGGCTGCTATATACTACCACTGGGGCTGCTGTATACTACCACTGGGGCTGCTGTATACTACCACTGGGGCTGCTGTATACTACCACTGGGGCTGCTATATACTACCACTGGGGCTGCTGTATACTACCACTGGGGCTGCTGTATACTACCACTGGGGCTGCTATATACTACCACTGGGGCTGCTGTATACTACCACTGGGGCTGCTGTATACTACCACTGGGGCTGCTGTATACTACCACTGGGGCTGCTGTATACTAACACTGGGGAGGCCTGTATACCACTGGGGGGGCCTGTATACCACACTGCTGGGGGCTGTATACCTGTGCTGGGGTCCACCCTTGGCTTATACACGAGTCAATAGGTTTTTCCAGATTTTTGGGGCAAAAGTAGGGGGGTCGGCTTATACACGGGTCGGCTTATACACGAGTATATACGGTAGTTACTTCGGGGGAGTGTCCTCCAAGCAACCTTTACCCTGATTGGTTAGCATTACTCAAAGCTGCTACTTCATCGGTTCAATATAACTAGTATCTGATTGGAGCTTTCATAATTATTCAATCAATATTTGTCACTAAGGTTTTTGATATAACTTTGATTTTTCTCTTTATGTCTGAACATTTTAGTTTCCTATTGCACAGACACATCTGTCTGGGACAAATTGCAACATATTTCTTGTTGCAAGAATGTACACAGCAGACAATATGGATTTAAAGATACAATTTATATTTGAAGCATATAAGCCAGGGGTCCCCAACTACAGGCCTCGAGGGCCGCTACAGTGCATGTTTTCAGGATCTTCTTAGTATTGCACAGGGGTTGGAATCATCACCTGTGCATTTGATCACAGTAACACCTGTGCAATACTAAGGAAATCCTGAAAACCTGCACTGTTGGCGACCCTCGAGGCCTGGAGTTGGGGTCCTCTAATATAAGCAACACAAATAATCAATATTATCAATAAGTCTATGAATATCTTAATCACACATATATATATATTCCTTCATCCACAAGTAAAAAAATAAATCTTCATTTTCTTTTTGAAGCGTGCAACACCAGCCAGCTGGAGGACACCAAGGTATCTGTATACCTCCATAGATATACCTGTTGGTGCCCGGTGCCTATCCTTCTTACATTGAAAACATATATTCCTTCCCTTAATAGTCCCCTCTATGGAGATATGCAAAGATTTTACCCTATTCTCGATGAGCCTAGATTGAATTGTCTTGCCGGGGAAAAGGGGAATGGAGGACTTCACCAGTTTGAGTGTGTCGATGTATAACATCAGTGATATTCTTTTATGCTAAAACAAAAAAATATTACAAAGCTTCATCTTCTCCTAGCAATGCTAAAATCATCCTACCCCTGGATAGAATCTGTACCCTGTCAGTGATACATTTGCATGGGCAATATTGTACCATGAGATCTAAAGCGAATATGTGTTTGTGATTTTTTTTTTGGTATTGACACGTAAAGAGAACTTTTACCATTAATGAGTACATGTTCTAGCTGTTAAAAGCCTGGATAGAACATATACATGAAAAATGGAAATCTGAATGAGACCTTAATCTGGCATGGAGATTTATTACCTTAAAAGGAATTTGTCAGTTGATTTTCTAGTACAATACTAATGGTATCCTGGAATAGGGCTTCGGCAGCCCTTTTAGAATGAGTAACTTTTATTGCGCTAACGTCTACTGTTATATTGCTGTAAACATCAGATAGTTAAGTTGCTCCCCACACCCACTGTCTCGCCCACCTCTCCATTTCTGGGCTCAATAATAGTAAAAACTTTCACTATCATTTACTATCACTGCTAAGAGGTGGGCGTGGAGAGCAGTGTATAATAAATTTGGATTTACATGAGCTGGACTAGCTGACACTCGACACTAAATTCTCCGGGGTTTACAGCAAGATAACAGGAGAAGGCAGCACAATAAAAGTTACTGGTCCTGAAATGGTTGCCCAAGCCCTATTCCAGGATACCATTAGGGTTGTACTAGAAAATCGTCTGACAGATTCCCTTTAATACCCATTCTGTGGTTGAGAAAATGCTTGAGACAAAAATACAGTAGGTCTTTCAATCAGACATGAATGGAATGAATCATAAAACCACAATTTATCATTTGAGTTACTTTTGTGACATAATATGACTTTCAAATATGAGTACATTATAATATCTTACATAAATTAAGAAACACCAATCATTGGCTCAGTTACATCATATGATATGTATAAATGACAGTTTGGTGAAAATAAAATAGAGGTATTTTCAAGGAATTATGTTCAGATTATAACACGGTAAACAAACCATAAAAATAGCAACAAATTAAACTGTAAAATTATGACTCATCCAACAAATAGCATGGGGTGCACCTGAAAGGTACTCCCACTGGAAATATTAAATTAGCATCTCATTTAAATATAGCTTTCCATCTGTACTGACTAACATACTAACCTGTCACTTCATAAAGGAAGTAATTATTCCATCAGACTGTCCATCAGTGGACGTAGCATGGGTTGCCAGTGACCAGAGCAAGGGATATCATTTGCACCCCCTAAGCTGTCACCAGTCACTTCCACCTGTCTAGTATTCAAGCCCCGTATTCGTCAAGCAAGTATTATATTTAATAAATGCTTATGTTTATAAGGTAAGTCTAAGTTCACTTTTCCATACATTCCATTTGTCTGTTCCCTTTACAGGAACAATATAAATTTACGATCCAATGTGTCCATGTGCATTAGTGATGGCACCAATGTAAGCAGAGGGCCCTATTTTCTGCCAATTTTTAGAACAAAAGAAAAAATTCTGCATTCAAGACTTTTTTCTCTGTCCTAAAATCTAGCATTAAATTGGAGCCCACATGGGTTCCATTGTACTGACAGCTTTGAGAACAGCAGATGATGATCCAGTTATCTCTCCTGTTAGGTGCAGGATACATCTGTGATTTCTTTCCTGATGAAGGGGCCAGAGAGCCCAGAACTTGCGTAGAAAATAAAAACCGCAATCAATCCACACATTTTTTGATTGTCATATATGGTCGTGCGGTCAATATTCCCTTTCTCTTTATTTCTATTTTATTGACACAATTTTATTGGGAAGACTGCAGCAACCTTCTAATGATGACGAGAACCCAGTGGTACCGGAACGGTGGGAGCAGTCTACACTAAGTTCTGTATAACTACCGTATATACTCGTGTATAAGCCGACCCGTGTATAAGCCGACCCCCCTACTTTTGCCCCCAAAAACTGGGAAAACTTATTGACTCGCGTATAAGCCGAGGGTGGACTCCAGCACAGGTATACAACCCCCAGCAGTGAGGTATACAGCCCCCAGCAGTGTGGTATACAGGCCCCAGTAGTATGGTATAACAGCAGCCCCCAGTGGTATACAGCAGGCCCCCAGGCGTATAAGCAGGCCCCCAGGGGTATAAGCAGGCCCCCAGGGGTATTCAGCAGGCCCCCAGGGGTATCAGCAGGCCCCAGGGGTATACAGCAGGCCCCCATGGGTATACAGCAGGCCCCATGAGTATCAGCAGGCCCCCAGGGGTATCAGCAGGCCCCAGGGGTATACAGCAGGCCCCCATGGGTATACAGCAGGCCCCATGGGTATCAGCAGGCCCCCAGGGGTATCAGCAGGCCCCCAGGGGTATACAGCAGGCCCCCAGGGGTATTCAGCAGGCCCCCGGGGTATCAGCAGGCCCCCGGGGTATCAGCAGGCCCCCGGGGGTATCAGCAGGCCCCCGGGGGTATCAGCAGGCCCCCGGGGGTATCAGCAGGCCCCCGGGGGTATCAGCAGGCCCCCAGGGGTATAAGCAGGCCCCCAGGGGTATTCAGCAGGCCCCCAGGGGTATCAGCAGGCCCCAGGGGTATCAACAGGCCCCCAGGGGTATACAGCAGGCCCTCATGGGTATACAGCAGGCCCCATGGGTATCAGCAGGCCCCCAGGGGTATCAGCAGGCCCCCAGGGTATCAGCAGGCCCCCAGGGGTATCAGCAGGCCCCCAGGGGTATCAGCAGGCCCCCAGGGGTATCAGCAGGCCCCCAGGGGTATACAGCAGGCCCCCAGGGGTATTCAGCAGGCCCCCGGGGGTATCAGCAGGCCCCCAGGGGTTTATACAGCAGGCCCCCAGGGGTTTATACAGCAGCCCCCAGCACAGGTGTATACTGCAGCCCCCAGCAGTGTGATATACAGGGCCCCCGGCAGTGGTATACAGCCCCCCCGCCTAGTACCGGGCCCCCATGCTGCGGCACAGCATACAGTAGCTCATACATTACCATCTCCTGCAGCGCGCGCTTCCTCCATCTCCCGCCCGGCTTGTTGCTGTAGTGTCATGTGACGCGCCAGTCACATGACACTACAGGAAGATGCCGGCTGGGACATGGAGGAGCCGCGCGCTGCAGGGAGAGATGGTACTGTATGAACTACTGTATGCTGTGCCGCAGCATGGGGCCCGGTACTAGGCGGGGGGCTGTATACCACTGCCGGGGGCCGCCAGGGGCTGTGTCCGGCAATATGCACTGCATCCCCTTGCCGGGGATGGACAGGGGAATGCGTGCATATCAATCAGGCGGGCCCACGTGACCGCGCGGTGTCACTGCAGCCCGCTCCTGCCTCCTCCTGCCCCCAGTCAGAGCCCCCGTCCCCGTCACACTCAGCACACACATGTATATACTCGTGTATAAGCCGAGGGGGACTTTTCAGCCCAATTTTTGGGCTGAAAAAGTCGGCTTATACACGAGTATATACGGTAACTGTCTCCAAGAATGTAAAATTCAAGCTGTGTGCCCATGTTTCACAAGACTATTAAAGTAAAAGACTGCTGCAGAGCAAAATTGAATCTGTGTCTGCTTTGGCCCTCACCGTGGGTGATTGTGAACTGAATGCTTGCACTGGGGAACCCGCCAGGGTCTGCGCTGCAAACACAAAGCTGTTCTACAGACAATGCTCTGCCTCGCCAGCGACTACTGAGGTCCTGTGCTGCCGACCTCCAAACATGATAACTGTCACGATTGCCCTGTATTTCCTGCGCGAGTGGGCAGTCACATGCCGATCAAACTCAAAAAACACAAATTGCATATGTATGGGAAGTCACAGGACTGTCTACTCCTAAGTCTGCACCATACAGAGCAGGTGCCAGGTATGTTAAGTGAGATGTCTCTGTCAGCAATACATAAGGGGTTCTTATTTGGATGTCCATCGACCACACAGTTAAGGTATTAAGGCATTAACATATTGATAAGATGTCATGGCAGTATCAGGAACTTCTTGAAGGCCCATCTGTCTACTCCCATGAAGCCTAACCACAAATAAAGTTAATATTAATAAAAAACATGATTTTTTAAACATAAAAGTTTAAAGAAGCGCTCCAATAATATAAAGTTCCTTTATATTAATAAATAGTAATGAATAATGAGTGTGTATATTGTAAAACATATGGGTCACCATCTTCAGTCATTTCCAGCACCGTTCTGGTCCACTCTGGTGCCACGTGACCGCATGAGTGACAAAATCTCACAATGTCTGCTGTGTGGAACAGAGGTCCCTTTCTCAGTGTAATGCTGTAGACACACGATGCGAGACACATGCAAAATACTCGCACGAGTCTCGCATACCCTCGCATGGCTGCCGGCTCTCTGGACAGGAGTGTGCCAGTCCCATAGAAATACATGCAGCTGAAACGCCCCTGTCCAGGGAGCCAGCGGCTGTGCTGGGTGAGGCATGCGAGACTCGTGCGAGTATCTTGCATGTGTCTCGCATCATGTGTTTCTGGTGTACATGCATCAAAAGAGACTCAAAGTGTGGCTTGGAGCCACGTTCTAAAGTTCATAGACTAGTAATGAGAAAATTGAAAAAAGTGTCCCCTGTTCCACATAGCAGACAGTGTTGTAAGGAGTGATAATGGTCATGTGTGGAGTAAGCTAAAGTAGAAGGCAGTAACAGGTAAATATTGCAATACCCTCCTTGCGTACATATTACTATTTGCTAATAGATAAGGAAATAAGAAAACTCACCAAAGTGCACCGTTAACCCACCCGACCTTTTCCAAATTAAAATGTAAATTTAAAAAATTGCATTTTTGTAATGCTTCATCTATGAGAGACCCATCTATGAAAATATAAATTACTTATCATGTAATGTAAACATATATTTCAGATAAAACCCTTATTTCAACAAGGCCCTCCAAGCCACTATATATTTCCAAGAACATACCTCAGGAGTAAGGCCAAATCTCAAATTCAATTGATTATTATTGATTTTTTATTTAAACACCAAAAACAATTAAAAATGACAGATGTTATCCGGAACACAGAACAGGTGACCACATGATTCCATAACAATATACTTCACAATCATATCATTATTTATAATGTACAGCCAAAGATATTCTGGTAGATATACATCAATACCATGTATCCCAATTTGGGTACATCTAAAGGCTCCCAGTACAAAACATTATATACACAAGTGTCACCTGATGGGTCAAAAGGGTTGTTTACCTGTCTGTGACCACCCCCTAACGCACGTTTCGCTTAGGCTTCTTCTGAGGAACCCCAATACTTTGAACTGTTTCGGTTTTCGGATCCAAGTGAGTTCCCCATTGACATGTATTGGACGAGTAACGAGTAATGAAACAGTTGAAAGTATGTGGTTAGAGCTATCCGAATCCGAATATTCAACTAATCACTCATCACTAGTAGAAAGTTATGAAACAAATGAAAGAACCCCGTAATTATTTTTTTCTCATGCACTTCACTGCTAGAGTTGAGCCACCACCCTAGTGTTCTAGTTCAATTCGATTCGTCGAATGGACGGTGTGTTCGTCGAATGTTCGTCGGAAACCGCTGCCGAGATTATGACGTCACCGCAGGTCCTACAGGCCCTCACTAGTAGTGAATAGTAGTGAGGACCTGCGGTCACATGACGAGTTCTCGCGATAGCTCGTCATGTGACCGGAAACCGCTGCTGGGATTATGATGTCACTGCAGGTCCTACAGATCCTCACTACTATTCAGTACTAGTGAGGGCCTGTAGGACCTGCAGTGACGTCATAATCTCGGCAGCGGTTTCCGGTCACATGACGAGTTATCGCGAAACTCGTCATTTCACCGGGAAACGCTGCCGGGATCACATCTCCGACAGGTAGGCAGTGCTGGAAGCGTCGCTGGATGGATTAGAGAGGTGAGTATCGATTTTTATTATTTTTAACCCTTGATTTTACTTCATTTCAGTTCCACAAAGTATGTATATACCTTGCGGAACTGAAATCGAACTGAAATCGAACATGAACTCGAAATGCCGAATTTAGAGCAAATTGTTCTAATTCGACGAACGACTCGAACATCGCCAAAAACAGCTCGAATTTGAGATTGGCGAACAATTCGAGTCGAACACCGCTCATCTCTATTCACTGCTAATAAAATCAACAATGAGATGCTACATGGAGGAAAACTTTGTTTCAAAGCTAAATAGTCTCATGGTTATTTAATTTATGTATTAAAAACACTGAAACATACTTAAGTGTCATATATAAAAAACATACTGTAGAATAGATTCGCTTTTCTTTTATATTCATGAAAAGCTGTGTATTATTGATTTTTTGCAGGTTATCCAAAGGATAAGGTTATTATTATGCACATACAAATGTAACAAATAGAAGGTATATGAATGCAGGAGAAAAAATGATGTGCTTCTATATAGCTCTGTACAACTACTGTAAGGACACCCATCTCCTTTGATTTTCAATGTATTAATAGTGTGGGGAATATACTAAGAATTCAATTTTAGATGTCAGTTTAAAAGTGTGGCACTTTGGACTTTTAGACCAGGTTCATTGGACAGTATATAGTGGGAGTGGGGAACCTATAGGCCATGGGTATTCCCCTGTCTCCCGTTCCTCGCAAGAGGGTCTTTAGCAGAGCCCTTCCCAGGTGGATGACAGCACAGTGGCTGGTGACTGGACACTTAAGCAGCAGACAGATCAAACACACTAGGACCAAACACACTGATCTTAACCACACAATAGAACTGAAATGATCAGTAACAACCAGAGGAATTGGCAAGGGTTTAAATCCGCTTCCTAGCAATCATCTGACTATGCTGGGGCAATGCCCAGCCTCCACCCCCAGACCACAGACACTTAGGAGGGGAGGAGAGACGATAGAGGGAACCTCCCACCACCTAACTGCCCCAGTAGGCATGATGTTCAATACCTCCTGGTAACAGCTACCACCAGGGGACCCAAGGGCATCCCACCTCCCAGCAATACTAAGGGTAAATCTCATAGAATGCAATTCCCAGACTGAGTGAGCATCTGCACATGCTGCACCCTCCAGAGATGACACCCCACCTCTCATGGCCAGTGAAGGGCGACAGGTGACTCGCCAGAGAGCATGAGCATGCCTAGGAGTGCAAGGGGCTCACTCAGGTACCGAGCTATAGTCCGCACATATAGCCAACACGTGCGTAATGCTATTTTGATGTTTTAGTTTGAAATCTTTAATAAAATGGCACATGCATGTACCGCGATCTTTTAACCATTTTATTGAAGACACTGTGGAGATAACTATGATTGGCAGGGAAGCATGCACAGGACAAAAAAAAATTCAGTCCTTATATTTTGCTAGATGCAATTTGTCTATCACATTCTGGACAAGATCCAAGAATGTGAAGGCTGATGCATTATTGTGGCACCCCAGGGTTAATGTGCCACAGTAACATCACCAAGGGTTAATTCCCACACAACCCACAACACTACATTAGAGCCTCCAGGCCAGAAGGGGGAGCTAAAGCTGCTTCCCTATATAGTCTGGTGTGGAGAGGAAGTGGCAGTTAGTTTAGTTCGGGAAGCACTGATAAAAGGACCTGGGTGTAAAAGGGCTGCGTTAGGCCCAACCCACGGTCCACTGTCCACTTCCAAGCCGGCCAGGTTTGAGGAATAGGGGAAGCAGAGGAACACACCAGGGACATGGAGTTACCCTATAACTCGCCCCGGAGGAGCGCAAAGACTGGATACCGGATACTGAAACTGTGCCTGACACAAGTAGCACAGTAAACACCTGACTAGTGGAGGTTATAGATCTTCACTGTACTACAGCGAAGCAACACGGCGGGGTCAGAAACACAAAATTAAGACTCAAGTTGCCTAGCAAGCAGGTACATGTGAGTGGAGACAGGGCCAGCAGCTTAGCTGAAACGGCAGCAGGGCCACACACACAGCACAGGAGTGGGAAGCCAAGGACCCGGGCAGGGTGGGAGCAACCCGGCCCCGGTACATACTCGGGGACAGTACTCAGCTGTATACCATCTGCTACAGTAAAGACTTGGAAAACTACAAAACCGTGAGTCTGTGTGATCCTTGCAATCCCTGTTCTCCCTCACAAAAAGTAATCTTTACTACTATCCCTGCCCTGCATCCATCTATAGACTATCATCACTACTGCCCCGGGAAACCAGGCTCTTCCCGTGGAGAGCCGCTACATCCCAGGCTGCTATCCATCATCCCCGGAGGTTCCGCAGCAGCGGTGGTCACCCTGACCACATACCATGGGTGGCGTCACGACTTTCTCCCCTATAAATACCCCCATTACTTGTGGGCTCGGGACATGGTCCGGACCAAGACTACCGTGATACCCCCTGTGATACCCCGGTCCAGTACCGAGTACCCCGTCCCAGTGGGCTCCACATTATCACCCAGTATTAATTCCGTTTTCCTCCGAACCACCATTCTCCCTAAGGGCATTGTGATTGCCTGTGCTGTCTTCGGAGTTAGAAATGGAAATTTAAAGGTAGTCATTGGCCCCTTCTGCTACTCCACGATCGAAACTATTTGTACCTGTGTACCTAAAATTATGTCTTTTGCAGGAGTGTCATGATTAGAGATGAGCAAACTTTGCCCGAACAGTTTGCCAACTTCAAAGAAGGGGAGGAACAACTAAAAGTTGGAAAGTAGAATGGACATGAAGGGGTTAAACTATGGACAGTAGTTTATCCTGCCCTTACTTTTAGCATTGAGTTTCTATCCTCTAGAACTAAACTTTCACATTATTGTTTGTCAAATATCACGGAATTCTTTATCACAGACACTTCAGATTTCCAAGTAATGTTCCCTCGCAGACAAAGCTGCCTGACCTAAGTGATCCAGTGATAGAAAAATATAATTTATATGGCCATTTGAAAGGTCAAATAATTTCACATCCAGCTAATCCTTTGACATATGCCCCTAATGCCAATGACCGGTCAAGGAAAGCTCTTGGAATTTTCGAATTCTGCTTGTTGTCTAAAACAGACAAAGAGTCTATCTAGTGTTCATAGCTTTATATCCATCCTGTAAATGAAGGTAATTATTCTGTATATTGTGAGGCAGTGACCGGTGTCAGATGCAAATGCCGGTATGTATCCTCCGGAATGTGCTCAGTGATCATGTAAGACCCGCTGGAGTCTTCCTCCATGCCGAGTCTTCCATCATTCTCATGTCCAGGAATGTGTTTAAACCCAGGTTCAGAGCAAGGTGTGTCTCTCAGTGTGGAGCCAAGTGTCAGAGCAGCAGGTGCGGTGCGGAGCTCTCTGAGTTCTGGGCTGTGTGTAGTTTAACACAGCCTGATAGCGTGGACTTGGCCTTTCCAAGGGGACACGGCTGATAAAGAGCCTGGCAGCGGTGCAGAGCCATTGCAAGACGATGTGAACAGTGTTGTACCGGCTGCGTCTCCGGTTTCAAAAGGGCTGTAATTACTGGACTTGTAAATAAACCGTGTATTGTATGAACAAGTACCTGGGTCCCTGCCTCACGTCCTGCCGAATCAAACCGCTACCTCACAGTAATACAGTACTGTAATGATTACCCCATGAAGACAAGTACCATTTTGCCCATCAGGTCCAAATTATTTAACCTTGGATATTTTCATGTATTATTATATGAAAATGAAAATAAAAAATAACGAGCACAAAAAACTTTAATAAATCTTATTACAGAAATCCCCTTCCTTCTCCTCCTGCAGGGTTCATTCATTATTCATTCTCAAAATTCTAAATTGATGGGTAAAATCTTCAGGGAATATAGATTTTTACATTGCTCAGATAGATGATGGTTGGTGCTCATAATGTTCTATGGAACTGTAATAATTGAATCAGGGAGAACTTGCAGCAGAATGTCTGTGGCGGCCTCTAGCCCCAGTCTACTCCATCCTTCCATAGAATTTTAGAACATTAACTGCATTGTGTCAGTAAGGGAAAAACTGTGTTCCCTGAGTAAGTAATATATTACAAAGATGTTTATTTTAAAGGTGTACTATTGATTAATGAAATTAAAATTAAAACGATAGTGAATCTTTTAATGCAATGTTTTATCGAGCTGATACACAGATAACCATGATGTGACCTGGGGCCCAATGATAACTGTATAGGGTACAATGACAATGGAGCTTTTGTATAGATTGATGGTGAGCTCTCGATATAATTTTCTCTGGTGTGCATAATGTTCCTCCACTGCTAGTCTATACATGAAATCTTTTATTACAAGGCATTCGAAAATGTCACCCTTCACCTTCATAAGGTTTGGGTTGATTTTTTTCCTCCCTCTCCTTCCAAGATACTGTATTTTTCGGACTATAAGACACACCAGACCATAAGATGCACTCAGGTTTTAGAAGCAGATAATTTGGAAAATATTTGAAGCAAAAAATGTGGTCAAGTCGCAACATTATGGGGGTGGGGGGTCTGCTGATGACATTGTTATGGGGTAATGTCCCGATATTCTGTACTAATGTTCTCCATCTTACTACAAATATCTGTCCTCTATCCTGATATACAGTATGTCCCCTATAATGAAATATGGTCCCCATTTTGGAATATATGTCCCCATCCTGTAATATGACCCCCATCCTGGTATATAGCCCTATTCCTTGTATATACACCTATCCGGGTATATCATCTCCCATCCTGTATATTCCCTCATGCTGTATATGCCCTCATTCTGGTATATGTCCTCATCCTGGTATATGCCCCTGTCCTGGTACATGGTCTCCCATCCTGGAATATTGTCGCCAATCCTGGTATATGGTCTGCCATCCTGGTATATGGTCTCCTGCCCTGGTATATGCCCCCATCCTGGTATACGGCTCCCATCCTGGTATTTGGTCCCCATCATGGCGCACACTTAAAATAATAAATGATTATACTCATCTCCCATCACTACCCCACTGGAGAACTGTCATGTGCCGAGCTCCATAGCTGTCAGCTCACCTGCAGGGATGGGAGCAGGACTCAGCTTCAGTCTTAGGAGGTGGTAGGCAGGGGACAGCAGTGAATATTAAATGAGGGTAAACCGCAGGCCTACATGATCACTAGCAGACACTCCTACAGCCTGCCCTGCTGCTGGTGACCCACCCTTTCCTCCAGTGACCCACTCCACCACCGATTTCCTCCCCCCAGCCACAGTCCCAGCCATCATCCGGACTATAAGATGTGCCCCCTACTTTCCCCCCAAATTTTGGCAGGAAAAAAGTGCGTCTTATAGTCCAAAAAATGCAGTAACTGTTTTACTTTTCTGTCAGCATAGCCATATATGATTAGTAAAATTGTTGTGTTACCAAACTTGCATAGGTGAAAAATAATTCATACATTTGTAACAAAAAACAAAACTGTATTCTGTCACCATTTTCTAAGATCTGTAACTTTTTAGATTTCCCGCATATGGTGTTGTGAGAGTGCACAAGTTTTGTTTTTTTTACTGACATGTTCATTGATACCATTATCGGGTACATAATATATTTATCTCTCCTTATTCCATTTATTGGGGAGAAATTGAGATGAGTTAAAAACGCCAGTTCAGGAATTTCTATAGTGTTATTGCTGTTTCAGTGATTACTGTTTGGGATAAAAATCTTTATATTTTAGTACGGACAATTACGAAGGCAGCAATAACACATATGTTTTATTTTTTAAAGTTTGCTATTTATGCTTAGGGAACAGAGCAATGATTTAAACTTATTAAATATATATTTTTTATAAATATTTGGAATATTTTTAATTTTATTTCAATTTAGTCCCTTTAGGGAATTTGAACCTGTATTTTCTTGGTCATATATGATATATACATTGCAATATCATAATATACTATTTTATTACAAAGTAGATGATCTCATAAAGACAATCCACGAGCTGAAAGATCTCACAAAGGAGATGCTACAGGAGTCCTGATGCCTGTAGGACCTGCTGTGATGTAAAAACAACTCACCAAACTTATTACCCGGTAAATATCCATTGCACCTAGCAGCAAGCCAGTATTGTGAGGGAAGAGAAAGTAGTTGAGCACAGACCGTGTCAGGAGATTGATAGACAGATGTTACCTAATGAAACAGACATATAATCCTAATAAATTATAATAGATTCATATTAAAGGGAACCTGTCACCCCCTTTGGGCATTTTAAACTGTGCCCACCAGCTTACACATAATGTAAGTGAGGTTCTTATAACCCCTCTATGTGACTGGACCCTCATACCTGAGATATGAATTTATATTCTGTCCAGTGCTGGCATCCTAAAAGGTCAGAAGGCATGCTATATGGACCAGATGAATAACATCCTCGCCGTCCCCCTGGCTGCAAAACCCACCCTGCAATTTGAAAATTCCCTCCCCTCCTCTAGCTGGCACTTGAGTGACAGGAGCACTTACACCTGCTCAGTGGGGCCACTGGAGCAGGTGACCGCGCTCCTCCATTGAAGCTAGTGCTGACATCTCGCGAGATTTGTGGAGTCTTGCGAGATTTCGGCATTGAAGTCTCGCAAGACTTCCGCACTTCAATATAGGAGCGTGGCCATCTGCTCCAGTGGCTCCTCTGTGCAGGTGCAAGTGCTCCTGTCACTCAAGCTCCGGCCAGAGGAGGGGCGGGAATTTTCAAATTGCAGGGCAGGTTTTGCAGTCAGGGGGGTGGTGAAGATGTTATACACCTGGAGCATATAGCATGCCTCTCAGACCTTTTAGGACACCTGCGCTGGACACAATGACTATCTCAGTGATATGGACACATAGATTGGTTATAAGAACCCCATTTACATTGTAAGCTGGTGGGCACAGTTTAAAATGGCCAAAGGGGGTGACAGGTTCCCTTTAAGTGATCCAATGATCCATCATAAGTGACTTTTTGGGGCAGAGCCCCCCTGATTCTGTGATGTATTCTTGTGTATAAAAATGCAATGTATCAGATAATAAACAGAAAACAAAAAGGGGAATGGAGTGCACATAGAGTAATATCCTTTTGTACCAATAACCTCAGTGCCCCCCTTTTGTGGAAGGACTCACATGATTTGGTTGTGCAAGTCACAACCAACTAACTCCGCTCTCTCCTATGGTCACAGCAGGTGTCCAGCAAGAGTAAAGATCCAAAAGGGTTAACAGAAAGTGCTGGGTTTCAAAAATTCACCGCGCTGACCTCCCGCTGACCAGGGCCTGATGAAGTGATAACTGATATCACAAAACCGGTAGGCAAACTACTCATTAAATAGAGTCTTATCTATCACTCTGTCTTACTTGGAGGTCAGCGCGGTGAATTTTTGAAACCCAGCATTCTGTTAAACCTTTTAGATAATAAATAGGTAACCTAGCTGTGTCAGACTGATTTCTTCCTCCGTGCGAACATAAGTCCTGTAACTTATAATATTGATTTGGAAAGCAGTAGGAGAGGAAGTCATGATTGATACCAACTAAATTGATAGCCTGATCAATTGCCTTAACACAACCAACTGACACCCTGTGTATCGTGTCACATATGAGCGGTTTTTGGTGGATGTCAGAAAGAGGTTAGTGGGGTATTTTCATTTTCAACATCAGCGCTTTTGCTGATGTGCGGCAGATCCGGCAAATTTACCGCATCTGCCGGCATCTGCCACGTAATGGCCGCAATGGCGGCGCTGATCCGACTAGCCCCATGCATTGTCTATGGGGCTTGCGGTCGGGTGCGGCAAAGTGCGATTACGCTGGATCAGCCAGATCTGGCACTTGCGGCTGCAAAAAAAAAAGCTGCAAGCAGCATTTTGTTTTCGCCACCACTTGCCGCACCTGACCGCAAGCCCCATAGACAATGTATGGGGCTTGCCGGATCCAGGCCACAAGTTGGCCAATAGGCGGCTGATCCGGCAGATGTGGCGCCACCTGCCAGATCGACTGCAAACATCAGCAAAACGCTGATGTGAAAGGAGCCTTAGTTTAGTTTGAAACAAGTTAGCTGTTTTCTTGCTTTGTCTGCCTTAATTTCCCTGATGTAAGAAATTTTATCATTTATAGCGTACAACTAGTTTCCACATAGTTGGCCAGCAGACCTTGGCTGATTGTGTGCAATAGTTACATTCCAGGAGAGAAGTTAACTTCTAATATCCCAATCGCTCCCTTCAGTTCATTGATTTCTACACAACAGCTGCTCACCTCATTAACCCTCAGCTCCTGACAGTTCTTTTATCAGTCCTGCATTATCACAATCCCCCAGTCACCACCATCTGCAGCTGCTAGCGTAAATCTCCTAATCAGGGCTCTTACTTTCCTGAGCTGTGTGCTTGTTCAATGCCATGTTATCTCTAAATGTAAATATTGGGATAGCAAAATAGTCTTAGAACAAACACATACTATTAATGTGTAATTGCAAAAAATGAAGCTACTCACCAGAACTGTCACTCAAAGAATAGAAACAACCTCCAAGCAACCAGGAAGTAAGAATACTGCATAGCTTGGAGCTGCTCATTAAAACTTTAACCCCTTTAAATCATATAAAGCTGCAAATCTACATAGCACTGAATTTATGGTTATACATTTAGCTTCATTATATTTTTGTAAATATTTTTGAAAAAATAGCTTCTGAAGTCTAGTCATGTCCTTATATTCAAATGCAATTTGTCAGGATGTCTTACTGTGGAGCCAACATATTTACGAGCTTCCAATGTAATGTACTGCATGTAATATATTCTAAGTGAATACCAGGCAGACATTCCTTGAGGCGTGCAATTACATAAGGAAATCTAATTTTAGATAAAAGAGGGTGTGCAGCGGAGTATTACACTGGACATAGGGGCTTTAGGGCAATTGTTCTGAGTGCTTCTTTGTGCTTGGATAACTTCTTACACAGTAAAGAGAGGAAAATGTTAAGGAAAGTCTAAAATTGCTACAAAGAGTTCCATTAAAAATATTTCTACCGTGTGAGTCTCTACTTCTTGTCTGTGTGCCATTTTGGGATGTCATCTGATGGAATGATAATAACCCTAGACAGAGACTAATAGGACAAGCTGCAGATGAGTGGTGGAAACAATAAACTGACATTCTGAATACTTCCAAGTATCTTCAGAAGAGGTAAAATTGACTGTGTGAGTTAACATGAGGGCTGCATGGAGAATACAATGGAGACTGCCCACCGAGAAGGCAAAGAAATGTACGGTAATTCCACTTCAGACTTAAAACCTAAAAGCTTCAAAATGAATCCAAAAAATGTTCTGATCTTCGGTATGGTATATACTTTTCAGATCACTGTTTAAAATGTTAGCTAATAATTCAGCGTGTTTCTGAAGATGTTCCTGGATAACACCCTCCTTTTCTACCTTAGGAAAGTTTCTATGTACTGGAGTTCATACAAAGTTCAGTTACAAGTAACTCAGCAAAATTGTCTTTTTTACAATATTTCTGGGTGAGTTTCAATTTCATAGCAGATTAATCCATCTTGTATATACCATTAATATTTATTTAGACAAAGGATAGAAATTGGAGCTTAAAAGCGGGCACAAAACAGATTTTTACAATGATTTAATTTATTTTTAAAGGATATAGTATACCTTTGTTACCATTTTTTATTGCTTAATAGAGATGATTGTTCGGGACTGTAGTTCCGGTGTTTTGCGTTTGGCCACAGCTCGGAAGAGACTGTTTGCACAATATTAAGATATATGGTTATACTATTAAGGTATACCTTATAACAGTGTTTCCCAACTCCAGTCCTCAAGGCACACCAACAGGTCATGTTTTCAGGATTTCCTTATCATTAGACAGATGATGGAATTATCCCCTGTGCAAGTGATTAAATTATCACCTATGCAATCCTAAGGAAATCCTGAAAACATGACCTGTTGGTGTGCCTTGAGGACTGGAGTTGGGAAACACTGCCTTATAAGATATTAAGATATGTGCCCATCTACTTTAACCATCAAGGTTATCCACAAAAGCATATGACTCCTATTTGACAGCCTATATCATAAATTTGCAGCTATTGTGATCAAGGCCACCAGTTTGGCTGAAACACATTAAAATGAAAGTTGCTAATTTGCACTAATAAAAGTTTCTAAGTTTGCATCATATAGGAGTGTGCATCTGATTAACTCTCTTTGGTCTATTACTTTGGGATCCAAAACAATCCCCTCATTTGCATCTCATCACATCACTACATCTGAGTGCACGCCAGTTACTGAATACATGCATATTCAAAGTGCAGGAACATGCGGCGCTGTGCCCCAGTAAGCTTGGTGCTTGGCCCAGTGTGAGCCGCTTGCAG
This sequence comes from Allobates femoralis, assembly GCA_033576535.1. NCBI lineage: Eukaryota > Metazoa > Chordata > Amphibia > Anura > Aromobatidae > Allobates > Allobates femoralis. The sequence goes on along the minus strand of JARQOC010000003.1, from coordinate 85,582,908 downwards.
TGTGTGATCGGCTCACACTGGGGGTAAAATTTGAGTTTTCTGCTGTAGTGGGTTGTCCCTAAAGAAAAATTAAAAAATCCCCACCCTTTTACCCCGGAAGTGTTTTGCTTATGGCCGGCTGTATGTGGGCATAGAGCTGAACAGCCAATCAGTGACGGCTCAGGTCATGTTTGTGTCCCAAACAGAGCCACCGAACCTGAACATCCATGATTTTGTTTGCCAAACGAACTCTAAAAGGGTTTGCTCATCTCTATTGCTTAATGCATCTACAGTAAAAAAAAAATCAACATTATCAATATATAAATAGCAATTTATAATATTTGTTTCATAAGCCTTTATAGTCACTATGGACAGTGACACGCTAATGTTCCTGATCACAAGAAACTCCTCAACTTCCATGGCCAAAATACTTATCCAAGAATTGGAAAACTCAAGGATCCAGAGGTAGATCATCCAAGAAGGCAGACCATTGGGTTGATATGGAGCCCTTAGGCAGGGTGGGGGGCAGTGCCAAGAAGAATTCCTGCCTTCATCTCACCCTTTACCTAACGTTTCAACGGTATCTGCGGCTGATTTGAAAATTGACTTAAAATTTACCCAAAAAAACTTTTCAATGCATATTTTAAACAAAGGCAACTGTAACTATCATGAAAAACAATGTAGTGGCCAGTTCACCTGTAGCTGTAAAAAGGTGGTGGACCCTGGAAGCGACACAGACTAGTACAGACAATCCAGAAAAAAATTAAGAAAATTCAGCTGCAAAAATAAATCAGAGCGGAATCTTAATTTAAGATATTAAAACCCCACAATTCTTTCATTAACCCCGTTAACGACCAAAGACATAATAGTACGACCTTGGCCACCTCCCTCTTCTTGATGTGAACTTACGTGCTGAGCTCGCATCATCCTCCACACATATCAGCTGATCTGATTAGCTGATGGGTAGCTGTAAGTACTGATCAGATCAGTGATCTGATCAGCACTGTTAATCCTTTGGATTGCGCTATCAATCACTGACAGCGTGATCCAAACCATCCTGGCAGGGATTGCACTGTTCCCCACCAACATCGGCAGCCCCATTATGCAATCACGGGCCTGATGACCCCGGATGCTGTCATGACTAACTTCCTGCCTGCGATGTCTGAGCTGCATTCCCAACAAAAAGTGATCATTTGTGCTGTGCAGAGGAATATTGAAGCATCTCTCAAGCGATCGCACACTGCAGTGCTAAGGCGCCCTAAGTTGCTATATAAAATAAAATAAAAGTTAAAAAAAAGTTTTTAAAAATATGAAAAAAAAATAAATAAAAAGTTCAAATCACCCCCCTTTTGCCCCATTGAAAATAAAACTATTTAAAAATACACATATTAGGTATTGCTGTGCTCAGAAATGCCCGATCTATCAAAATATAAAATCAATTACCGTATTTTTCGCACTATAAGGCGCACCGGATTATAAGGCGCACCCTCAAAAAATGACTTTTAAGCCGTCTTGGTCCATATATAAGGCGCACCGGATTATAAGGCGCACCATATTACTATAAAAAAAATCCCTCTGTAGCCTCCCATCACCCTCGAGCATCGCTGTGTAGCCTCCCATCACCCTCCAGCATCCTTCTGTAGCCTCCCATCACCCTCCAGCATCCCTGTGTAGCCTCCCATCACCCTCCAGCATCCCTGTGTAGCCTACCATCACCCTCCAGCATCCCTGTGTAGCCTCCCATCACCCTCCAGCATCCCTGTGTAGCTTCCCATCACCCTCCAGCATCCCTGTGTAGCCTCTCATCACCCTCCAGCATCCCTGTGTAGCATCCCATCACCCTCCAGCATCCCACACAGTCAGACACACACACACACACACACTCAGACACACACACATACACACACATACACACTCAGACACACACACACGCACACTCAGACACACACACACACACACACACACACATACACACTCAGACACACACACACACACTTACTGTAATGTGTGGCAAGGCACTCACAGCGCTGGAGCCCTCAGCCAATCACAGCGCTGGAGCCCTCAGCCAATCACAGCGCTGGAGCCCACAGCCAATGACAGCGCTGGAGCCCTCAGCCAATCAGAGGCTATGGGCTGACGTCAGCTGGCCTCGGATTGGCTCAAGGCTCCTGGGCGGAGCTGTGATTGGCTGATGGGCTCCTGGGCTGTGAGCGCGCCCGATGCAGCGGCGGCACCGGACACGACAGCGGGGACGGCGGATGGTGATCACGTCCCCGCACAGTGATGTGAGGCAGGCACCGGCACCAGCATGGATGGCGGGGACGGCGGCTGGTGATCGCGTCCCCGCACAGTGATGTGAGGCAGGCCCCGGCACCAGCATGGATGGCGGGAATGGCGGCTGGTGATCGCGCCCCCGCACAGCGATGCCAGGCGGGCACCGGACAGAGGGGGATGGCGGGGACGGAGGATATTGTGGCACAAAGGTATGCCTTATTTTCTGGGGGGTGCTAAATTTTCCTGGAAAAATCCGTATATAAGGCGCACTGCACTATAAGGCGCACCTATGATTTCTGGGAAAATCTTAGTCTTTTAGGTGCGCCTTATAGTGCGGAAAAAACGGTAATCAGGTCTAAGTCTGAACACCAAACTTATGTTTTTTTGGTCACCGCAACATTGCAATAAAATGCAATAACAAGCGATCAAAACAGCGCATCCACCCGAAAATGGTATCATTAGAAACGTCAGCCCAAGACGACAAAAATAAGCCGTCACACAGCCCCACACTACGGGTAACAGAAAATGGCACCAAAGTGCAATTCTTTTTCTTTAAAAACTTCTGAATATTTTTTCACCACTTAGATAACAGTTAAGATTAACTAAGTTAACACTCCTACAATCTATGAATTTGTACCAACCATGACCTTGAGGTATTCTACTAACATGTCAGATTTACCATATAGTGAACACAGAGAATAAAACAAACAAAAAACAAACATGTAATTGCACTGTTTTTGCAATTTCACTGCATTTGGAATTTTTTTCCCATTTACCTGTACACTATAAGGTAAAATAAATGATTTCAGTCAAAAGTACAACTTGTCCCGCAAAAAAACAAGCCATCATACGTCTATATTGAAGGAAAAATAAAAATGTTATGGCTCTTGGAACAAGGGAAGCAAAAATAAAAAACAGAAAATTGCCCAAGAGTGAAGGATTTTAAAATATTGATGATGAAAGCATGATAGGCCGGCTTCACACCACGGTTTATCTGATCTGGGGCTGTCTGGTGTTAACCGGACAGCCTCAGATCAGATTTAGGCCCCATAGTGTTCCTATGGGGCCGGATGGATCTGGATAGCAGCTATTTGTCATCCGGTTTCCATCTGTCCGGGAGGACCCGAGAGAATTTGGATTTTTCTCCCGGACACAAAAACGCAGCTTGCTTTTGTGTCCGGGGCAAAAATCAAAACAAATTGGATCCTCCCGGACCCTGCCGGATCTGGCGCGATCCGGCGCCCCCTAAAATGGGGGTCTATGGTGCCGTATCACGCCGGATCCGACATAAAATCAGATTAGGCTCCCAGACGCCGGCTGCTGGAGCTGTCCTTTGGAGAGGTTTCAGGACAGTGGCTAACTCCCCGCTAGCCGTGATCTTGAAATTTCAGCAGCTGCAATCTGCCGATTCTGGCAGAAAACAGGACCGGAGGAAATATTTGCCCTCCGGTTCTGTTTATTCGGGGCACTCAGATTCGGTCCGGTGTTTCTTGCAAAACACCGGACAGAACCTGATACACCACAACCGTGGTGTGAAGCTAGCTTTAGCCATAATCACTGAAATCATAGATGAAACAACCACTTGGAGTCAAGCTGTGTTTCAGACACATTTGGCATCCTTTAGGTTGCTTTCACACTGGGAAATCTGCAAATCCGTGACCATCCAAACATATGGCCACGGATCCGTTATAGCCTTCTATGTTAGGATGCCAAAGGATGTTCACATACCGTTTTTCTAACAGAGTCATCATCAGTCACCAGAGATAGGGGTGGGAAGAGCTTTACCTTGCTTCTGAGTATGCTCAGTACAGCAAAACAGATCTGTTTGACCCATTTTTTTCACAGATCCTCCATAGGGCCCCATTATAATTTCATACAGACACCAATGGATCACTATATGTCAGTTGGTGTCCGCGATTTTCAAGGAAGCCCAGAAACAGAGCAGTCTCCATTTCTGGGTACGTGATAAAAGCTGACACCAACGGATCTGTTACAAAACTGAGACACACGTATGGCCACTTAGGACCAATCCGTGCCCATAGGATAACAAGGGAGGCCATAACGGATCGGTGGCCAGCAGTTTAAAAATGGATGGAAATAGATCTGCAAATTTTCCAGTGTGAAAGCAGCCTAACCAGCTTTAAGGAAGCCAGATACAACTGAATTTTGATCTGGGATTTTAATATTTTAAATTCCTTTCTTATTTTTTTCGGAGATGTATTACCCATTACTCTCCCCCTTTTAAATTGTTTGCATAAGATTTTGATTTCATTATAAGATTATGAAAGAAATAGTTGTTTTTTTTCCATAAAGCTAAAATGTGGTTTATTTGTTGTCAAAATTGATGAAGGTTAACTATGAAATCCTTCCCTCTGGTTATATTTTACGAGTACAAAAAAGTAACTCAATACACGCCATGACAAAGGCAAAAGAGGAATATAGAACACAAAACCATGGGAGGCAGGAACATTTTATTCCTAATAAAAGTAACATTTATAGCATGTGCAATCCAACTTCTGGAGCATGAGGCTCAAGGAGAACATTATTAACAGGGATAGACCTCATGGGTAAAATGAAACTTCATAATGTGACTTAATAGTCTTACATTACATCACTGTAACTTCTCTACTTTTATTTTTAAGGCTTATACTGTAGTAAAACCTTGCTCGAGTTTCTTTAGAACTATTAAATCATCTCATGTACTTGTATGAATGTTGCAGAATATGTTTTCATGAATGTTCCTACAAAATAACACTTTCTCTGGGATTTCTGATTTCATGTCTCTCTGTAGCACTTGTTCACAATCAGCAGAAGCTTGAGGATATTATACAATTCTAATGAGCAGTGCAGCTGTGAATCCAGCTCTAGGGTGAAATAAAACACTTACCGTATATACTCGTGTATAAGCCGACCCGTGTATAAGCCGACCCCCCTACTTTTGCCCTCAAAACCTGGGAAAACCTATTGACTCGTGTATAAGCCGAGGGTTGACCCCAGCACAGGTATACAGCCCCCAGCTGTGTGGTATACAGCAGCCTCCCCAGTGGTATATACAGACCCCAGTGGTAATACAGCAGCCCCAGTGGTAATACAGCAGCCCCAGGGGCTATACAGCAGCCCCAGGGGCTATACATCAGCCCCAGGGGCAATACAGCAGCCCCAGGGGTAATACAGCAGCCCCAGGGGTAATACAGCAGCCCCAGGGGTAATACAGCAGCCCCAGGGGTATACAGCAGCCCCAAGTGCTATACAGCAGCCCCAGGGGCTATACAGCAGCCCCAGGGGTAATACAGCAGCCCCAGGGGTATACAGCAGCCCCAAGGGCTATACAGCAGCCCCAGGGGTAATACAGCAGCCCCAGGGGCTATACAGCAGCCCCAGTGGTAATACAGCAGCCCCAGTGGTAATACAGCAGCCCAAGGGTAATACAGCAGCCCAAGGGGTAATACAGCAGCCCCAGGGGTAATACAGCAGCCCCAGGGGTAATACAGCAACCCCAGGGGGTATACAGCAGCCCCAGGGGGTATACAGCAGCCCCAGGGGGTATACAGCAGCCCCAGGGGGTATACAGCAGCTCCAGCGGTAATACAGCAGCCCCAGGGGGTATACAGCAGCCCCAAGGGCTATACAGCAGCCCCAGGGGCTATACAGCAGCCCCAGGGGCTATACAGCAGCCCCCTGGGGGTACCCAGCAGCCCCCTGGGGTACCCAGCAGCCCCAAATGCTGGCACTCACCCCCCCTTGCAAGGGCCCCCCCCCCGGGCGCTTCTCTTACCATCCCGGTCTTCTGATCCGCGCCGCTCCTCGGTGCTGCGTCCTCGCAGCTCCCGTCCTGCTACATCCGGGATCCCCGGCCGTCGCACGATGACGTCATCGCGCGACGGCCGGAGATCCCGGATGTAGCAGGACGGAGCACCGAGGACGCAGCACCGAGGAGCGGCGCGGATCAGAAGACCGGGATGGTAATATAAGCGCCCGGGGGGGGGCCCTTGCAAGGGGGGGTGAGTGCCAGCATTTGGGGGCATATGCACTGCTTCCCCCTGCCGCTGATTGACAGGGGGAAGCAGTGCATATATAATGAGCGGCCCCACGTGACGGGGCCGCTCATACGGCAGCCTCCCCCCCGCCTCCTCCAGCCTCCCCAGCCCCGACTACCGTATTGACTCGTGTATAAGCCGAGGGGGAGACTTTTCAGCCCAAATTTTGGGCTGAAAAACTCGGCTTATACACGAGTATATACGGTACTTGAAAGCAACAGTACTGTCTGTCTGCATTATTTATACTAGTCTTGGACAGAAGGGCCTGATTTACACATGCCTAATAATGAATCATGTGACATGCGTCTAGCTGCTGATCTAATTTCAATCAGGGGCTCAAGTAAGATCAGTGTGCAGCTCATTATGAATTTGATGGGTGGCGGCTTTCACCTGTCCCCCTCAGCTTTGCCTATTTTGTCAAAGTTGACCAAAAGTGCAGTAAAAATGTCAAAAGTCACAACCTGTTTGTGCAACTTCATACTCAAGACTTTTTCTTTTTAAGTTGATAATTTTTTGCATTTGTGTTTAAATCATTTTATTAAAGTTTAAGGAATACATAGGGAAAATTTGTAGTTACAGAAGAATATATAGCTGAACACTTGCATCCAAGGTTATATACTGAACCGGCGTTGAACTGGGGAGGGAAGAGAGGAGGAAGTATAAATGGGGAGAGGGGAAGGAGCAAGAGGGAGGGATAAATGTGAACTTGGGTAAGAACAATATTAAGGTGTACAGGGGAATATTTCACAGATTCATCTTACAACTAGTTACGGTAATACATCATATGCTACAGGGTTGTACAATATGGGAATTAATCTGAAGAGAAGCAGCAGGTACAAAGTGATGTAGGGCCATTTTAGGATATCAGGATAACAAGGTTTAAGGGGAGTGTTACAGGAGATAGTCGTTCCAAGGTTCCCATTTTTTATAAGATGGAAAGTAGTTACAAGACATGGCGTGGCACTTCTCATATGAATTATGTAGGGAGACCCTCTCCACTACCTCCAAGACCGTAGGGATAGATGTACTTTTCCATTTAGCTGCTATGAGGTTCTTGACCACCAAGAATATGTGTATTGATATTTCTGTAACAGTGATTAATATTGTCCAACTCTAATGAGAGTAGTGCCAACTGAGCAGATAAAACTACATGTTTTTGATGGCTCCAACTAATTAAAAAACGTATGTCTTTCTATGAATTAGTGAGTTTTGGACAGTTCCAGAAGACGTGAAGGAGATCACCCATATGGCCACAGCCTCTCCAACACAAAAATCTAGAGAGCCTCGTAGGTGTGAGATACTATCTAGAGAGAATTTAGAAAAAGGATTCATGGAGTGTTATGCATATGCTGGAGGAGTAGTACTCGAGACTTTTCAAACCATTTAACGATGGAATTCTGGCATAATTGCTTTGATGAATTGGACATAAGTATTTCTCTGCATGAACATCCAGTTACAGTATTATTGAAAGAACATGCAAAGACCCTCTCTGCAGAAACCACAGGGAATGGCCAGAAAAGCTAGCATTCTTTTTTAAAAAGATCTAAATAACAAATAGCAAGGTAATAAAAAATATGAATTTCATATACAGTTCCTCACAAATTTCAAGGTCTGAACTTGCTGCTAGTTAACTGAATGAGCCTTTCCTGATCATGTCATTTTCCATGATTGGGAATTAGTGTATGTTTTTTGTGCTGTGTATTGCATTTTCTCTGTACACACATGCACACATACTTTTAGACTGGCTTCACACCACATTTTTTGTCATCCTCTTCTGTTCATTTTGGAAAAGAACACAACAGGATCCTGTTTTGCCTCCTATATATCCCTATGGAACCGGATTGGTCGTAAATGGCCATCCGGTTTTGTGGATTCAGTCCCGGATTCGTTTCTGTCCTGTTTTTTCCCGGCCCCAAAATTGGACTCTGCACCGCTTTTAGGCTCCGGTGACAAAACCGGACAGAAACGAATCCGGTCCGGTCCAGGACACTTAAAATGGGGGCCTATGGAGCCGGATCAGGGAAAAGACAGAATTGTTTCCTGGATCCAGTTTCAGGGTACAGAGCATGCTCAGAACAAGTGTACTGCTCTGTACCTGTGGTATATATGTGTGTAATTTCACTTTAGCAGTGTATCTATATACACAGCTGAAGTGAAATTAAATAAAACAATGGTGAGAAAAATAAAAAGCAAATATTTTACTTCTCCAGTGATTGTCCCAGGAAGACGTCTGATGCTTCAAAGAACTTAAAAGTTGATTGGCCGGTAGTGATCAGCTGATGTGTCACGTGACCGCTACCGACCAATTAGCTGTTGATCAGCTGATTAAGGTCCTTGCAGCATCCTTGCTGCATCTGATGTGGACGCCTCGCATCCTGGGACAGGTGAGCATTTATTTTTTTATTTTTAATACCCACTGCCTTATTTTATTTCACTTTAGGAGCGTATGTTCATACACTCCTAAAGCAAAAGTACTGTATATGCCTGAGCTTTGCAGGCTCTGCTCCTCCCAGCTCTGTCAATCCAGATCCCTCATAATCCCGAATCCGGACTGACAGAAATGGCATCCGGATGTACACATCCAGGCCTGTTTGTTCCTGCCTGTGGGGTCCTGCAAAAAACAGGATCCCCACGGACAGGAACAAAAGTGTGATGTGAAGCCAGCCTTACACACTTATACACATGCTGCTTAATGGCTTCTTCACACCCCACATTTTTCTGCTTTGTTGTTTTCAAGGGTAAATAACGTAGCATTTTACAGTGCCAGCAAAATGAGTGGGATCTCCAAAATTTCCTGCACTTGCTGATAATTTTTTTTTCTTGTGGATCTGAACCATCAAAGAATTTTTTATCTAACTCTGGAGAATGTCAATTTTTTCAGCACTTTTTGCTCATTCAAAGTTCAAACTGCAACTTCTTCCGATCAGCTCTCTGCAGGAAGTGGACAGATCAGCTCTCTGCACGAAGCAGAAAGATCAGCTCTCTGTAGGAAGTGGAAAGATCAGCTCTCTGTAGGAAGCGGACAGATCAGCTCTCTGTAGGAAGTGGACAGATCAGCTCTCTGTAGGAAGCGGACAGATCAGCTCTCTGTACGAAGCAGAAAGATCAGCTCTCTGTAGGAAGCAAACAGATCAGCTCTCTGTAGGAAGTGGACAGATCAGCTCTCTGTACGAAGCGGAAAGATCAACTCTCTGTAGGAAGTGGAAAGATCAGCTCTCTGTAGGAAGTGGAAAGATCAGCTCTCTGTAGGAAGCGGACAGATCAGCTCTCTGTAGGAAGCAGACAGATCAGCTCTCTGTATGAAGCAGAAAGATCAGCTCTCTGCAGGAAGTGGACAGATCAGCTCTCTGTACAAAGCAGAAAGATCAGCTCTCTGTAGGAAGTGGACAGATCAGCTCTCTGTACGAAGCGGAAAGATCAGCTCTCTGTAGGAAGCAAACAGATCAGCTCTCTGTAGGAAGTGGACAGATCAGCTCTCTGTATGAAGCGGAAAGATCAACTCTCTGTAGGAAGTGGAAAGATCAGCTCTCTGTAGGAAGCAAACAGATCAGCTCTCTGTACGAAGCGGAAAGATCAGCTCTCTGTAGGAAGCAAATAGATCAGCTCTCTGTAGGAAGCAAACAGATCAGCTCTCTGTACGAAGTGGAAAGATCAGCTCTCTGTAGGAAGCAAACAGATCAGCACTCTGTAGGAAGTGGACATATCAGCTCTGTGTAGGAAACAAACAGATCAGCTCTCTGTAGGAAGCAAACAGATCAGCTCTCTGTAGGAAGTGGACAGATCAGCTCTCTGTACGAAGCGGAAAGATCAACTCTCTGTAGGAAGTGGAAAGATCAGCTCTCTGTAGGAAGTGGAAAGATCAGCTCTCTGTAGGAAGTGGAAAGATCAGCTCTCTGTAGGAAGCAAACAGATCAGCTCTCTGTACGAAGCGGAAAGATCAGCTCTCTGTAGGAAGCAAACAGATCAGTTTTCTGTACGAAGCGGAAAGATCAGCTTTCTGTAGGAAGCAAACAGATCAGCTCTCTGTAGGAAGTGGACATATCAGCTCTGTGTAGGAAACCAACAGATCAGCTCTCTGTAGGAAGCAAACAGATCAGTTCTCTGTAGGAAGTGGACAGATCAGCTCTCTGTAGGAAGTGGATAGATCAGCTCTCTGTAGGAAGCAGATAGATCAGCTCTCTGTAGGAAGCAAACAAATCAGCTCTCTGTAGGAAGTGGACATACCAGCTCTCTGTAGGAAACCAACAGATCAGCTCTCTGTAGGAAGCAGATAGATCAGCTCTCTGTAGGAAGCAAACAGATCAGCTCTCTGTAGAAAGTGGACAGATCAGCTCTCTGTAGGAAACAGATAGATCAGCTCTCTGTAGGAAGCAAACAGATCAGCACTCTGTAGGAAGTGGACATATCAGCTCTCTGTAGGAAACAAACAGATCAGCTCTCTGTAGGAAGTGGACAGATCAGCTCTCTGTAGGTAACAAACAGATCATCTCTCTGTAGGAAAAAAACAGATCAGCTCTCTCTAGGAAGTGCACAGATCAGCACTCTGTAGAAAGCGGACAGATCAGATCTCTGTAGGAAGTGGATAGATCAGCTCTCTGTAGGAAGTAGATAGATCAGGTCTTTGTAGGGAGTGGACAGATCAGCTCTCTGTACGAAGCGGACAGATCAGCTCTCTGTAGGAAGTGGACAGATCAGCTCTCTGTACGAAGTGGACAGATCAGCTTTCTGTAGGAAACAGATAGATCAGCTCTCTGTAGGAAGCAAACAGATCAGCACTCTGTAGGAAGTGGACATATCAGCTCTCTGTAGGAAACAAACAGATCAGCTCTCTGTAGGAAGTGGACAGATCAGCTCTCTGTAGGAAACAAACAGATCATCTCTCTGTAGGAAGAAAACAGATCAGCTCTCTCTAGGAAGTGCACAGATCAGCACTCTGTAGAAAGCGGACAGATCAGCTCTCTGTAGGAAGTGGATAGATCAGCTCTCTGTAGGAAGTAGATAGATCAGGTCTTTGTAGGGAGTGGACAGATCAGCTCTCTGTACGAAGCGGACAGATCAGCTCTCTGTAGGAAGTGGACAGATCAGCTCTCTGTACGAAGTGGACAGATCAGCTTTCTGTAGGAAGTGGACAGATCAGCTCTCTGTAGGAAGTGGACAGATCAGCTGTCTGTAGGAAGTGAACAGATCAGCTCTCTCTAGGAAGCGGACAGATCAGCTCTCTGTAGGAAGTGGACAGATCAGCTGTCTGTAGGAAGTGGACAGATCAGCTCTCTGTAGGAAGTGGACAGATCAGCTCTCTGTAGGAAACAAACAGATCAGCTCTTTGTAGGAAGTGGACAGATCAGCTCTCTGTAGAAAGTGGACAGATCAGCTCTCTGTAGGAAGCAGATAGATCAGGTCTCTGTAGGAAGTGGACAGGTCAGTTCTCTGTAGAAAACAAACAGATCAGCTCTCTGTAGGAAGTAGACATATCAGCTCTCTGTAGGAAAAAAACATATCAGCTCTCCGTAGGAAGCGGACAGATCAGCTCTCTGGAGGAAGTGGACAGATCAGCTCTCTGGAGGAAGTGGACAGCTCATCTCTCTGTAGGAAGTGGACAGATCAGCTCTCTGTAGGAAGTGGACAGATCAGCTCTCTGTAGGAAGTGGACAGATCAGCTTTCTGTAGGAAGTGGACAGATCAGCTCTCTGTAGGAAGTGGACAGATCAGCTCTCTGTAGGAAGTGGACAGATCAGCTGTCTGTAGGAATGAACAGATCAGCTCTCTCTAGGAAGCGGACAGATCAGCTCTCTGTAGGAAGTGGACAGATCAGCTGTCTGTAGGAAGTGGACAGATCAGCTCTCTGTAGGAAGTGGACAGATCAGCTCTCTGTAGGAAACAAACAGATCAGCTCTTTGTAGGAAGTGGACAGATCAGCTCTCTGTAGAAAGTGGACAGATCAGCTCTCTGTAGGAAGCAATAGATCAGGTCTCTGTAGGAAGTGGACAGGTCAGTTCTCTGTAGAAAAACAAACAGATCAGCTCTCTGTAGGAAGTAGACATATCAGCTCTCTGTAGGAAACAAACATATCAGCTCTCTGTAGGAAGCGGACAGATCAGCTCTCTGGAGGAAGTGGACAGATCAGCTCTCAGGAGGAAGTGGACAGCTCATCTCTCTGTAGGAAGTGGACAGATCAGCTCTCTGTAGGAAGTGGACAGCTCATCTCTCTGTAGGAAGTAGATAGATCAGGTCTTTGTAGGGAGTGGCCAGATCAGCTCTCTGTAGGAAGTGGACAGATCAGCTCTCTGGAGGAAGTGGACAGCTCATCTCTCTGTAGGAAGTGGACAGATCAGCTCTCTGTAGGAAGTGGACAGCTCATCTCTCTGTAGGAAGTAGATAGATCAGGTCTTTGTAGGGAGTGGACAGATCAGCTCTCTGTAGGAAGTGGACAGATCAGCTCTCTGGAGGAAGTGGACAGCTCATCTCTCTGTAGGAAGTGGACAGATCAGCTCTCTGTAGGAAGTGGACAGATCAGCTCTCTGTAGAAAGTGACAGATCAGCTCTCTGTAGGAAGTGGACAACTGGCTGTACAGAGCAGAAAGTAGTTGTTTCCTACTCTGCTTCCTCCTGACTTTAGCAGCAGATGCTTGTTACATGGCCATCTTGCGTATTCTCTGTTTTCCAGGAGCCGGCACCTCCTGCATTTGTCTTTACCACAACACAACACAAAAATATCTTTTTTTCATTGATTGCACAATAGTTACTCCACTTTTCTAACACAATGGACGTGTTTTCCTTCTTTAGCAGCACATAGCACAGTTATTTCTTTTGTAATAATGATCCAATTTCTATGTGTTTTGCTTCTGCATACATACAGCTGTATAATGCACACCAGCTTAGGTGTCAACAGCATATATTGCATCAGATAACAATATATTAATTATATCACTATATTCATAATATGAGCTTCATGAGAGCCTGCCGTATGGTACTTAATTGAGCTATTGTGCTTTTCCTGCAATTAGCCTGATGTCCTGAGAAAAAGCCGGCACCCCGGGCAAATGATCACACACAGGCAATCAATGCACAGTGGTACGTTAGCACCACAATCTGTCACAGCATCTCAGAATATGCCCTAACCTAAGCAACATATAACAGCATTGACTGCTCGCCCGGCATGTGATCATACTACAGCTCAGTGTTAGTGGCACTGCCAGAAGCGGAAAAATGACGGATACTGTCAGCATTGTTGTTTTTTTTCCTGCATTTATCTCTATTTGCTTTTTTTATATAAAGCTTGCTGTTGTCTGCATGCTTCTTGGTGAATGTTTTACTAAATACTCTACTATACTGTGCTGTGCTCTATCTACTGATTCTTCATATGTGTTGTTTTAACCCCTTCTTCCTGGACCAATTTTATTTTTTTGCACTTTTAGTTTCTCTTCCCCTTCCTCTAATAGTCATAACTTTTCTTTTAACATAAAAATTGTAAAAAAAATTTTTGTGACTGTTAGAGGAAGGGGAAGAGAAACTAAAAAAAAAGAAACTGTGACAATATAGCCATATGAAGGTTTTTTTCTGTGTTTTATGTGGAGTGAGTTCTAGTAACAACACCATTTACTTTAACTTCTAACTAGGGAAGAGCAAGTAGTGCAATATTCATAATCGTTACATTCGCAATGAGTAGTTTGTAATACTCGCATATTCATTCCAAACAGAGAGTACAATGTAAGTCAATGGGAAACACAAGTAATTTTCTGCTGGACCTGACAAAGTGGTCTGGGAGGGCTGCAAAAAGGCAGAGATAGATGATAACATGCTCAAACTATGGAAACAGTATGCAGACATAATGTAGACTATGTCTGCATGCTGTTCTTAAATACAGCTGTCTGCTCTTAGTGGCAGGAACTAGTGAAGATAGATTAAGCTTCATACATAAGCTTCATGAATATTCATTGTATTGACCAGCAACAGCCAATCACAGATGCTCTGCTACATCACAGACCACGGGGAGGAAGAACACGTCCACTCCTTGTGTTCTGTGATCTCTGACAGTGCTGAGAGCTGCGGTATAGTACGTGGTGAGGACACCGTTGCCATATTAACTGCTAATAGCAAAGAGGTAACCATTGTCATAGCAGCTGCTATTAGTGATTCCTAAGGCAACGGTGACCTCACTGCTTACTATAATGCAGAACTCAGTGTTGTTGTATGGTAAGTGGTGAGGTCATCGTTGCCATAGCAACCACTATTAGCAGTTACTATAGCAATGGTGTCCTAACCGCTTACTATATGACAGTGCTGAGACCTGCGGTATATTAAGTGGTGAGGTCACCATTGCCTCAGTAACCACTAATAGCGATTGCTATGGGAACGGTGACCTCACCGCTATTAGAGGTTACTATGGCAATACAACACAACTTATTATACAGCAGCTCTCAGCACTGTCATTTAGTGCTGAGACCTGCGGTATAATAATCAGTGAAGTCACTTTTGCCATAGTAACTGCTAATAGTGGATGCTACGGCAACAGTGACCTCATAGCTCTGATCACTGAATGACAGCACTGAGACTTGAGGTATAGTAAGCAGTGAGGTCACCGTTGCCATAGCAGCCGCTGACCGACTGCTATGGCAATGGTGACCTCACCACTTACTATATTGCAGGTCTCAGAGCTGTCATTCAGTGATCAGAGACCATGGGGAGTGGGTGTGTTCATCCTCCCCATGGTCTCTGATGTAGCAGAGCTGAGTGAGTCAAGGAAGAGAGAAGATTAGGATTGTGAAGGGGTACAAGAGTGGGGAGGGGGTAAAAAGATGAAGTCACTAAGTGTCTCTGTGTTTTTATTTATAATAAAATGATTTGTCTCTGTGTTGTGTCTTTTTTAACCATTTAATTGAGATTCTTCATGGCCGAGTCTAACATTAAGAATCTCAGGGCTTAATACTAGCTAAAAATACACAGCTGGTATGAACCCCCTATTGCCTAGTGGTGCCACCGCCACCAGGGCCGCTGAAAGAGCCTGGTAAAGCGCCTGGAAATGGCACTACGATGAATGTGAGATTTTCAGTGGTGGCTGCAGGCTGCTATTCTATAGCGTGGGGGGGGCTCTAAAATAATGGCCGTCACCCCGCTAAGAATAACAGCCCTCAGCTGCCTAGTTTTACCTTTGCTGGCAATTAAAAATAGGGTGGAACTCACACATTTTTTTGCCAGCAGAGGTACATTTATGCAGCTGAGGGTGGCAGCTTGCAGCTGTCTGCTTTCACTGGGCTAGGCTGAAAAGTACTGCAAAGCCCCATGTGTTTTTTTTTAGTATTCATTTTAACCTACTATGATGGCAGGTTGGTTGCCAGACACTTATGTGTATGGCAGCAAAGCACAATCACTTTCCAGATTGTGGAAATGCAGTCTGATTGCAACAGCCAATCACGGAGGCTCTCACAGAGTGTGAGCATTTGTGATTGTTTGTTTCCGGTCAATACAGTGAATGTACATGAAGCTTAATGGGCAGCCCCGGAAGTAGCAGCTGCAGACTGGTAAGCCTAATATACCTATTCTACCATCTATCTATCGTATCTATTTCTATCTATCTAACTATCTATCTATCTATCTATCTATCTATCTATCTATCTATATCTATCTATCTACTTTCCAAAAATCAGGCAGCACTCCAACATCCATGATTAGGACAGCTTTAATGTAGCTCCATGTGGCGGAACGTTTCAACCTCTATGAGGACTTTCAAGACCTCATAGAGGTTGAAACGTTGCGCCACACGGGGCTACATTAAAGCTGTCCTGTTCATGGATGTTGGAGTGCTGCCTGATTTTTGGAAAGTATATTAACTTGCAGTTGGACAGTGCAATTTTCAGGATTTATTGCACCCGATTTTTAAAAGGAAGTTTGTGCTGATTTCTGTTTCTTCAAATTATCTATCTATCTTCACTAGGTTTTGTCACTCAGAGCAGACGGCTGTATTTCAGAACAGCATGCAGACATAGTCTACATTATGTTTGCATACTGTTCTCATGCAGTTTGAGCATGTTATCATCCATCTCTGCCTTTTTACAGTCCCCCGAGACCTCATCGCTTATTAAGTTAGAGCAACTTTTTTTTCTTTGGTTATACTGTGCCTCCCAATCACAATTACATCACAAAGCACTCACTGATCTCAGGGAGACTAGTCAAAGAAAACACTGCGGGCAGCCGGCTAAAGCGCTCAAACACAGTGAAATCCATGATGCATTGCACCCTGGAAATTTTAATATGCAAATGGAGTCCGTGGAGCCTCGATTAAGACGGAGACGAATTGCTCCCACCTAGCCAGAATCCTGCTCCACAATGATGAGGGGCAATACCCCGAAGCAGCTGTCTGTCCTTTGTTAATTCCCTTGTCATATCCTTAACTCGTAACTGAGTGGGATATTGACTAAAAGGGCCACTTAATATGGTGGTTATGGTGATCTCCGCAAGGATTCCACCCCAGGGCTAGGTCCTTCCCTGGAGGGATATCTGGCTAGTCCTGTGTTTGAGACTCTTAATTGAGGCTCCACGGACTCCATTAGCATATCCCAATCACAGTAAGGCCATTATAAAAAATGAATATAGCATTAGTATGACTGGCAAGCAATCCCAGCATGTTTATTGGCTGAAAATCAGTCAGGAAAAAGGCTAGGCAGCTCACTTGAATATCATGAGTAAAATCCAAAACACTCACAGAGTATCAAGTGGCTCGAATACCTTAATATATGGGCAAGTAATGAATATTGCCGAGTATACTCACTCATCACACCTTAGGCGTGGGTTAAATTGATGAAGCCATGAAGTCCATGGTGCTGTACATGAGAAGGGGTTACATACAAAATACAAATATAGATTACAGTATACAAATTAACAATGACAGACTGTTACAGAGGGAAGGAGACACGACCTTAAGTGATACATGTCTATAGCCCCTAATTCTGATATGACAACATGAGTTGCATTCACTATAAACTGTAAAATGATGATAAATCTAGTGGAAAAAATCTGTATAAGTTTCTTCAGCTTTAGAAAAATGTAATATTTTTAAAGAACAGGATAAATAAAGTCTTATTTTAACAACTGATCTGGAATTTCATGGAGCACTAAAGGTTTTTTTAAGCTTGTGTAACTAATAAATAATTAAAATAAACAACATAAATAATTAAAATAAACAATATGGGTCCCACCATTTTTGATAACCAGCCAAGGTAAAGCAGATATTTAAGCGCTGTTATTATCAGGCTGGGAAGGTCCATAGTTATTTGTCTTTTCCCAGTCTAAAAATGCCAGCCCATTTCGGCAGCAGAAGTGGTGCATAGGATTCACTGCACCATATCTGGCGCATTGCCCCAGCTCTTCTTGATTGCCCTAGAGCGGTGGCAATCAGGGTAATATTTTTGGGGTTGATGTCAGCTGTGAATTGACAGCTGGAATCAAAAGTTGGTGTTAATAATAGAGAGGGATCTATCAACAGCTCCATTGGTAACCTAGCAAGTAAGTGAACAGTTAAAAAACATACTCACACACAGGAAAAAATAGTTTATTGGAATAAAGACTCCTCCACACTCACTCAATCACCAATTTATTAATTTAAAAAAAATTCTCGAAGTTCCAACATAATCCAATGCTGTAATGTCGCATGATGCCCATTGAATCCTGTCCATGAGGTTCCATAGGTCACTTGTGGGAAGTGGAGTGAGAAATTCTGTATCTTCAGCTGACCAGGAGGCACTTGAACCTATGGAGTCTCGTACTTAGAATAAGGCTCCATAGGTCACTCGCGATCAGTAGTAGTCACTTGTGAGAAATTCCGTGCATGCTGCTGACTGCGAGTGACCTATGAAACCTGTCCATAAGATTTGATGGGACATTACACCATTGGATTATGTTGGAATTTTGAGGATTTTTTCAATTAATAAATGGGTGAACAAAGGAGTGTGGGGGAGTCTTTATTCAAATAATCTATTTTTTCCAATGTGTGTGTGTTTTTTAACTGTACATTTACTGGGTTAGTAATGAGAGTGTCAAAATTCCGAATGCTACCAGAAACTAAACTCTGGTTATCCATCATTTTTTCTTTAGGGGTTAAATAATTCTTATATATCATTCATCAATTAAAATGACATTCTGTGTTGAATTTGGAGAAACAATGTGTTATATTAGTTTTGCATAGGTATTTAAATTATTTTTCCTTCATTGGTTTATTGCAAACAAAATGTTTGTAAACTTTATAAAAATAATCCTAATTTTAAATAGGGGTTGAATAATTTTGATAACAACTATAGGAACATAGACTAAAAGGCCAGCATGTAGTAAAAGAAGATGGGTGGAAGTGGGTATGAGGTATCAGGGATCAAGTGAAAAGCTTATCTGACAAGCCAGAGTAGATCAAAGTTTTTCTACGTTATAAACTGCGTTAAAGAGATACAGCAGAACGAAGTGTGTGGTCGTGTTGAAAATCCAAAGAGTAGTCAATAAAACCAGGTCATTTCATATGAGATTAATGTTAAGTAGATAATACTAGTACATACTGGGCAAGCAAATGGAAATATTTAATTTACTCACATATACAGTATAACACTATTAGTTCCACAGATGCTGTCACAGAGGAGGGGCACCTGTGATTGGCTGCTGGTATAAGCTGAAACCAGCCCATACATTCTACCTTACTAGAATGTATGAGCTGATTGAAGACTACCTGAACAGCCATTCACAGACACCCATTCTGTGTGACAGCATCTGTGATTGGCAGTCGGTTCCCTCACACATGTAATAGTGTAAAAATAAATAAAAAAAATAACGTAGTGCTCCGCTGTATTTATGATCCTCCACACCGATAAAGCAGACAGCAATGGGCTGCCACCCCCAGCTGCCTGGCTTTACTTTGGCTGGCAATATAAATACAAGGAAGCCCAGTATTTTATTTAAATTATTTAAATATATTATTAAATAAAAAAAATGCATGGACTCTTGCATATTTTAATTGCCAGCCAAGGGAAAACCAGGCAGCTAGAACTTGGAATCTCAACGTGGTAAGGCATTCTGGTCCACACTGAAATCTGCAGCCTGCAGACACCCCTTCAAATGGCACATTCATTGTAGCTCCATTTCCAGGTGCTTTACCTGCTTCTTTCAGCAGCCCTGGTGAGCATGCTGGGCAATAATGGGGTTTATACCAGCATTGTATTGTCAGCTGGTACTAAGCCCGAAATTCATGATGTCAGACGAAATTAGACCAAGCCATCATGAATTTCTAGTGAACATTTATAAAAAACAACAACACAGAGAAATGTTTTTTATTGGATATAAAACACATTAAGGGACTCCATCTTTATTAGAAAAAAAACTCCCTGCGTCCAACATGCAGCTCCTCCGGACCATGTGCACACACCCTAACTTCTCTTTGCGAAGATTGTTTTTATTTTTTTTTTCATCTAAGGCCCCTTTCACATCAGCGGTAATCACTGATTGCGGCAGTTGCAGTGAAAAAAATGCAACTGCCGCGATTACTGCATAACGGCCGCACTTGCGGTTTACCTGCAATGTCTATGGGGCTTGCGGCAGGTGCGGCAAGTGCGGTATAGTTGCGGTTTTGGCACTTGCGGCAGATGTGGCAGCGAAAAAAACGCGGTCAGCCCGGCTTTTTTTGCGGCCGCATCTGCCGCAAGTGCTGAAACCACACTTGCCACACCTGCCGCACACTTACCGCAAGCCCCATAGACATTGCATGGGGCTTGCCGCAGGTGAACCGCAAGTGCGGCCGTTATGCGGTAACCGCAGCAGTTGCGTTTCTTTCACCGCAACTGCCGCGATCAGCGATTACCGCTGATGTGAAAAGGCCCTTAGTTAGTCTAGACCTTCAGTTTGCTCATCCCCTGTGAAGGGTCTATTCTCAAACCTACAGCCACAGTCTTCTTCGTAACAGTAATATCCCTCTGTATTGGTCGGCTAAGTGGATTGACGTCCCCCAAAAGATAGGCTTGGACCTCCGTAGTTCCTCTCTCTGATTGCAATTAATTCCTTTTTAATAAAGTACAAGAATTAAAGGTTAAAACGGGAACCTAAGCATTTTAGAAGGTGTATAAGTTTCCTCATACAGGCATGCTACAAGGAAAAACCGGACCTCTTAGATCTCCAGTCTTAGCTTCTCACCTAGCCAAATCAGATCTCATACTTTACACTGATGAGGGGCAATACCCAAAAACAGTGTCTGCAAATTGAGATTCCAATTTGGCTTTTATCCTAAGTCATATGGCATGGTTCGTTTAAGGGTAAATATTGAATTTTAGGATTGCTACTTCCAATAGGTAGCACTAGAGTTCAAGTCTTCTTCCTCAATTTGTATATTTAGTTTCCCAGAGGAGTATTGCAAGGCATTTATGTCTCCTCATAGTGAGAAGACCTGGATTTTCACTCTCCACATGGAAAAACCTTACCCCTTAGATCTCCAGTCTTTGCCTCTCTCCTACTACAATTAGATCTCATAATTTGCATTAATGAGGGGGCAAATAACCCCAAAATACAGAGTCTTCAAATAGAGATTCTGCTTGGCTTTTATCCTAAGGCTCATTAAGGATCGATATTGACTTTTAGAATTGATACTTCCAATAGGTGGCACTAGAGTTCAAGTCCTCTCCCTTTCTGAAGAGACAATTGAATATTTAATTAGCTTTTAGCAAGAATGATATATATTTCAGTTGACATATCTAGCCGACACGCCTTAAAACGAAACACAATACATGTTGATACCTAATATGACATACCTAATCTACTTTGGCAGCAGATGGGTTAATACTAAAAGTAAAACCAGTTCTGCACAAATTCTTAATGCTAGTCATCTGTAAATAATTCTTCAGCTTACCAACTGTGAATAATTTCCAAACTCACCATGAAGTAGCAAAAAATATGAGAGAAAAGGAGATTAAATGAACAAAAGAGAAATTCACACGTGAGTTATGTTCCTCTTGCTCGTGAAGTGCGTACATAATTTTAATCAATTTAACCTTTTCTGTAGTAACTCTGTTTGGTTGACATGTTTAAAGATTTGACAATTCATTTAAGGAATCTTTACCTTTTTGCTACAGGAGAAATAAGCTGGACTTGTGTGACATGTCTGAACCGTTACCGTACATTTCGGATGCAAACATTTTCACGGTCTATTTCTAGGTCTATTTTATTATGCAGCTAATGCACCCTGCTACTATAAAAGTCAGACTTAAAAATCGTAAAACGCACGGTACCATTATCATTGTACCGGAACCCTGGTATCTCCTTTTCTAGATGTTTCTTTGCCACAAAAAACAAATAGATTCAAATCAACCCCTTTCTATACTAGGAAACCCATTGAGGCCGATTCATCAAAGCTTTTACGTAAAAAACCAACGTAAAATAATTGAACAGTTGTGTGTTTTTTGAGCACTGACTTTTGTTCTTTTCACCAGTTTTTCTCAGCCCCGTCAAAATGCGTGGACCTGAGGGGCAGTTGGTTGGGAAGAGGGTATGGTCACGCCTGCCCATCAAACTAATGAAAAATGCTGACCCTTTGTACGCTGGCTGGAGTAGCCTTAAAGTGTCATTTAAATTTTTATTTAATAATAATGTAAAGCAAGTGATTCTAATAAACTTTCAAATATACTTCATAAGTGAAATCTGGAAGAAAACCTTTCAAAAACCTTTCAGAAGATATCCCCACTAGGCTGTTTCTAAACCTGACATATGCTGGTTGTTAAGGAGATCCATCTTTAGGTCCACACAGTACGGGTGGGGCCTAAACAGGGTTCACAATGCAACTGATCAGACTCTTGGGTCACCTCAGACACAGTGCTGCACTCAAGAAGAGTCAGATAAGACAGTCTAAGCTCAGCACTGTCCCTGCCAGAGGTAACCTGAGAGTCTGATCAGCTGTGAATACTGTTTATGCCCCATCCCTCTTCTGTGGAACTGAAAACAGATCTCCCTAACAACCAGCATATGTCAGGTTTAGAAACAGCCTAGTAGGATCATCTTCTGGAAGGATTTTGAAAGGTTTTCTTTCGGATTTTACTTATGAAGTATATTTGAAAGTTTATTATAATCACTTGCTCTACATTATTATTAAATAAAAATTTAAAGAGCAGTTACACTTTAATGGCGTAGCGCAAAGGCACACACTAATATCGGCGCCTTGTATTTCAGCAAGACTAGCACACCACAGTTATGAGGTATGTCAGTCTCTTATGGCCACTTTACACGTCCCGATATTGGCGTCCAACTCCGACCAAAAGTCACGTGGTTCGTGCGTTGGCCCCGATATCGTTCGTGCGTTGTATAGTATAAATGATCAATACGATGCACGAACGATGCCAAAACGATATCGGGGATCGAATGAGCGTGCTCTCCAACGGCCCGATATTGGATGGAGGTTGGAGCCGGATCAGGTGATCCAAAGGGCAGGACCGTCCAGTAAGCTTTGTGCCTAACCGAGTGTGATCCGCTTGCAGTGTTTGATTGGCTCGTACTCAGGGTAAAATTTGAGTTTTCTGCTGTAGTGTCTTGTCCCTTAAAAAAGAAAACACTCTCCTGCCCCGGTTTTGCTTATGGCTGGCTGTACATGAGCGTAGAGCCGAACAGTCAAGCAGTGACAGTTCGGGTCATGTTCAGGTCCCGAATAGCACCATCAAACCCGAACATCAATAGATTAGTTTGGCAAAGAAACCTGAACCTTGAAATGTTGGCTCCTCACTACTCTTGATGAATTGTCCCCATTGACTCCCTTTTAGGGCGCCCACAATGATGCCGTAATACATACTAATTTGTGGCTTGTAAGGCGCAAATTAAAATTGTTCAACATGTCCATCTATCCTTTTCCTTTTTTTAAACAGAAGCATAGGGGGGGGGCACATTGATTTATTTGACTTCTGTTTGTTTATTTTTAAAGGAAAGTAATTTTTCATGCAAACTGGGTTTTTTCCATTCAAAAATCTGACACCATGTCATGGACCACTGACATAACCCATGCTTTATTCGTGCTTTTTTTTTCTCACCGAAACAAAAAATTCAAGCTTTTTTCACTAGTTTTAGTTAAGTTTTCTGCTGTAAAATATAAAATAAATTCATTTTACAATGAGCTACTGCTGTGTGGGCTGTGGACTGGCATTTCCTATTGCTTCTCTATTGGCTGTACTGGCTGGTTCCTGATGCTTTTCTATAACTTCTTCAATTTAAAGGGAACCAACCACCTCAGATCACCCTAATACACAGTTAGTACATGTCCCTGCACCCTAAAGATACCTTTCCAGCACTGTTTTTGTGTAAAATCTTGCATTAGTATAACTGATATAAAGAGTTTATAAACTTACTAGCCTGGAGACATCTGGGCGTATCCCTCCTTCTGTTATACTTCAGGGCTGTGCATTGCATGTCTGTGCTCCCCCTCCCTCCGTGCCTGCTGCCCTGCCCTGATGGGCGTGATCGTTATCTCCTCTGCACGGAGGGAGGGGGAGCACAGCCATGCAATGAATGCACAGCCCTGAAGTATAACAGAAGGAGGGATACGCCCAGATGTCTCCAGGCTAGTAAGTTTATAAACTCTTTATATCAGTTATACTAATGCAAGATTTTACACAAAAACAGTGCTGGAAAGGTATCCTTAGGGTGCAGGGACATGTACTAACTGTGTATTAGGGTGATCTGAGGTGGTTGGTTCCCTTTAAGAACAAAGTATGAGAAAAGAAAAAAAATATTTTCATCAATGTGCTGATTTTCATCATTTTCATATGTTTTTGATAAATTCATCAATTTTTAAAATTAGTCATCACAAACATATGGATATTCGAACAAGACTGTATTATAATTGGAATTTGCTCTATCCATAAATACACGGATGTATGAATGAGGCCTCAACCTGTTGCTACTGTCCACAAAGGGATTTTTAACAGTTTATCCCCAAAAGGGATAATTTTTGGAATGTTTATTAATTTTAGGAAGCACAAAGACTCCGACAGTGCAGTGTTTTTTAACCAGTTCATGACTGGGCCATTTAACTATCTATTTCTTGACATACCACATTTTTTTGAGTTTTATCATTCATGCACTATTATATGAAATCTCTCAGGCAGGCAATCTACTAGTACAATACTAATGGTATCCTGGACTGCGGCTTGGGCAGCCCTTTCAGGATCAGTAACTTTTATTCCACTACCTTCTCCTGTTATCTTGCGGTAAGACCTGGTTTGAACCGGACAGAACCTGATCTGGTTTTGCCTCCTATGTATCCCTATGGTGCCGGCTTGGTCCTATTTGGCCAGGTTTTGTGTATTCTGTGCCTGATCCAGTTTTGTCAGGTTTTTCACCGTCCCCAAAATCGGAGCCTGGTGCAAAAATCAGACAAAACCGGACAGAACCTCATCTGGCGCAATCCGGTTCATATATAATGGGAGTCTATGCTGCCGGATCTGTGAAAAAATTGGATTGTTTCCCGGATAAGTTTTTTTGCACAGAGCATGCTCAGAAATCCTGGGGTTCTAACTTTAGCACCATGGACAGCAGTACTTCATGCACAGGCAGTGAATTCAGCACCTTGGACAGCGGCAGAGCAGACACAGGCAGACTTCAGGACCATGGACAACATCAGAGCACACACAGGCAGACTTCAGAACCATGGACAGCAGCAGAAAACAAATCCTGCGGAAAACAGGATCCCAGACCTAATTTGGCCACACTTATCTACACATCAGGTTCTGTCTGCTGGATCCTGCAAAAACAGGATCCACCTTGACAGACAAAAACCGTGGTGTGAAGCCAGCCTTAGTGAACATGGTATATTAAAAAAAAAAAAACAATTGTGGATTTGCACTTTTTTGCAACTTCACTTCACTTAGCATTTTATTTCTACTTTCCAGTATGTTAAATATTAAAAGTGTGTTGAGGTGGATCCATCTTCACCTCCTCATTGACCCATATGCTGTACAGCAGTGAGGACGCCATGCTCCGTGCCGGATCGGGATTACATCTCAGGGGTGAGTTGAAATTTTCTCTTTATTCACCAGATCTCCAATGCCTAGTGGTAAATACGGGTCTAGATAGTAGCTTTAGTTACAGGAAAATATAAGTCTCCTCTCAGTACAGCAGACATGATGGGGTTCCCTAGGACCCAGTAGCTCGTATTCTTTCTTTACACCCAGAGATCACATGATCACAGTCAATGCTTCTTAATCTGAGCATGTGAGCAGAATACAGCAATTATGAAAGAAGACCGTCACTACAGAGTAGAACAGAGGCAATCAGATGTTTATAAATCTATGGCTAGTCCTAAAGTAGTTAAACAGGATATTGACACCGCCTACCTTCTGTATATCCATAGCCATATATGTTGAGGTTAATTTGACATTACTTAGGTTGTGTTTTTATTATGGAGCTTGAAAAGCATTGAATACAGTACTTGGAGACCCCAGACTGTTATGTATTTTCAGGGCTTTGGAGCACTTTTGATTCACAGTGAATATATTTGCAATTAATTATTATTATTATTATTATTATTATTATTTATATAGCGCCATTAGATTCCTTGGCGCTTTACATGTGGAAAGGGCAGACGAGGACAAGTACAATAGGTGTGGGCAATCAGGTCATACAGGTACATGAGGGGAGAAGATCCTGTCCGCGAGGGCTCGCAGTCTACGAGGGTTAGAGATACAGTAGGAGGTGGAAGTGCCGGTCGTGAGGCGGTGCGGTGGACCATGCCTCATTGCAGGTTGTAGGCTTGACAAAAGAAGTGGGTCTTCATGCTTCTTCTGAGGGTGCCCAGGGTAGGGGAGTGTCTGATGTGGTGGGGAAGAGAGTTCCAGAGTATGGCAGAGGCACAGGAGAAATCCTGAATGCGGTTGTGAGAGGAGATGAGAGGGGAATAGAGAAGGAGTTCTTGGGAGGATCGCAGGTTGCGTGAGGGTTGATATCGGGAGACCATGTCGGAGATGTATGAAAGGGACAGGTTGTGGATGGCCTTGTATGTCAAGGTTAGTGTTTTAAACCGAGATCTCTGAGAAGTGGGGAGCCAGTGAAGGGCTTGGCAGAGGGGGGAGACAGGGGAGTAGCGGGAAGACAGATGGATTAGACAGGCAGTGGAGTTTAGGATAGATTGGAGAAATGCCAGAGAGGTAGCAGGGAGGCAGGTGAGCAGGAGGTTGCAGTAATCTAGGCGGGAGATGATGATAGCGTGAATAAGGGTTTTAACAGTGTCATGTCAAGGAAAGTGCGGATTCTATAGATGTTTTTGAGCTGGAGTTGGCAGGAGGTGGCGAGGGCCTGGATGTGGGGCTTGAAGGAGAGGGAAGAGTCAAGGATAACCTTGAGGCACTTGGCGTGGGGGACTGGGGAGAGAGAGCAGTTGATGACAAGGAAGGATAGGTCAAGTAGTGGGGGAGAGCGGCTTGGGGGGAAGATGATGAACTCAGTTTTGTCCATGTTCAGCTTAAGGAAGAAAGCAGAGAAGAAGGATGAGATGGCAGACAGGCATTGTGGATTTTTGTATAGTGATGTCGGGTCCAGACAGGTAGATTTGGGTGTCATCAGCATAGAGGTGGTACTGGTGGCTATGGGATTCAATGAATGGCCCTAAGCCGAGAGTGTAGATTGAGAAGAGTAATCAGTTCCACAACCGAGCCTTGGGGGACCCCGACAGATAGAGGGTAGGGAGAAGAGGAGGTGTGGGAGTAGGTGACACTGAAAGTTCGGTCCGTTAGGTATGAAGAGATCCAAGAGAGGGCTAGGTCAGTGATTCTGAGAATCAAATTTTCTGTAAAAATTTGGTGAAGCTGTTGAATTTCAAAAGATTTGCTCATCTCTATAAAATATGATCACAAAAGTGGAGGAGGAAAAGAGAAGAATAGTCATTATATCTTTAAATGTTCCTTTAATATCAGGTGGGGATTGTGGGCAATAGGATTAGATCAGCTAATATCAGCTAATATCAGCTAATACCATTGGTGGATACAAACACGAAGAAGAATGGAGAATCGGGATTTATCTACGCTGACCACAGAGGACCAAGATATTGGAGATTTCTTTATTCATTCAACCACAAATAAAAATGAGAATGTTGCCCTGATGAAGTAGCCAGGAGGCTATGAAATGTGTTGGCGAGGTGTTTTCTGTTTGTGGTTAAATTAGTAAAGAAATCTCTAATATCTTGGTCCTCTGTAGTCAGCGCGGATACATCCCAACTCTCCATTCTTCTTCGTGTTTGTTTGTACCTCACGGGATGTGCAACGGCAAGGCATACTAAAGTTGGTTGTGACTCTCACAACCATTCAAAGTGAGTGGACCCTTAAGCAATACCTTGGTATCCCTCTTTTACCGCCCTATGTCGCTCCCCTCTTTTGTATTTTTCAGTTGGTGGATACAGACAGATGAGGGCCCACGTGCAAATACATTAAAGGGCTCTTTGTTCTCCAATAGATCATGATAAGGCACAATTTTACCTGCTTTGCAGGTAGAAATGGGCCTCTTAACTGTCATGAGCCTATGACAGCTTTTGTGTTATTTTACATTAGGGGTTAATTTTTTCAGTACCAGCAAGTGTTAATGGTGTTTCTTTACTGGTAGTACTTGGGAGGTTTTCTGCAGTGTGTGTCCACTCCCACTTCTCTTTAAGTAGTCATGTGTTCCTCCAGCCGGTGTCGGTGATGGCTCATTCTGACTTCTAGCCTGGAGTATGGATGTTTTTGAGCCACTGCTGTGGAGATCAGCCGACCTGGTGCCGTTCCCCCTGCTGCTATCTGGAGTTAAGCAGCAGCTTTAAGTAGTTTTTATTTTGGGTTATCTGTATTTCCTTGGGTGGAGAGAGGGGGTATTATTAAAGGGTATTTCAGGAGTTGAGGTTACGCTGGCAGCTTAGACCTTGCCACCTTCAGGTGTACTTCTGGGATAAAGGATAGCGCAGGGTCTCAGTAGTTAAGGGACAGATCAGGCATCCCTTTCCCTGGAGTATGTGTTTAATTCCCTGCCTTCCTAGTCTATGGCATGACACTTACTTCTTACGCCCCTGTGCGACTGGACAAGTTGCATCAATGATATGTTCGCCCCTGGCTAATACCTTGCTTCTGATATTTGTCATGCTGTAGGTTTCATTTTACATATGATAAAGCGCTTCAGCTCTACAACGATAACATAAAGTACTTCTTGTGTTTTTGTACAGTACATGGGAGATGTTACTCCTCTATTTGCATTACAATTTTAGTAAAAATTCTTAGTCTTGAACAGAATAACATTTTGTTACAATCTTATGTAATTAGCACAGTTGTGTCAAACTTGAAGCAGCCATGCTAGATGAAAAATATAATTTCCATTTTTTTCATTGTGTCTCTGCACAATGTGCTCATGAGTTGACGGAGGATGCCCTGTGGAATTGTTAATGACCTTCAAGATGCCTAATGTGAAGGTTACTTTTCTTGTCACTTTCTAGTTGATCTCTGTACCAATTGTGACACTGGTGACCAATCTTTGCCTTTAAAGATTCTTTACTGGCTAGGCATTTACAACCTCTGGCAAAAATTATGAAATCTCCACACTTAGTGGATGTTCTCAGAGGTTTTTTATTTTGTACAAAACACAGAT
The DNA here is from genome assembly GCA_033576535.1 of Allobates femoralis. Classification (NCBI taxonomy): domain Eukaryota; kingdom Metazoa; phylum Chordata; class Amphibia; order Anura; family Aromobatidae; genus Allobates; species Allobates femoralis. Next base: position 85,554,022 of record JARQOC010000003.1, on the reverse strand, counting down.
ATGATAAAATAAAAATGTTTGTTTATGAGCTGAGCATGCTGGCCGCGAGAAACGTGCTCTGAACAAAAGAAAACAAATTCATTATGTTAACCCTTTAATGGCACCCTCTATTCTTAACTAAGGCCGGTTTCACACCACGTTTTTGGTGTATCAGGTTCTGTCCGGTGTTTTGCAGGAAACACCGGACAGAACCTGATAGCCCCAAATATAACAGAACCAGAGGGTAAATATGCCCTCCGGTCCTGTTTTCTGCGGGAATCGGCAGATCGCAGGGTTCAGGAGCTGTCCCTGCTGAAATGTCAGGAGCGGGGAGCTAGCCGCGGTCCTGAAGTCTCAGCAGGGGACAGCTCCAGGAAGTTCTGCGCGGCCAGCGCTGAGCTCCAGCACCCGGCGTCTGGGAACCTGAAAGGTTCTCTGTCGGTTCCGGCACGACCCGGCGCCCCTTAGACTCCCATGTTAGTTTTGCTAAACTTTTTGCTCCGGACACATAAATGATGCAAGCTCCATTTTTGTGTCCGAAGCAAAAACCAAATGCAGCCTGATGCTGCCGGACAAAACCGAATGGCAAATAGCTGCCGTCTGATCCTGTCCGGCACCATAGGCATGCATTGTGTCAAAATCGGGTTCGGGGATGTCAGGTTCACACCAGACAGCCCCGGACCTGATCACACCGTGGTGAGAAGCCGGCCTAAGAGAATGATGTGTGTTGCAAAAATCTTTGGAAATTTTGAACAATTTTCAGTTTTACATGTTTTAAAAATCCTCTGCTTCTAAAATGGATGATGATAAGTTAGTAATTTAACTAAATACATATTTTCAATATGCCAATTTTTGAAGGCTTTTTATTTTTTTAAATATATGTCTTATTTTTTAGGAAAATTATATTGAAGGGTAATAATCCTTAAAGTTTTCAAGAAAATTTTAACCCCATGGGTCGGCTCCTTCACATTGATGTGAGCTCCAGTGCTTAGCTCACATCTTTTCCCCCACAGCTGATAATCAGCTGAGATGTGTGACTACCACTGCCGATCGGATCAGAGGTCCAATTGGCGCTATTAACCCTTTGAATCACGCTGTCATTCACTGATCCAAAGCACCGCAGTGGGGATTGCGCTGTTCCCCACCGTGATCAGAGATCCCGCAATAAGATCGTGGGATATCCATGTGTCATCTGGATAGCCTGGGGTCCTATGGTGACCCTGGATGCTATCAGTGTTCACTTCCTATGGATGGCTGGCAAGCGCCAACATCCACATGAAGTGATTATTTGTGCTATGTCCCGATGTGCTGCAGCTCATCAGGACATAGCACAAGCAATCCAGCAGTGCAGCACTGTGGAGCCCTATGGGGCAGTGTAAAATAAAGAAGACATAAAAAAAAGTTTTTAAAAATATGAAAAACCCCCACAAAAGTTCAAATCACTCCTTTTTTGTCTCATTCAAAATAAAGGTATTAAAAAAATAAAACAATACACATATTTGGTATTGCCGTGTTCAGAAATGCCCGATCTATCAAGATATAAAATCAATTAATCATATCTGTAAACTGTGTAATGGAAAAAAAGTCCAAACGCCAGAATAACATTTTTTTGGTTGCCGCAACATTGTAATAAAATGTGATAACGGGCGATCAAAACATCACATCTACCCAAAAATGGTATCATTAGAAACGTCAGCTCAATATGCAAAAAATAAGCTGTCACACAGCCCCAGATCCCGAAAAATGAGAACGATACAGGTCGCGGAACATGGTGATAAAAGCACAATTCTTTTTGTTTCAAACTTGTGAATTTTTTTCACCACTTAGATACCAGTAAAAGTATACATGTTTGGTATCAACGAAGTCGCCCCAAGCATTATCTATAGGGCTTGCGGTGTTTTTTCCGTGACCGCAAGTGCCAGAACCGCGGCTATACCGCACTTGCAGCACCTGCCGCAAGCCCCATAGACAATGCATGGGGCTTGCCACAAGTGAGATGCAATTGCGGCCGTTAGGTGAATCTGCCGCATCTGCCGCAATTTGACAAAAACGCTAGTGTAAAAGGGGCCTAACCAATGTGCAATTGTATTTAAAGGGAACCTGTCACCTGGATCTAAGCCCCTACACTATCACTACCTGTCCCTGCACCTTCCTAGCTGCTCCCTATCTATCCCTCTCTGAGCTAAATCCGCCCTATAAAACTGCAGAAAAATAACTTATAACTTACAGAAGTCCCTGAGGCTGGGGACTGAAAAGGCGGCACCAGGCTCCATTCAGCCCCTCCTCCATGCAGCAGCACACGCCCCGCTGGGCGGCGTTATTCTTTCTTCATCGCCGCCTCCTCCATTTGGAATCTCCCGCCCGCTTTACACCTATCATGTTGTGGTGATGCGACCTCGATGTGTCCCCTGACTGAGACACAGCATATGGGAGATTGTATCTTCTGCTGGGTAGCAGCACACACAGGGTGAGCTGCTACTGGAGCTAAGTGCTGATTGAAATCACTGACCCCCAGGTGTGCGGGTGAATAGGAGATGATATGTGCTGCCCTGGGCTGTGGGGAGGGGGTGGAGGGTGTCAGGACAGCAGCAGGAGCTGCTGGGATTGTATGAGGTTCTACTAGGCTGTGCCCCGGTGTAACAGGCCAGACTAACCCCCCGACCAGAATATACTCGGGGTTAAAGTGGCCTAGGCCAGATTATACCCCTCCGTATACCACAGCAGCTTTAGATCAGGGCTCCATGCAACACATGGGGGCCCGAGGCAGCACAAAGTGGCCCCAGGCAGCAGAAAGTGGCCCTACGCAACATACAGGGGCCCCAGGCAGTGCTAGGGCCACAGGCAGTGCTAGGGGCCCCAGGCAGTGCACGGGGCCCCAGGCAGTGCACAGGGCCCCAGGCAGCACAAAGTGGCCCCAAGCAGCACAAAGAGGCCCCAAGCAACATACAGGGGCCCCAGGCAGTACTAGGGGCCACAAGCTACACACAGGATCCCAGGCTACACACAGGGGCCCCATGCAGCATACAAGGACCCCAGGTAGTGCACGGGGCCCCAGGGAGTGCACGGGGCCCCAGGCAGTGCACGGGGCCCCAGGCAGTGCACAGGCCCCAGGCAGCACAAAGTGGCCCCAGGCAGCACAAAGTGGCCCCAGGCAACATACAGGGGCCCCAGGCAGTACTAGGGGCCCCAGGCTATACACAGGGTCCCAGGCTACATACAGGGGCCCCATGCAGCATACAATGGCCCCAGGCAGTACAAAGGGGTCCCAGGCAGCGCATGGGGGCCAGAGGCAGCACACAGGGGCCCCAGGCAGCACAAAGTGCTTTTTGCTGCCTGGGGCCCCTGTGTGCTGCCTGGGGCCCTTGTATGCTGCATGGAGCCCTTGTGTGTAGCCTGGGATCCTGTGTGTAGCCTGGGATCCTGTGTGTAGCCTGGGGCCCCTGGTACTGCCTGGGGCCCCTGTATGTTGCCTGGGGCCACTTTGTGCTGCCTGGGGCCCCGTGCACTGCCTGGGGCCCCGTGCACTGCCTGGGGCCCCGTGCACTGCCTGGGGCCCCGTGCACTGCCTGGGGCCCCGTGCACTGCCGTGGGGCCCCGTGCACTGCCTGGGGCCCCGTGCACTGCCTGGGGCCCCGTGCACTGCCTGGGGTCCTTGTATGCTGCATGGGGCCCCTGTGTGTAGCCTGGGATCCTGTGTGTAGCTTGTGGCCCCTAGTACTGCCTGGGGCCCCTGTATGTTGCCTGGGGCCTCTTTGTGCTGCTTGGGGCCACTTTGTGCTGCCTGGGGCCCTGTGCACTGCCTGGGGCCCCTAGCACTGCCTGGGGCCCTAGCACTGCCTGGGGCCCCTGTATGTTGCGTAGGGCCACTTTCTGCTGCCTGGGGCCACTTTGTGCTGCCTCGGGCCCCCATGTGTTGCTTGGAGCCCTGATCTACAGCTGCTGTGGTATACGGAGGGGTATAATCTGGCCTAGGCCACTTTAACCCCGAGTATATTCTGGTTGGGGGGGTTAGTCTGGCCTGTTACACCGGGGCACAGCCGAGTAGAACCTCATACAATCCCAGCAGCTCCTGCTGCTGTCCTGACACACTCCACCCCCTCCCCACAGCCCAGGGCAGCACATATCATCTCCTATTCACCCGCACACCTGAGGGTCAGTGATTTCAATCAGCACTTAGCTCCAGTAGCAGCTCACCCTGTGTGTGCTGCTACCGAGCAGAAGATACAATCTCCCATATGCTGTGTCTCAGTCAGGGGACACATCGAGGTCGCATCACCACAACATGATAGGTGTAAAGCAGGTGGGAGATTCCAAATGGAGGAGGTGGCGATGAAGAAAGAATAACGCCGCCCAGCGGGGCGTGTGCTGCTGCATCGAGGAGGGGCAGAATGGAGCCTGGCGCCGCCTTCTCAGTCCTCAGCCTCAGGGACTTCTGTAAGTTATAAGTTATTTTTCTGCAGTTTTATAGGGCGGATTTAGCTCAGAGATGGATTGATAGGGAGCAGCTAGGAAGGTGCAGGGACAGGTAGTGATAGTGTAGGGGCTTAGATCCAGGTGACAGGTTCCCTTTAATTTGCAATTTCATCGGACTTGGAATTTGTTTTCCTATTTTCCTGTACACTATATGGTAAAATAAAAGATTTCTTCTGAAAGTACAGCTCGTTCTGCAAAAAAACAAACCCTGAAATGTCTATATTGACAAGAAAATAAAAAAAGTTATGGCTCTTGGAAGAAAGGGAGGGAAAAAAAAAAAAGAAAAATGGAAAATCATCCGGGAGTAAAGGGGTTAGGGGACCAATATAATTTGGAAATTAATTTTAAAAGGCCTATATATTAGAAATCACCTAAAATATCCGATAATAAAAAAAAAAATTCTTATAAGTATTTCAAAAGGCAATTGAAAAGTTTGTGTGAACCCTTATGTTTTTTATTAAAGGAAATATGTTTTTTTCTGTAATAAAGCAGATGTTAACAAATAGAATATAATATAAATTACCCTGGTTGTGTCATTTTTTTATGGCCACTGGGTCCTTCTTATCTGAAATCGAGTAATCACTATGTGTATTTTTGGGACTCCTCCTTTCATGTGTACCTGTCAGCAATTTTTTTGGTATACAAGCCACCATTTAAGGCCTTATATACAGTATTCTAGAATGCTGTATATACCGTATATACTCGTGTATAAGCCGACCCGTGTATAAGCCGACCCCCCTACTTTTGCCCCCAAAATCTGGGAAAACCTATTGACTCGTGTATAAGCCGAGGGTGGACCCCAGCACAGGTATACAGCCCCCAGCAGTGTGGTATACAGGCCCCCCCGATGGTATAAAGCCCTCCCCAGTGGTAGTATACAGCCCCCAGCAGTATGGTATACAGCAGCCTCCCCAGTGGTATATACAGGCCCCAGCAGTGTTACAGCAGCCTTCCCAGGGTTATATACAGCAGCAGCAGCCCCACGGTTATATACAGCAACAGCCCCACGGTTATATACAGCAGCAGCCCCACAGTTATACAGCAGCAGCCCGAGGTATACAGGCCCCCCATCAGTATCCAGGGCCCCCCCCATGCTCCGGAAACCTGTAAAGGAAGATGATTATACTTATCACTGTCCCGGTGCCATCCCCGCTCTGCATCGCGATCCTCCATCTTCCTTCACCGGCTTCCGGCTTCCTGTGTTCTGCGCCGACAATGACGTCATTGTCGGCACCGAACACAGGAAGCTGGAAGCTGGTGAAGGAAGATGGAGGATCGCGATGCAGAGCGGGGACGGCACCGGGACAGTGATAAGTATAATCATCTTCCTTTACAGGTTTCCGGAGCATGGGGGGCCCTGGATACTGATGGGGGGCCTGTATACCTCTGGGGGGGGGGGGCCCGTGTAGTGACTCGTGTATAAGCCGAGGGGGTAACTTTTCAGCCCAATTTTTGGGCTGAAAAACTCGGCTTATACGCGAGTATATACAGTAAGTCCCCAGGCAACGCTGTATATCATAAAAAAGCTTTTATTATACTCACTTGAGACTGATCCAGTCCAATGGGTGTTGCTGGTCTTGGCCCTGTTTTTTTTTTCTTCTAATCCGTCCACATACTGAATAGGACCTATTGAATCTAACAATGTGGCCATATTAACAATTGAAGTGATCGCAGGACACCAGCGCCTGATAAGTATATTTACATTTATGTAATATTTTGCTTAGTTTTACCTCTCTATAATCATTAATAACACACTATGATTTCTCACGAAACTAGACCATTCACTATCTCACCTAGTTTTATCTCTTTACTTTTACCTTTTTGTCCTCCTTTCTTAGTATTGAAACTTAGATTTGACAGATGACTGAATGGTGCTCTTCTGTTATGTGTATCATCAAGATATATCATCATTTGCTGTGTCTCACGCATTTGGACTCACTATTGTTTTTCTATTGCTCTTGTATTCATGTACTTTTAGCTCCTGTACTCTCGATGAAGACTTCATTTAGGTCGAAACGTTGGGTGGAGCAGAACATTTGAATTTGTTGTATCCCTTTAATAAAATATGAAAGTTTGAGCTGATGTCTCCTGAGAATCAATGCACACTTACAATACCATAGAACAAGAAGTTTAATAGTTTTTTTTATTCGGCTGTAATTAGTTTCCCATAATAGGTAGTTTTAAAACACCCCTAAATTTTTACATAAGATTTTCTAACGAATTTTCCAGTAAACCAATTGTGCGGTGCATTTGCAAGAGTTTACCTATGTATTTGGTCCGGCACCTCTTTCCTTCCTGTGAATGCCATTATCCTTCCCTGCTTCTTGTGGATGACATGTCCTACGTCATCAAACACAGGCCTTCAATGTGCTCCTGCACACGTGCACTTCTCCCTGCCTCGCTGAGGGGAGTGCAAAGTGCTGTAATGCACAGTCACTTGGAAAGGTCAAAGAGCACCAGCATATGCACACTATGTGGGCGTTCTTTGACCTTTCACCGCACCTGCACATTACAGCACTTTGCTCTGCTATCAGCAAGGCAGTGAGAAGGGCGCGTTTGCAGGAGCACAATGAAGACCAGTGAATAGTGCATCATCCACAAGAAGGAGTATGGCAAACACAAAAAGAGTGGAGGAGCTAGATCAAGACCAGCGACACCCATCAGACTGGACCCCCCCAAATGTAAGTATAATAAAGACTCTTTATTAAATGCTGAGCAACCTTGGGACATAAAATATTCCAGAATACAATATAGTATATAAGCCCTTACCAGTGGAGGCTGCAGTTTATATACAAAAAAAACTGCTGCCAGGTTCACGTAAAGGCCCTGTACCCACTGTACACTTTTTGATGCTATTTTTTAATCTGCAATTTGGATGTCTATCCTGAAGCCAGCAAAATCCATGACAGTTCAGAAGTGCATGTTGCTTATTTTTCCTTGCACACTTGGTGCAGATTTTGGTGTAAGAAAAAAGAGATCTGCACCAAATCTGCAAGGAAAATAAACCAAAGTGGGCACAGCACTTCTGAACTCTCATAGACTTTGCTGCCCTCAGAATAGAATGCAGATTTTCATGCAGATTCTCAAAATCTGTGTAAAAAAGCATCAAACAAAACAATGTGGGCACATGGCCTAAGATGTTTTTCATGCACCATTTCAAGTTTTCAGAGGTCTAAGGGCGGCTTCACACTGCGGTCAGGTCCGGTCTGGGGCTGTCAGGGATGAACCTGACAGCCCCGGACTGGATCAGCACACAGAACCGGAGGGCTAATTTGCCCTCCGGTCCGGTGTGCAGCCGCACGCAGCTGCCACCGCTGATAGGTCAGGACCGCGGCTAGCTCGTGAGCCGCGGTCCTGACCTATCAGCAGCAGCAGCTGCGTGCGGCAGCACACCGGACCGGAGGGCAAATTAGCGCTGGTCACGAGCTAGCCGCGGTCCTGACCATCATAAAATCATGACAGACATGCCCCCTAAGGGGTAACACTAGACGCGTTCCGAGCAGGGCTGGCTGGCACATTTTAGCCTGGGGGGCAAGCACCCAGCAGAGGCCCATGAGTAGCAGCCCATCCTTAAAGGGGTTGTCCAATTTTAAATTATACATATACAGTCACTATATGTGACTACAGACTTGTGAATACTCACATCATGCGGCTGCACACTGGACCGGAGGGCAAATTGGCCCTCCGGTTCTGTGTGCTGATCCAGTCCGGGGCTGCAGGTTCATCCCTGACAGCCCCGAACCGGATCTGACCGCAGTGTGAAGCCGCCCTAAGACTAGGGTCACACTAGCATCAGCCTTTTGGCTGACGAATCCATCTAAAATTTAGAATTCTGCAGTCTGAGCACACAGCGTTTACGTGCTGTAATGCTGTGTTCAGGCTGCCTATATATTCCTATGGGTACCGGTCTCCCAGCACAGCCGACCCCTTGAAACAGAAGTACCGGATATGCGGTATTCCTGAGCGCACATGGAAACGCGGTTTGCAGCATTTTCCTGTGCGCTCACAAATAGCGCATATCTGGTACTTCTGTGTCCAGCGGTCGGCTTTGCTGGGAGACCGGTACCCATAGGAATATATAGGCAGCCTGAAAACAGGGTTAGGCTGGGGTCACAGTAGCATTTTTTACATGCGTTTTTGGAGACCTGCGTTTTCAAAAACGCATGTAAAAAACGCACCCATAGGCCCCCATGTTAAAAAACGCATGCCCTAATAGCCAAAAAGCATGTGTGACTGTCCCATGCGTTTTTGGAGCTTTTCCAAAAACGCATGCGTTTTTTAATATGGGGCCTTATGGGAAAACGCATGCAAAAACGCTTGGTACATTAGTACCTTTTAGTGCCATTCAAAAACGCATGCGTTTCCCATAGGAGCCCATGTTAAAAAAACGCATGCGTTAGTTTTTTTAACATGGGCTCCTATGGAAAACGCATGCATTTTTGAATGGCACTAAGGGTGCTTTCACATCTGCGTTTTTCGTAAGCAAGCTGCGGTTTTTTTCGCGGCCGCACCTGCCGCAAGTGCAAAACCGCACTTGCCGCATCTGCCGCAAGTCCCCCTATACATTGCATAGAAAAAACCGCAACCGCGCCGCAAGTGGAACGGTTATGCGGTAAACGCGGCAGATGCGGTTTTTTCACCGCATCTGCCGCGAATTACGAAAAACGCAGATGTGAAAGCACCCTTAAAGGTACTAATGTACCATGCGTTTTTGCATGCATTTTCCATAGGAACCCATGTTATAAAAACGCATGCGTTTTCTACAAAAACGCATGCGTTTTTCAAAACGCTCAAAAAAATACTACAAGCACTATTTTTAGGTGCAGATTCAAAAACGCACCCAAAAACACAGGGAGCCATCACACATCTTAAAAAACTCATGCTGACATGAAAAAATGCATGAGTTTTGTTAAATCACTAAAAAAAACACATGGCAACTGTGACCACAGCCTTACTGCATGTTAACACTTAAAGTCAGACTGCAGAATTCTAAGTTTTAGATGGATTCGTAAGCCAAAATGCTAGTGTGACCCTAGCCCAAGGATATGTGCCGACGCTGTTTTATGGGTTCTACAGCAAAACACTGCTAAATTGCACCCTGTGGAAGGAAAATACACCACAAGGCACAAGAGTTTTTGGTGCGGTTTGTGGTCAAGCATTTTTTCAATAGTGTCAATGGTTGGGAGATCTACAGAATGCAGCAATCACGTGACATGCTCATTCTTCTGTCTTGACCACAAACTGCACCTAAACTGCAAGGGATAAAAGCATCATAGGCACAACACTTTTGCTGGGGGAAGGATGGGCAGTTTTGTGACAAAAGGAGATGCAAAAACACTGCAAAAAAGCAGCGAAAAACTCACCATTGGCACAAGGCCTTAAGGTGCCAAATATAAAAGAAACATTCACAAAAGACTCCACGCAACAACACAGATCCATTAAGACATTCTTTGAGGGGAAAAACGAGTATTTTGAACCTACAGATGATAGCATTTATTAGAATGTGGGCAAGAAAATAAAATATATGTATTTTTTTCTAATATATAGGTTTAATTAAAAGTATTTTAATTTTCAAAGCACTAATAGGATAAAAAACACCCTAAAATTTATTACACAAATACTTCAAAGAATAACATATAAAAACAGCATTAATTAATCCTATCAGCAAATCTCTTCAGAGGGTTTCAGCCATTTACTATGTCATTACAATTCCAAAGAAAAAGAAGTTTCATAGTTTTCTTTATTTGGCTGTAATTATTTTTCCCATAATAGGTAGTTTTAAGTCAAATGTTTGATTTTTCACAAGGAGTACTAAGAAACCCCCCCCCCAATTTCTACATAATATTTTGTAAGGATTCTTCCAGTAAATTAGTTGTGCCACACATGTTGCAGAGTGAAAATAGAGTGTCTTAGGCCGAAGTCACATGATGTGTGTGAGACACTGATTCTCATGAGTCTCACATGACTAAGGGCCCTTTCACATCAGCGTTTTTTTCAAATCGCGGCAGATGCGGTGAAAAAAACGCATCTGCCGCGATTACCGCATACCGGCTGCACTTGCGGCACGGTTGCGGTAAACGCCATAGAAGGTATAGGCGGACTTGCGGCAGGTGCGGCAAGTGCGGTTTTGGCACTTGCGGCAGGTGCGGCCGCGAAAAAAAATGCTGTCAGTCGCGTTTTTTTTTCGCGGCCGCACCTGCCGCAAGTGCCAAAACCGCACTTGCCGCACCTGCCGCAAGTCCGCCTATACCTTGTATGGCGTTTACCGCAACCGCGCCGCAACCGTGCCGCAAATGCAGCCGGTATGCGGTAATCGCGGCAGACGTGTTTTTTTCACCGCATCTGCCGCGATTTGAAAAACGCTGATGTGAAAGGGCCCTAACCTGGAATTGCTGCCGGCTCTCTAGACTGGAGCACGTCAGCTGCTTGTGTTTTTATGGAGATGAAGCACTTCTGTCCAGAGAGATCGCGACCGTTCCCAGATGAATCATGCAAGACTCATGTGACTCAGTGTCTCACACACATCGTGTATCTCCGGCCCCAGTTTTAGAAACACTCTACATGATGATCCATCATTTTGCTTGCACATAAGGCAGGGTCAGGCCTAATTTTATGATCTTCATAGCTTGGTGGGCATTTGCTGAGGCTCTGAGGTTACATAATAGGAAACCCCAGAAGATGTAATTTGTAAACTATACCCCTTAAGGCATTTCTCAAAAAAAGAATGTGTACTGGTTAGTAAATAGTAAAATTATAATTTTTTTTACAGGTAGGTTACTTCTTGGTGTAATAGGGCACATTCAGAGGTTTGATTTTCTCCCATACAAAAAGACCAGACCACTGTTTAAGATTAGAAGAACCTGATCAGAGGGTGGTCCAAGCGTGACTTAATTTTTTATTATTATAGCGTCATTTATTCCATGGTGCTTTACATGTGAAAAGGGGCATACAGTAGACAAGTACAATAAACATATGTAATACAAGGCACAGACCGGTGTAGGAGGAGAGAGGACCTGTCTATGAGGGCCCACAGTCTACAAGGGATAGATGAGAATACAGTGAGGGTGAGGGTAGAGCTGGTCATGGGGCAATTTAATAGACTGAGCATCACTGTAGGGTGTAGTCTTGTCAGAAGAGGTAGGTCTTCAGGTTCCTTTTGAAGGTTTACACGGTGGGCGAGAGAGACTGATGTGTTGGGGCAGAGAGTTTCAGAGTATGCATGAAGCACGGGAGAAATCTTGTATGCCATTATGGGAAGAAGAAATAAGAGGGCAGGAGAGAAGGAGATCTTGAGAGGAATGCTGGTTGCGTATAGGTAAGTAACAGGAGACCATGTCACAGATGTAAGGAGGAGAAAGCTTATGGATAGCTTTGTATGTCATAGTTAGGGTTTTGAACTTGAGCCTCTGGACAATAGGAAGCCAGTGAAGGGCTTGGTAGAGAGGAGAGACTGGGGAATAGCGGGGGGGACAGCTGGATTAATCGGGCAGCAGAGTTTAGGTTTGATTGGAGTGGTGCAAGAGTGCTAGAGGGGAGGCCAGAGAGTATGAGGTTGCAATAGTTGAGGCGGGAGATGATGAGTGCGTGCACGAGTGTTTTTGCAGTTTCTTTGTCAAGGAATATACAGATGCAGGAAATATTTTTGAGTTGGAGTTGGAAGGAGGCAACAGGGGCTTGGATATGTGGCTTGAAAGAGAGGGCAGAGTTGAGGATTACCCCGAGGCACCGAGCATGTGGGACTGGGGAAAGTGAGAAGCCTTTGAATTTGATGGACAGGTCTGGTGTAGGGGTAGAGTGAGGTGGGGGGAAAGATGATGAATTCTGTTTTGTCCATGTTCAGTTTTAGAAAGCAAGCAGAGAAGAAAGATAACGGACAGACATTGTGGGATTTTGGTCAGTAGTGAGGTGATCTCAGGACCAGAGAGGTAGATCTGCGTGTCATCAGAGTAAAGATGATACTGCAAACTGTGGGACTCTATGAGCTGTCCCAGACAGAAGGTGTAGATGGAGAAGAGTAGGGGTCCTAAAACTGAACTTTTGGGGACACCGACAGATAGGAGTCGAGAAGAAGAAGTGGTGTGGGAGAGGGAGACACTGAATGTTCGGTCTGTTAGCTATGACAAGATCCAGGATAGGGCCAGGTCTGTGATACCAAGAGATTAGATAATTTGTAGCAAGAGGGAATGGTCTAGAGTGTCAAAGGCAGAAGACAGGTCCAGGAGAAGGAGGACAGAGTAGTGTCGCTTTCTCTTGGTGGTTAGTAGGTCATTGGTGACTTTAGTTAGGCAATTTTGGTTGAGTGGTGCTGTCGGAAGTCAGATTGTAACTGGTCAAAGAGGGAGTAGGAGTGGACGTGGGAGGACAGTTCAAGATGGAAATGCTGTTCCAGCAGTGTTGAGGCATAAGGGAGAAGTGATGTCGGGCGATAGCTAGACACAGAGGATGGGTTGTAGGAGAGGTTTTTGAGGATATGTGTGATTGAGGCATGTTTGAAGGATGAAGGATCAGTTTTTCTTGTTCTTAGAGGATAAAAAAAAATATTCCCCACCTTCTCCATTCTGACAGTTCGTGAATTATGGACCACACTCAAATGCCATCCGAATTGATGTTTGCACGGATCCATAGAATTACATTCCTGATTTTGACTCGACACTTGGATCAAAATTGGATGTCTCTGCCATATTCCACTGACTGAGAAAAATCACAGACCTGTGAATGGCTCCATACACTATCACAGATACGAGAGCTATCCGAGAGAATCACGGATAGCACATGTATGCGAAAAACAGATGTCTGAATGAGCCCTTAGGTTTTACATAGCTACAGAAATCCTATGAATTATTAAATTTGTTCTGTAAATATGGAAAGGTCATATAGATGCATAGAAATTGCAGTCTTGGTCTTCAGCTTTTGCTTGGTAGAATATTTGTTAGGGGCTTTGCTGGCAGTACAATATATTTTGTGGGGTATATGTTACTATGTGCAGTTCATTAGGGCTTAATATTGAGTAAATCATTGAAAAATAATTCATAGATGTGTGGTAAAAAATGTAAAAATATTCTGTATATATAATCAAGCTTAGCTTAATGGGTTTTTCCCAAGAACAAAGGTAAGTTTTAAAGTTAATTTTAATCAATAGATCTCGGAACAATAATAATTTCCACAATTGTATGTTTAAAAAAAATGTTCTTATGCTGAGATCTTATATATGTGTCTGACAGTACAGGAACATAGGAATACAAGAGACGAAGTGCCGCTAGATCTGGGCTGCTACCAAGGAAGACCAGAAGACAGGAACGTCTGGTTGAACTTATCTGTTTAATCCGACGTGTTTCGGAGCTAACACCCAGCTCCTTCCTCAGGGACATTACATTAGGTAATGTCCCTGAGGAAGAATGTAATGTCCCTGAGGAAGGAGCTGAGTGTTAGCTCCGAAACACGTCGGATTAAACAGATAAGTTCAACCAGACGTTCCTGTCTTCTGGTCTTACTTGGTAGCAGCGCGGATCTAGCGACACTTCGTCCCTTGTATGCTTATTTGGACCGCGGTGACCCGTGGATGTGTGGATCCAGCAGCAACTACCTACTAAGCGATTCAACTGGTTGTGTTTTTACACAACCAGATCAGGTGACCAGATTCCACCGCTAAACATTTATCTCTCCATTCCTAGGAGATAAGACTCTATTGCGCATTTTGTCTCATAATTTTTAGAGTACAGAAACATAGTCTGATCATACCACATCTCCTGTGCTGAGATAATCTTATATATGTGTTCCTGCTATGTACTGTGTAATGGATGTGTCTGACCATACAGGGACATGGTCTGATCATACCACATCTCCTGTGCTGAGATAATCTTATATATGTGTTCCTGCTATGTACTGTGTAATGGATGTGTCTGACTGTACAGGGACATGTTCTGATCATACCACATCTCCTGTGCTGAGATAATCTTATATATGTGTCCCTGCTATGTACTGTGTAATGGATGTGTCTGACCATACAGGGACATGGTCTGATCATACCACATCTCCTGTGTCGGGAAGGAAGGAAAAGATTATAAAGTCATTACAGCATGGGTTCATAGATGACTCAATTTTTTTTAGGTAAAACATTTCCCTGCCTGTTTTTTAAAAAATGTTTTGTCTCACAGAAAGAATTATTTGCGTTCCTGTGCTGTAATGTCTGTATAGGTTTTTTGCGTCCTCTCCTGTCCAGGATTGAACTATGCTGTGTGCCTGGTCAGACACGGACATTACACAGTACATAGCCCCCGAGAAATACACTTTAGAAATCTTACAGATAAGAGGTCGAATGGGTGGGATCTGTATAACAGGTCATCGCCACTGGCGCAGTCCTCCAGCCTTCTCCTTCTTTGTTCCTACCCCTCTATGTCTCTGCCGCCGCCTCCTGTTTTGCCCTCCTCTTCTCCTGCTCTGTCAATCACGCTGCCGCACAGAGCGGTATTGCGTGGCGTCAGCGGCAGAGCCTGCCCTGCTTTATGCTTTATTCAAGCAGCAGGGCGGGAATCTGGCGCCAGATGCTGGCTGCAGAATGAGTTAAATGAGAACCTGTAAGACCAGCCTGCTTTGATGACCTGACGGGGAGTTTGCAATATTTTATCTTTGTCTGAACTCCTCGGAGCTGATCTCTGTCCACAGATTCACGTCAATGTTGCATGTCCAGGGAAACGAATAGCAGGATAAAGCTGAACGTTGCAAAAGTGTTAGTGAAACCCAATTGAAGAAATGATTGTTAGCACCTAATATATGCATTTAAAAATGTTCGCAACTCCTTTAAGTTGTGGGATGGGATCATCATTGTTAGATATGACCAAAAAAGCCTTGTATGCCCAAGACCTTGAAGCCAGTCCACCAATTACCCTACGTCGGACTAGTTTTGGTAAGTAACTAATAACTACTGCATATCGGGATACCTTAGAGAGATCTGCTATTTTGGAGATGACCAGGTGTCAAACCTTCAGAATTTAGCCCTTGTCAAAGTCACTGTTCCTTATAGGTAAGCATTTTTAATTCTATCAGTATGCCAACTTCAAGAACTGCCTGTTCACTTACTGCTTAATATATCTCTCCCCTTGACAGCTGCTATTGTAATAAAGATAATTCAGTTTTATTCATTTCAGTGGTTTTAGTGTTTAGGGTGATCAATATACCTGTCTATCTATACATCTATATGTTATTTACATATTTTTTTACTGGATATATCTTAACTCCTATTTGACGTCATTGCCTTTTGCTTCTTCTTTGCTTTTGAAGTCTTTCTCACTGCATAAATACATCTTGCCTTAAAAGAAATCACCGCTTATTATAAATACATGTAAAAAATAGTATATAGCATTAGAAAAATACACTACCCCAGCACTTCACTGTAAATTGTCACATAGTAAAGGGAATGAGTTGCATCTGTGTCCCTGCTTGTATCATGGCTTGTACCTTAAGGCAGGTTCCCAGTAGGGGGCTCCCAGAATACATGAAGAGATTTTACATTCATTGATAAATATTTAACAGCAACTTCATTATCTTCTCCCATTTGGGGATATATTTAAAACTTCATTGCATTTGCAGCATTGTACACTTGGCAGATCTTGAAAAATTAATTTTAGTTATATCTACTGGGAAGCGACTCATTCCATTTCAGAACATTTTGCAACGATTCCCTTTTCTCTTTAAAATGTCATTTTCTCATTCAGCCATTACCCTGTCGAGCGTTCTTCATTGTAACACCGCAATCTATTTTCTGCATGCAGGATCTGCTAGTGCATATGATTGTAGCATTGTATACATGTATGTGTGAAATATATCATCCTACATTTTTCCTGAGATATTTGCAAAATCACATTTGGAAAAATAAAATGATAAAAGAGCTCCAGCAAAATGTTGCCTAAGTGGGATTTTTTCTCTAAAACTTGCTATTTTAAGACAGCCATTAGTATACATGAACATAAAGGTTAAAGGGCTTGTCCAATATTCAGACAACTCCTTCTCAATCCATATATTTTCGCTCTCTACAATAATGAAACTTATTATCACCTCCGATGCCAGCACTGTTCTAGTGGAGTCTCCACTGCTTCTCCTGAGGATTGAGTGAATGTTATTGTCACGATCTCCACTTTGCCCTTGTCTGTTACTATTGTTGTGGAAATTGTTAGTCTGTACTGGGTCTGTGTTGCCATCAGCTGTCTTGACTTCCCTTAATTAGGCCTCTACTTAAGCATGCTAGCTCCTCCATTCATTGCCAATCATACACTTGCTTTTGCCTGTGTAGGTTAGATCCCTCTGTGCTCTGTGCCTGACCCAGCCTGATTTTATTCTCTTACCTGGACTTTGACCATTTGCCTGTGACCTGACTACTCTTTTGTCTGCTCCCTGTATTACGTCTTGTCCCTCTGGTTTTCCTGAATTGGGTAGAATTGAACTTCGTCACTGATTATCCCTTGCTGTTACTGCTCCATTTCCTGGACCTGACCTCGAATCCTTTGACCTCCCTTTACTTCCAGTAAGTAGTAGTATTATTATATTTACTTTCGTTATTGCAGTCTGAGACTAGTTATTAATATAGTGACTTGCGTCACAGTTTTCTAATGTGATCCCTATGGCCAATCAGCCCTGGTTTACTTTCCCTCCCCTTACAAATCAGACATTTGGAGGAAGTGAGAGCTACAGCTTGTCTCTCATTTTAAGTACCTGCATACCATACCATCACAATTAGGCCACGTTCACACATTGAGTATTTGGTCCGTATTTTATTCTAGTATTTGTAGCCAAAACCAAAAGAGGAAAGGTATAATGGAAACACGTCAGTACTTCTGTATTTATCAGCCACTCCTGGTTTTGATTTACAAATATTGAAATAAAAACTCATCAAATACTGAATGTGTGCACGTGGTCTTAGTAAAAAATCATTTGTAGTTTGGCAGATCTGATTATATTTTAAGCCCCCCACTACAGTTTTCTATCTTTAAAAGATCACATTTTTGTGTAAGCCATATTTGCATACAAACGTGTTAACTAAATGTAGTCCCTTTTCTGTTGCCATTGACACCTTTTGGGGCATAGTATGAAGGGACAAGTCATCTAAAGTCAGAAGGTTTTTTTTATAATTCACAATAAAGAATGGCATAAATTATTGTGGAAGTTCATGTCAGGTATGATTTCTGTTTGGTGTGAACAGAGCCCCAGACACGCACTAAGTATGTTAAGAGGCGTTTAACGGGTAGTCCAGATAGAGACACAAATCATGGACAAACTCACCATGAAGCGGCAACAGCTGAAAGATCTCCTAAATCTATGATCCCCAAAATTACACGCCTCATGGAAAAATCGCATGGTAGTACACGGAGATAAGGCCTTTTATATAGACTTATACCATTAACGCCTAAATAAGTCAGACTGAGATAAATGCCAGAGGAAACATAACATTAAAACGTTCTTGGAAAATTTGAGTCTTTCAGGTCTGACACACTGCCATTAACAACAACTAACTGGATCCTTCATACTAAGTGAGCTCGTGTCTGCCCTGTCAAGGTGCCCAAACGGGAAAGCACCCGGTCCTGATGGGTTCCCAGCCTTTACCTATAAATTCTTTCCCTCGATACTCCTCCCACGCCTACTGGACATGTGTAATGCAATCCTCAATGGTGGCACAATTCGGTGTCAGATGTTAAAAGCTAGGATATCGTTAATGTATAAGGAAGATAAAGACCCAGAAAAATGCGGTAGTTACAGGCCAATCCCTAATAAATGTCAATCTGAAATTATTCGCCGAAATGTTAGCAAACAGGATTGCTGAAGTCCTGCGGACTGTGATATCTTTAAACCAGATGGGCTTTGTGAAAGGGAGAGTGGGGAGAGATAACGCATACAAAATCTTGCAAATCTCATGCAATTTGCAAACAAAAGCCCAAACTCCCACTGGTCCTTTTAGAAACGGATGCAAAAAAGGCCTTTGACAGGGTAGACTGGACCTTCTTGGAAGAAACACTATCTAGCTTTAGATTCCCACAGCAACTAGTAACAGCCATAATGAGAATGAACACAGAGCATACAGCTCACATAAGAATCAATGGCTCATTGCCAGACTAGTTCACAATCAGAATTGGCATGAGGCAAGGTTGTCCATTAACACCATTGCTTTTTGTTTTGGTGATGGAGCCCTGACTGTGTGCCGTGCAGCAGTGCCGTGAAATTGAGGGCATCCCAGTTAGTAGGAGACATCATAAAACAGTGACCTTTGCTGATGATGTCATGGTTCTGATGACCCGGCCCCTTAGGGGTATCCTAGCCATAGTAAAAATCCTTGGTGAATATAGCAGCCTCTCTAATTTTAAAGTGAATCCATCAAAGTTCGAGGCATTAGACTTAAACATCCCTAAGAACTCTCTCTCCAAACTAAAGTCTTTAGACCCTTTCGCCTGGCCTAAGCATTCCATAACATGCTTAGAAGTAAAGCTGGGCAGGACAGATAAGTATCTATTTTGACTAAATATACATCCCCTAACTGAGTCCACGGCCGCGACCATTCAGACATGGAGAGATCCATACCTGTCATGGACGGGAAGAAAAAATCTTTTGAAAAGCCTGATATTACCCACATTTATTTACATGTTTTAAATGTTGCCCATCTCTATCCCAACTACTTTCCTCTCTAAAATCAACTCTCTGTTCTTCAGTTATATCTGACAAAACAGCAAACCTCACATAGCTTCTTGAGTCGTGACGCTACATAAAGAGAGAGAAGGGATGGGAGCTCCAAACGTTAAAAAATATTATCATGCTGCTTTGTTGTCTTGAATGGTTGACATGATTAGAGGCTCCTGAGATAAACAGTGGGTTGAGATAGAGGAGGAACTTTTGCACTTAACTCTTCGTCCTCTATTATTGACTTCTTTAACATGCTAACCCTCTAAACCCCACCACAACCCACATACTGTACATGCGCCATGCTCAAGATATGA
Organism: Allobates femoralis; assembly: GCA_033576535.1. Taxonomy (NCBI): domain Eukaryota; kingdom Metazoa; phylum Chordata; class Amphibia; order Anura; family Aromobatidae; genus Allobates; species Allobates femoralis. The sequence continues at coordinate 85,534,595 of JARQOC010000003.1, read as the reverse complement.
GCTAAGGTCTCCAAGGTCCTTTTATTGCCCCTATCCCTCTTAAGGACCTTTCACATCAGCGTTTTTTGCTGATTCGCAGCAGATCCCGCAAGTTTACCGCATTTGTTGCGTAATGGCGAACTTGCAGCAAGCCTGTGACAAGCCCCCCATTCATTCTCTATGGGACTTGTGGCAGGTGCGGCAAATGAAGTTTTTGCAGCGATCTGACAAATCCGGCACTTGCGGCAAGTCAAAAAAATGCGGTTAGCTGTGTTTATTTGACTTGTTGCAAGTGCTGGGTTTGCTAGATCATGGCAAAACCTGCACTTGCCGCACCTGCCACAAGTTCCATGGAGAATGAATTGGGGCTTGCCGCAAGTCAGCCGTTTTGCGGCAGATGCGGTAAATCTGCTGGATCTGCAGCTAATCAGCAAAAACGCTGATATGAAAGGGATAGATATTTTGGTCCACTTTATTACAACTAAGGACGGGATCACGCAAAACACATGACAGCTAGAAAACATTATGATTGACCAGCTAAAGGCAGATGGAGTACTTCTTCTGCTATCAGATCTTCGCATGATACCAGCTTTTTCAAACCTAAACTTTATACAATACAGCTCAATTAAAGAAACTCTCAGACAGATCTTCCCTAATATAGATCTCCCACACCTACTCACACCATAGAAGACTCTTTGTGCCAAAAAGACCAGACTGACAAAAGTTCCTTCTATTATTTATCAGGCTTTGCTCACAGCGGATTGTTGCCTGAAGAGAGCATTTATCACATGCTGGGAGAAAGAATTAGACTATACAGTAACACACTCACAGATCTAGCACATTTACAAAAACTCCCATGGCTCAACACATTGCGTGAGAATCCAAGAAAACGCTTTCAAAATTGTAGCTAGATGGTACATTACACCGTCACAAATCCGTAGATGGCAAACAAATACACCAATAACCTGCTGGAGATGCAAAGCCAATGAAGGCAACTAACTCCACCTATGGTGGTCATGATCGACCCTCCAAAATTTCTGGCAACTGGTAGCTGCAACAATCCAAGAAGTACTAAACAAAAAGACTAAGCTATCACCGGATACAGCCCTATTGAATTTCCCAATATGGCCCAGACACAAAAATGGCCCTCGTCTGGCAAACATCATAATCGCAGCAGGGAAAATCTTAATACCTACACTATGGCAGTCGACTTCCACGCCTAAAGCTTAGAAAAACTGATGAACTTTACTACATAGCCGAATTCGTACCTCCAGTCAACCACTCATTGACGAACGTCAGAGAGATATGGCAACCATGGATACAGATTCATTCCAGCCCTCAATATCTCTCAGTGATGACGACCTAACAGCATAAGAGACTAGCTTCCTATATGGTGTCCCCTCTTTCCTGTACCTCCCCTCTCCATATCTTTTTCATTCTACTTTCCTTCCTTTCTCTTCTCTATTTTGAGCTCCTCTAATTTTCTACTTATATTGACCCATAAATTTCATATACAACATTATTTATACGACAAGCCTACGTTCAGAGCCCTGTCTAACTATCAATCAATGCATGTGTCTCCGTACCACTGCTATCTAAATGAGGAAGAGAACAGCTAGCGGAACTTACTATGTGTTTTCTCTTAACCAAATTTAGTATACTATGGGAAAACTGTTCTTCAATATATCTACTGTTATTAAGTTTTCTGCTTACCCTGCAGCAATAAAAAGATCATTGAAAGAAAGAAGAAAGGGGCAGTCCAGGAAGATAAAACATTATTCTAATTGCTATGCCTTCATAAAGTATAAGGAAAACAAGAATGGTGCTGTTTGTAATCCTGGCAGTACCTGAAATTCAATGTGATGGTGGATCTGCTCCTCGGTGCCCCCCCCTCCCCTCGGGGACATTACATTACTGATCAGGGGTGTTTTAATTTAATATTTACTTTACATAAAGGGACACTGTCACATCATTTTTCAGTATGATACTAATATTACCCTTGATTAGGGTCTGGGCAGACCTTTTAAAAACATGTAAAATCATTATTCTACCCTTTGTAGTTTCCACGGTATCAGCATTGTCAGACCTTGCAGAGAGCTCCTGAATTAGTTCTTTCTATTAGAAAAACACAAGATTAGTCCTGGCTGTGTTAAACTGTCATGTAATTATGCACTTCCTCTCAGCAGCTCTTTCCTCCCTCTCAGCAGCTCTATTCTCCCTCCTCCCTTTGCTCTGAATATACTGTGGTTTCAACTTTCAGGAGGTCTATTCTGTTGAGACACAGGAAGAGAGAGATTGCAGATCTGCCTTATCTCATCTAGACTCGATTTATTTCTGTAAGCAGGAATCCTTGCTGTGGCAGTTTCTGTGTTGTATTTGACCTCTTTACTGGCTGCAGACACAGAGTAAAGAGGAGAATACATTTCCCTGATGTCATATCTTGTGCAGTAATGTGAATATGTGACATGCATATTCATCATATGGGTAGTGGACCGCAGAGAACTAAGTGGATCATTCACTGGGAATGACAGATAGAATGAATCTCTTTATTTTAAGTTTATAGAAGATAGAAGGGAAGTAATCAAAAAAATAATGGGCTCTACTGTATTTTTGATTGCCAGCGAAAGTAAAGCCAGGCAGCTGAGGGTGGTATCCCATAGCTGTCTGCTTTATCTGCGCTGAGAATCAAAAATATGGTGAATCCCCACAAGTTATTTTTTACATTTACATTTTTACACCCATAAACGACAAGTTTGTTGCCAATGGCAACCAATCAGAGATGCTGGCACAAAAGATGGGGACACAATAGTCAATCACAGATCCTGTAACAGAGTGGGTGTCTGTTATTGGCTGTTGGTATTAGAGTGCAGTGAATAATTATGAAGTTAATGAGCAGCCTGGAAGTACAAGCGTACGGTCCTCAATAACTATAACGCTGCAGTTTAATCACTGTTTTGCTCATTTTTACAGCCCCCCAGCCAAACCCAAACTTTAACAGGGACTTCTCAGGGAAGTCCGCGTTTGGGGTCGGTGCCTGATTACTAGGTTTTCAGTTCGCTTATCACTAATATTGAGAAATATCTTAAGTTTTCAAAGGGTATAAATTCATTTATGCTGGAAATTTTATAAATAGTACCTTCACTGTCATAGATGGGTAGTTCATCTATCTGGCAAACAAAATGATTTGCTATTTAAGTAATGGTTTCAGTTTTTTGTGAAACTGGGTTATTTTACAGTTAATACATCAGATGCATGAAAAAAACTATAATTGATAACCAAGCCGAAGTTTTAGATTTAATTGGCTTCTGACAATAGGAGCTATTTTAAGATGTAATGTTGGAGCACAGAATAAACAATTGGGGGTTTTATGGGTCATCTGGAAACCATTAGTTTTTCCTGCTTGAGGAGTTATCAGTGTTCAAGGAAAATCTTGTTTATTTAACAAAAATGTGTATTAATAGGAAGAGCTGTTTTAGGGTCACAATTATTTTTTCTGTTTTTAATTCTAATGTATTTGATCATTCAATAGAAGATCTTCTACATATATAGTTACATAGGTTGAAAAAATGACTTTGGTCCATCAAGTTCAACCTTTCTCCATCAATTATACATTATCTGCCAGTAAACTATCTATAACCCATAATGCCATTTTTGCTGAGGAAAGCATCCAGCCATTTTTTAAAAGCGATAGTGTCTGCCATTACTACTTTTTATGGTAGGACAGTCCATAATTTGACTGCTCTAATTGTTACAACTCTTTTCTTATTTAGCTGCCAAAATCTCCTTGCCCCTGGTCATTTGTAAAGTCTTTGGTAGGAATAAGTCATGTTCCAGTCCTTTGTAGAAATCCTGTTGAAAGTGTGAAGCCCAAAACTTGATCCCATATTCTAGATGTGGCTTTATGAGTGATTTATAGAGTGGTAATAAGACGTTGAGATCCTGAGATTTTATCCCTCCTTTTATACACCCTAAAATCTTGTTTGCTGTTGCAGCTGCTGCCAGACATTGAGTACTGCTGCTCACTTTACCCAAGGCCTTCTCCATCTCTGCATTCCAGAGTTTACTTCCATTCAGTGTATATGCAGCAATAGGATTACTACGTCCCAGGGCACTACTCCACATTTATCAATGGTAAACATCATTGGCGTTTGTCCATTCGGACATATTATCCAGAATGTTTTATAATATTATACTACCAAGATCAGTTTTCAATATTCTACATAGTTTGTTGTCATCAGGAAAGACTGACACTTTATTCTTAATCCTTTGCACAAAGTCATCAATAAAGCGATTAAAATTGGTCCTAGCTGAGATTTTTGTGGTCCCCCACTGCTGACCACTAGACAAGAGCGAACATGTTCGCCAATTTCAAATTCGGCATGAAGTGCACATTTGGTTCTCAATCGGAAACCCGATGTCACGCTGGGTGTAGGGAGACACACAGCATTGGATGAAGACAGGGGGTTGAAGGAGACCCTGATAATAAGGGCAAAAAGGGGGGATGGTGACCCCTAGAACAACTAGCACTGACACCTGGCTCCCCTAACGTCCCTATACAGTTTCCGCAACTGTCGCCGCCAGGATATCTATTCCTTGCCTGTCCCTGAACTACCACTACACAGGGATCAGAGCGGATGATCACTAGTCAACCTGGCTAGCAACTAGAGAAACACACAAGGGAAATACAAGAAGAGGGAAGAGATACACTTAGCTTGAGCAGATCCAAACAGCAAACCAACAGACTCCAGGAAACACTGCTTTGAGCTAGGATGCAACCAGGAACACCTGAACAGCTAACACCAGCAGTGCATCCTGGGAGTCAAGAGGAATATATATGCTACAAGGATGATAAGCGGTCTTTGTGGGAGCGCTCAAGTAGCAGGCACCTGAACCTATTTCATTAACAGGCAACTTTATTTCCCCTTAGCTCCACAACATTTTCAACTGTGCTCTGACAGTCTTCCTCAGGCGGTGTAAGGGGATTAGACTGTGATCATGCATTTTATAAGCTAGTATAGGAATAAATTGTTATTTGTTTTAGATAGACTAAAGATTAGGGAGTGAATGAAGGGTTAATGGGAAGACTTTTTATCAACCAATCAATATGTGTAATAGGGAACCAATCATGTTGCTTATAAAATGTATGATCACAGTCTAATCCCCTTACACCGCCTGAGGAAGACTGTCAGAGCACAGTTGTTGTGGAGCTAACGGGAAATAAAGTTTCCTGTTAATGAAATTGGTTTAGGTGCCTGCTACTTGAGCTCTCCCACAAAGACCGCTTATCATCCTTGTAACATATATCTATCCCCATTATTGGGGGCGAGCGGCAGGAGCAGCCTAGTAGAGGCACGGAGCAAAAAGCAAAAAGGACCTGGCGTTACTAGGTAACCAGTGGATGCGGTGACGTAGTTCCAGAAATCGGGTGACCACGTGACCGGAAAGGTCCTGTCGGAGCAGCCGGGAACGAGTGAGGAAGGAGGAAGGAACGAACGTTCATTGCATCAAAGGGGATACCAAACGGAGGCTTACAAACCAGGTTGTGCAGGCAGCACAACCCTGTCAGGTGAGTGCCCATTGCCCCACGCCACTAATAAGAGTCTGGAGGATCCTATCCATTGCGCCCCATTCTTTTCTCTTGTTTTACAAGGGGAATATATTAACTAAAAGCGGAATGCCTGATAAAGCGACAGAGACATTTTCTTAGGATTTTGACTGTTTGGCCAAATGCTAGGGACCTTCTGCTAGTGGCCTCTACAGTCTCATCCATGCCTCTTGACACACCTGTGACACCTGAGTAATTTCCCCAAAAAACAGCAAACGTGGCTTTGTTAGGGAGAAAAAAGTCTTTAAAATTTAAAATATCCCTAAAACTTTCCGATTGTTTGGGTCTAAAACAATTGCTGGAAGACCCGATGGCTGGGAACTACACCCAACCTTACAGTTAAGACTGTCCCCAGCCATTGGGTCTACCATTTTTGTTCACCCTATAGAACTTTTAGAAGCTTAAAAATATATTTTTTTAAGTTTCCTTGAGTTGCCAGCTGTTTTGACACCTGCAGGGAGTGAATTTTGGAAACAGTGCAAGATATGGCAGCAGCTGTGAAGTCTAGGAACTTTAAAATGTTCTGTAAGTATCAGTTTAAGAGAGCTTAATATATATATTTTAATTTATTGGGATTTTTTTAAATTATTATTTGATTATTATTTTTTCAGTATTATTATTTTTGGGATTTATTTTTCTTTATTTGCAGAGCAAACATTAATTATTGCAGAGGATCAGCAGTGTGTTAGGCCATCTCTTTTATGTGATAGCAATTTACAGAAAAATAGCATATGGCCATTATATGCTTCACATACATGGTCTAATAAGTCTGTTCACACTCATGAAACACCATACTATGAATATTGCTTCTTGAAAATATGCAATCACTTTATTTCATTTCATTACATACATTTAGAATACAGAGTTTTGGCATGTGCACAACTGTGTTATATGTATAATTAATATTGAACTTGCTAGCCACTAGCCGTATTCAACATTCTAGATGAATTGGTGGTCAGGTGAATAAACATTTTTTTTTTTCTTATTTGTTCTCCAAATATGTCAGGTTTCAATATTTGCTCCACCCAACCACAAGCCCAGGTACTACATGTGGCAAGGGGAATGGGATTTGTAAGTCTGATGCCTTCGATGGCCCACCCCATGGAAGGGTTAATGAGGAGCTACGCAACAAGATTGTGCAAACATTAATATCCTGTAAACGGTTGTGTCCTGTTGCTGGAAGAGGCGGGCCACTAGGCAAAGCAAAGAGGTGTCACCAAGGAGCCCGGCACCATCTTGGCAATGCCGTACAATGCAGCTACACTGTGCTACCGTGTGCCTGCAGTAAGAAGTTTGGATACATGATGGACCCACGGCAAGACATGCCAGCTCTGGAGGATGTGATCTTCCATACCCCCCGGGGTTGAGGATGCTTCACCATCACCACCAGAACCAGCATAGCCTGCACAGGACACAGACACACATGTGACCTGGAGCTGCACCGCGCTACTTGCATTTGGCCTGATATACAGCGAAATAAGGATCCTGCATTGGTCTCGCATGCCTAACGAGGTGATACTGTAATGGAGCTCACAGTCATGAGGTGAGACATTCACTATGCCAGCTGGGATCAGCAGATGTCAGAGTCAGGAGGATGTTGAAGCATGCCTGATGTTAATACACCTGCAGTCAGGGTCGCAGCTGATGGATCATTAAATCTTTGGAGGAGGAGGATGAGGACAAGGTAGTAAAGGCAAAAGGCACTGTTTCCCAGCCTTGTGTAGCCAGGCCAGAGGCCTTCGACTGAGAGAATGTCATATGGGGACCCCTACCTCCTCCAAGCAACTATCCTATGAAGCATGAAGCACCCCACCATGTCTCATTAACTTAATATATTAGGGTCGCATATGCAATTGCCCGAGAGTGGTTGCATGGGCCTAAGGCCAAATACTTTGATGAGCAAAGTACCCAAGGCATGGAGATGACATTCATCCAGGAGAGGGGGTCTGAGTTCGTAGCTGAAGAAGGGACTGGTCATAGATGCTATGTTTACTGGTCCACCGTGCCATTGGTTGTATGGAGCATTTGGAGACAGATAAATAGGAGGTAGAAGGGAATGATTTAGAAGGAGGGAACAGGGGAGAGGGGAGAGTTAGGTTAGTGAGTGAAGGTGATAGGCTTTTCTAAAGAGATGTGTTTTTAAAGCACACTTAAAAGTATTAGGGCTAGATATTAGTCCAAACATTTAGGGTAGTGCAGTTCAGAGCACGAGCACAGCACGAGAAAAATCTTGAAGTCAGGGGTGTGAAGTTCGAATTAGGGCTGATGTTAGTCTGAGATCAGTTGCAGAAACAAAGGGCATGGGTACGGTGAAAGACAGAGATGAATGATTCGAAACAGGGATGCAATACAAGCAAATACAACAAATGTTATAATTCATCAGAGAATCACAGAAATCTTACTCTTTCTCCACTTATGAAACACTTTCTATCCTCCCCCTGCCTTCTGAATTCACCATTTACCCTGAATAAGCATCTCAAATCTGTTATAGTGAAAGCAAGATGGGCTGCCAGCACCGTGAGGTGTCAGATGATACTACTGATCATACTCTATCTATGAGGAAGGGAGTAAGAGGGAAGAGAAGTGTGAAAAGAACAAGGAAAAGGAAACAAAACAGGCAGGTATTTTTCGTCATTTTAATTTTTTATTTAATTTATGTTCAAAATATAATTTAATTCTTAACCTTGTAACATTTGTTACATTTTGTTTCATTTTCAGTAATTTAAAGAAAATTTGTATTAAAAATAAAGCTGTAAGTTTCGGTTAACATGTGAAAAGATAATAAGTTGTATGTTAAGTATGCAATTGCCCATGACAGGCAATTAAAGGAATAATTGGTTCTTTGTCTGTGCACAGTGGGAGATGAAAGGTACTCTAATTTATCATATTATCATTATTTTAATTAAAGGAGATTACAACATGGCACCCTGTTGTACACTATCAGGCATGTAAGTGATTATTTTATGCTCTTTTCAGGTATGTAATTATAGGGTTGGCAAAGGTTACAGTCAAACCCAGCCCTGGTGATGGAGGTGGCCCTATGGCAACTCTGATGGTTAGTCTGAATTTATATGGCTGCGTTTCACAGTCCCTATATAGACTGCAAAGCCTTTCTCAATAAAACAGTGTATTCCAAATTTTTACTATTGCCTGACACTTGCGACTGAGTATACAACTGTATAACTTAGAAGATTCTCCACTTCATAGAGAGACAAGAGTTTAATTCTACACAGAATTCTAATATAAAAAAATTATAAAAATGTAATTCATCTTATTAGGGAGACGAGAAACAGTCCTACCCTAAGAGAAGAAAGGATTAGGTATTTTTCACTTCAAAATGTCAAGACCTTCTTCCTCTAATGGGAAATGATCGTAAACAGTTGGAATGTCTTTATACACATGAGACTTGAGTTTTGTGTAAAGAGAATTGATAAAGATTAAATGGTGTAAAGCCTGTTTTTCAAAAATATAAAGGTGTAAAAAAAAAATCAAGTTAGGGTCATTCCATGTCAAGTGATCCAAAAATGAATATTTTTTTTCCCTGACGTCCTCAGATTTTTAAAAAAATTTTTCTATCTGAAGAACAACTTTATCTAATTACAAAAAAAAAGTTTTGAATTTTTTTCTTTATCTGTTAATTTTTTACAGATTTTTAAAGTTTTAAAAAAGTGCGAATTTTGGCCTGGTATGGCTTTACATTTTCTATCATATCTCGGGCTAGAAATAAGATAGAGAAACAAAATAAACACCAATCTACTCAGAACTGTCCAGGCTTTCATCAGATATGTCACAAGAGAATATTTGTTAATATTTTACCCATGTGATCGCAAGCGCAAAACTTTAAAACGCATTTCCGAAAAATCGGCGCGCTTTAAATATTTCAAAAACTGCCCATGTGTCTGCTGTGCTCTTAGCCACATCTGTACCAAATTTCAAGTTGGGATCGCAATGGGATCATATTTTAACATATTTTACTAGTAAGAGCGTCAATGGGTCATTCCATATCAAGTGATCAAAATTAGGGATGAGCGAGTCTACTCGCTAGGACTCGTTACTCGGCGATTCTTAAGGGACTCGCTGGACTCGTGAATCGGCGAGTCTTTTAGCGAATACTCGCTCAGTAACGAGTCCAATGCAAGTGAATGGCAATCTTAGTTTTGTCATAGTTTACTTTCTCTCACTCGCTAGACTCGCTAGACTCGCTCTATCACATCGCTATATAGCTTGAATCTCCCCAAACAGCAGCGAGTCTGAGCGAGTCTACGAGTCCGAATCCTAGCGAGTCTGCGATTCCGAGTCCTGTATTCTCTATTCGGGACTCGCGAATCCAGAATCTTTTATGTTACTAGTCAGCATTGCGTGTTAGGTCAGAAAACTTGTGAAGATAGCCAATCATAGTCAGTAATGGCATAGCAGCTTTGGTTGTGTCAGGACTATGATTGGCTGCTGTCCATCGTGATGTATGACAGGCAAGGCAGTATATAAGGCTTGCCCCCGCCATTTTGGGCACATTGCTGAGAAGAGCTGACCTAGTGCAGGGAGACTTGGAGCAGATCTAGGGACAGTTAGGCAGTGTAGGACTCACATTAAACCCAAAAGTTCTTTTCAGAACTAACAGGACGGAGTGTAGGAGTCAAGATTCCTCACACATAACCCAAAAGTTCTTTTCAGAACTACCAGGACGGAGGATTGCTGTACAGGACTGTAAGGAAGGGAGATAGGAGCAGCCTTACAGTGAATCCAGCACCATCCTCAGAGCTTAGTTCACCCAGCTTTCCGCAGAGCTGTAATCCTAAGCTTTTTCTTATTTTTGGCACTAGTCTACCAAATAATTTTGGTGCCATTTTTCCACAAAAAATTTCCTGTGCCAGTGCGTAGCTGTACGGTGTCCTGCCTGCAGCTCGCACGGTACTTGTAAACTTGCACGCAGCCAGCACCGCAGCCTAAGTGTGCCTGGTTCTGCGTACTAAACAATTTTTTCCTGTGCCAGTGCGTTGCTGTACGTTGTCCTGCCTGCAGCTCGCACGGTACTTGTAAACTTGCACGCAGCCAGCACCGCAGCCTAAGTGTGCCTGGTTCTGCGTACTAAACAATTTTTTCCTGTGCCAGTGCGTTGCTGTACGGTGTCCTGCCTGCAGCTCGCACGGTACTTGTAAACTTGCACGTAGCCAGCACCGCAGCCTAAGTGTGCCTGGTTGTGCGTACTAAACAATTTTTTCCTGTGCCAGTGCGTAGCTGTACGTTGTCCTGCCTGCAGCTCGCACGGTACTTGTAAACTTGCACGCAGCCAGCACCGCAGCCTAAGTGTGCCTGGTTGTGCGTACTAAACAATTTTTTCCTGTGCCAGTGCGTTGCTGTACGGTGTCCTGCCTGCAGCTCGCACGGTACTTGTAAACTTGCACGCAGCCAGCACCGCAGCCTAAGTGTGCCTGGTTCTGCGTACTAAACAATTTTTTCCTGTGCCAGTGCGTTGCTGTACGGTGTCCTGCCTGCAGCTCGCACGGTACTTGTAAACTTGCACGCAGCCAGCACCGCAGCCTAAGTGTGCCTGGTTGTGCGTACTAAACAATTTTTTCCTGTGCCAGTGCGTAGCTGTACGTTGTCCTGCCTGCAGCTCGCACGGTACTTGTAAACTTGCACGCAGCCAGCACCGCAGCCTAAGTGTGCCTGGTTGTGCGTACTAAACAATTTTTTCCTGTGCCAGTGCGTTGCTGTACGGTGTCCTGCCTGCAGCTCGCACGGTACTTGTAAACTTGCACGCAGCCAGCACCGCAGCCTAAGTGTGCCTGGTTCTGCGTACTAAACAATTTTTTCCTGTGCCAGTGCGTTGCTGTACGGTGTCCTGCCTGCAGCTCGCACGGTACTTGTAAACTTGCACGCAGCCAGCACCGCAGCCTAAGTGTGCCTGGTTCTGCGTACTAAACAATTTTTTCCTGTGCCAGTGCGTAGCTGTACGGTGTCCTGCCTGCAGCTCGCACGGTACTTGTAAACTTGCACGCAGCCAGCACCGCAGCCTAAGTGTGCCTGGTTGTGCGTACTAAACAATTTTTTCCTGTGCCAGTGCGTAGCTGTACGTTGTCCTGCCTGCAGCTCGCACGGTACTTGTAAACTTGCACGCAGCCAGCACCGCAGCCTAAGTGTGCCTGGTTGTGCGTACTAAACAATTTTTTCCTGTGCCAGTGCGTTGCTGTACGGTGTCCTGCCTGCAGCTCGCACGGTACTTGTAAACTTGCACGCAGCCAGCACCGCAGCCTAAGTGTGCCTGGTTGTGCGTACTAAACAATTTTTTCCTGTGCCAGTGCGTAGCTGTACGGTGTCCTGCCTGCAGCTCGCACGGTACTTGTAAACTTGCACGCAGCCAGCACCGCAGCCTAAGTGTGCCTGGTTGTGCGTACTAAACAATTTTTTTCCTGTGCCAGTGCGTAGCTGTACGTTGTCCTGCCTGCAGCTCGCACGGTACTTGTAAACTTGCACGCAGCCAGCACCGCAGCCTAAGTGTGCCTGGTTGTGCGTACTAAACAATTTTTTCCTGTGCCAGTGCGTTGCTGTACGGTGTCCTGCCTGCAGCTCGCACGGTACTTGTAAACTTGCACGCAGCCAGCACCGCAGCCTAAGTGTGCCTGGTTGTGCGTACTAAACAATTTTTTCCTGTGCCAGTGCGTAGCTGTACGGTGTCCTGCCTGCAGCTCGCACGGTACTTGTAAACTTGCACGCAGCCAGCACCGCAGCCTAAGTGTGCCTGGTTGTGCGTACTAAACAATTTTTTCCTGTGCCAGTGCGTAGCTGTACGTTGTCCTGCCTGCAGCTCGCACGGTACTTGTAAACTTGCACGCAGCCAGCACCGCAGCCTAAGTGTGCCTGGTTGTGCGTACTAAACAATTTTTTCCTGTGCCAGTGCGTTGCTGTACGGTGTCCTGCCTGCAGCTCGCACGGTACTTGTAAACTTGCACGCAGCCAGCACCGCAGCCTAAGTGTGCCTGGTTGTGCGTACTAAACAATTTTTTCCTGTGCCAGTGCGTAGCTGTACGGTGTCCTGCCTGCAGCTCGCACGGTACTTGTAAACTTGCACGCAGCCAGCACCGCAGCCTAAGTGTGCCTGGTTGTGCGTACTAAACAATTTTTTCCTGTGACAGTGCGTTGCTGTACGGTGTCCTGCCTGCAGCTCGCACGTTACCTTCCATCTGTCTTAATATATCTTAGCCTCTAGTGTGTACCTTTCACGAAATAGTACCTGCTACTTGTTTTACAAGCCCCCAGAAAGCCACCAGAAATTATAAAATGTCACACAAAAAACCAAATCCCAAAAAAAGTCTTGCTAAGGGACAGGGAAGAGGTACAGGCATTGGTAGTCGTGGCCAACTATCCACCAGTTCGGGCAGACAGACGAGGATTGATCGATCGTTCCTCCTGTCTAACTTTCCCCGTCAGGAAAGTAAACGAGTATTGAGGCCGGAAGACGAACAGCATCTAACGTCTTGGCTGGCAGACAAGACCTCAACAACAGGTTCTTGCAGCACTCAAGGTTCCTTGAGCACTGTGTCTACTGTTGGTACATACCATGCTGGGTCATCTAATCCACAACCTCTTCACAGTTCCTCAGACCAACAGCAGCCCCATGAAAATGTTGACACAGACATGGGTCACTCAGATGACTTATTTGGTACATATAATCCTTTACATGAATCCGGTTTGCCAGACTCCGTAGTAGATGAGATACTTGACGAAGAATTGTCCAATCATGGACAAGTTTTAGAGACACCCCGGCCACATGAACGTGTCTTTCAGCAAAGTCTTAGACCGTCTCAGGAGTTGGAGGATGATGATGATGAGACAGTGACACACTTGTCATCTGGGGAGCAAAATCTATCTTGTTATCGGGAAGATTTAGAAGAGGAAGGGGTTGATGATGAGACAACTGATCCCACGTGGAATGTTGCGATGCAGAGCCAGCAGAGCAGCACGGAGGAAGAAAGTGTGTATGTCCCACCAACAAAGGCACCAAGGCCTACTCCTCCCACCAGAACTGAAAGAGTCACCACTGTTGCCCAAAATGTGTCCACTGTGGCTCAAAATTTGTCAACTGTTGGACAAAATGTTTCAAATGTGGGCCTCAGTAATCCCTCAGGGAGTACAGTCAAGCCTAGAGGTCGGTCAGCCACTGTGTGGAAATTTTTTAAAGATGGGCCTTCTCAAGAAAATGTGGTCATCTGTACCATCTGCCATGCAAGGCTAAGCAGAGGCCACGGGAAAGGAAACCAGAGCACCAGCAGTATGCGGAAGCACATGGCTGGTCAGCACCCTATTCAGTGGTCAAAAGTGCAGCCTTCCACAACAGTGTCATCTGACCCAAAGACTGCGACGGTAACTCAGATACGTCCGTCACAATCAAGTGTTGCTGAAGCTGGTCCAGCTGATATGTACTCATCACAAGCAGCGGTTGCAGAGAGACTGAACACGAGTGCAGACAGTTCTCGGTCATCAACATCCTTACAGTTATCAGTGACACAGCTGTACGAAAGGAAGCAGAAATACCACTCTTCCCACCCATTAGCCAAAAAAATAAATGCCCAGATAGCTAAGTTGTTAGCAGTCGAGATGTTGCCGTTTAGGCTTGTGGGTACAGACTCTTTCCGTGAGCTTTTGGCTGTGGCAGTACCACGCTACTCGGTTCCAAGCCGCCACTACTTTTCACGTTGTGCCGTCCCCGCGTTACATGAGCATGTCATTAACAACCTCAAGCGTGCCCTCACCAACGCTGTAACCGGGAAAGTACACCTTACTACGGACACGTGGACAAGCAGTTCAGGACAGGGCCGGTACATCTCGCTCACCGCGCATTGGATCAACGTTGTGGAGAGTGTGCCAAACGATGTTAGTGTAACATCAAACATCCTACCCACGCCACGGATAGCTGGCACAACCTCATTCAGGGTCTCTGCATCATCCTATATGTCCACTACCCCATCTTCCGCTTCCTCGACCAATCCTCAATTGCCCTCAACATCACGGCCAAGTTGGGAGGTTTGCTGCAGTGCTTCAGCAAGACGCCAACAGGCTCTGCTGAAGCTGATCTGTTTAGGTCACACACCGCACACTGCAGTAGAGCTGTTGAAAGGTCTGAAGGAACAGACAGATGAGTGGCTATCCCCACTCCAACTCCAGACCGGTCTCGTGGTGAGCGACAATGGTCGTAACCTAGTGGCTGCACTAAAGCTCGGAAACCTTGTGCACGTGCCTTGCATGGCTCACGTGCTGAATCTAGTAGTGCAGAAATTCCTGCGTACATACCCAGAGCTATGTGACCTACTGGAGAAGGTGCGTCGAGTTTGTGCACATTTTCGTCATTCGTCAACAGCGGTTGGAAAACTTTCATTGCTTCAAAAGCAATTGAATTTGCCCAACCACAGACTCATTTGTGACATGCCGACACGATGGAACTCGACATTCCATATGTTATCGAGGATCAATGAGCAGCAGAGGGCAATATCCGAGTATCAGTTGCAACATGCCCGTCAGACCGGCAGTCAGCCACGACATATTAGTACAATGGAGTGGGTGTGGATCGCTGACACATCTGAGGTTCTTGATAATTTTGACTACTGCACAAAACTGGTGAGCGGTGATCAGTCCATCATCAGTGTCACTATACCCATGCTGTGTCTGCTGAAAGAATCCCTCATTAATCAGAAAAATGAAGCATTGAGAGCCCAGCAGATGGCTATGGAGCCAGATTTAAACAGCGCAGTACCTAGCCAGCAGAGCCAGTATGACCAGGCAACTATGGCTCCTGAGGAGGAACAGGAGCAAGACGATGAAGAGGATTTATTTTTTGTTGGTGCCGATGTCAACCCAGATGGTACTCACAACCCCAGCTTTGTGTCTGTCCACCATGGGTGGCCTGGAGAGGAGGAGGCGGAGACAGACTTTGCGGATACAATGGGTATTGAACATCGTTCTGAGGACACTGAAGACATGACTCTATGCAGCTTAGGACACATGGCTCACTTCATGTTGACTTGTCTGCTAGAAGACCCACGAGTGGTTAACATATTGCACAACGACCTCTACTGGTTGGCCACCTTTCTGGACCCACGTTATAAAGATAAATTCACCTCGCTGCTGTTTCAGTCACCACGTGGCTTGACAATTGACTATTTCAAGAGGGTTCTTGTGGATAATATGCTTCGAATATCACCGTCAGACAACACTCTGCCCATGGTTAGCAACTCTGTGCAACAGCAGCCTTTGGTCGGGGCACAATCATCCACGCTGTCCAGAAGAGATGCTGGAAAGATGTCCGCAAAGTGGGCTATGTTCAATAAGCCATCGAACCTGCAGCGCCATGTTGCTCCAGTAACCATCTCTCGGAGACAGAAACTTACCAACATGGTACAAGAATACTTAAGTGACAGTACCTGCTTCCTGACTGATGCCGCAGTCCCGTTTAATTACTGGGTCTCCAAGCTCCACACTTGGACAGAGCTCTCGTTGTATGCCTTGGAGGTGCTGGCATGCCCTGCAGCTAGTGTGACATCAGAGCGGGTTTTCAGTGCCGCTGGGGGTATCATAACTGATACCAGGACACGTCTTACTCCAGAGAATGCAGACAGGCTTACTCTAATAAAGTTTAATAGGAACTGGATTTCACAAGACTTCTTGAGCCCTGAAGACGACAGTACTCAGAGCTGAAGTGCCACGTTCAACATCAATATGATATAATTAATCATTGTATTATATTGTGTCTTTTTGGTACAAGCAGTATGTACAAGACCAGTAACGATTTGCGTAACCATGTTCCTGCAACCTGGTAATGAGGCTGCTTCATCTTAAACCAACACTACACCTTAACTTCGGTTTCATTAACCATCACAACACCTTTTCACAAGTAATCAACCTTTATTTTCTGTTAGCAAACATTTAAAAGCCCCTTGGGCTAATTTTTTGAGCCACCCTGGCTAAGAAGCTGATCATGGCCCTTAGGCCTGCATTTATAACCAAAATGCAAAACAGCCCCTTGGGCTAATTTTTGGAGACACCCAGCCTAAGAGGCTTATCATGGCCCTTAGGCCTGCATTTACACTCAAAATGCCAAACAGCCCCTTGGGCTAATTTTTGAGCCACCAGGCTAACAAGCTGATCATGTGCCCTTATACCAATGCAAAACACCTGGCTAATTTGAGCCCCATGGCTAACAAGCTGCTCATGCCCTTAGGCCTGCATTTATACCCAAAATGCAAAACAGCCCCTTGGGCTAATTTTTGGAAACACCAGCCTAAAGGCTTACATGGCCCTTAGGCCTGCACTTATTACCCAAATGCCAAACAGCCCCTTGGGCAAATTTTTAGAGCCACCATGGCTAACAAGCTGATCATGGCCCTTAGGCCTGCACTTATACCCAAATTGCCAAACAGCCCCTTGGGCAAATTTTTGAGCCACCATGGCTAACAAGCTATCATGGCCCTTAGGCCTGCATTATACCCAAAATGCAAAACTGATGCCCCTTGGACCTACATTATAAAATAATTTATGGAGCCACCATGGCTAACAAGCTGCTCATGGCCCTTAGGCCTGCATTTATACCCAAAATGCAAAACAGCCCCTTGGGCTAATTTTTGGAAACACCCAGCCTAAGAGGCTTATCATGGCCCTTAGGCCTGCACTTATACCCAAATTGCCAAACAGCCCCTTGGGCAAATTTTTAGAGCCACCATGGCTAACAAGCTGATCATGGCCCTTAGGCCTGCATTTATACCGAAAATGCAAAACAGCCCCTTGGGCTAATTTTTTGAGCCACCCAGGCTAACAAGCTTATCATGGTTTGGGAGACACCCTGGCTAACAAGCTTTGTATGGCCCTTAGACCTACATTTATACCAAAAATTGGAAACAGCCCCTTGGGCTAATTTGTCGAGCCACACAGGCTAACAAGCTTATCATGCTTTGGGAGACAACCTGGCTAACAAGCTTTTTATGGCCCTTAGGCCTACATTTATAACAAAAATGCAAAACAGCCCCTTGGGCTAATTTTTGGAGCCACCATGGCTAACAAGCTGCTCATGGCCCTTAGGCCTGCATTTATACCGAAAATGCAAAACAGCCCCTTGGGCTAATTTTTCGAGCCACACAGGCTAACAAGCTTATCATGCTTTGGGAGACAACCTGGCTAACAAGCTTTTTATGGCCCTTAGGCCTACATTTATAACAAAAATGGGAAACAGCCCCTTGGGCTAATTTTTTGAGCCACCCAGGCTAACAAGCTTATCATGCTTTGGGAGACAACCTGGCTAACAAGCTTTTTATGGCCCTTAGGCCTACATTTATAACAAAAATGGGAAACAGCCCCTTGAGCTAATTTTTTTAGTCAACAAGCCTATGCTTGCATCGTCGGCGTTGCTTGTACTATCATCCTGCTGTAGCCTGGTGAAGGGTCCCACTGTACGCTCTGTAGAAAACGCGTAGACGCGATGTGTAGCAGGTAGATGTCCCAGCCTCTCACATGTGTGTTCCTAGTCTTGTTGCCATAGCGAGGCATTAAGTAACCCCCCAAACACAGGCACTGTTTATTTGTCAGCAACATTTGTATGTGGAGTCATGATTTTACACTTAGTAACCAAGGTGACTTCATGCTCCATGCGGCCCGTACAGTACTTGCTAATGATGCTCTCTCTCCCCTGTCCCCCACGTCAAATGTCTCGGGGTAATCCTTGACTCCTCCCTCTCCTTCAAGGCCCACCTCGAGTTCCTAACCAAGTCACTGTGACTCCAACTCAAAAATATTTCAAGATTTTGCTCGTTACTCAACCCTCACACTGCTAAAACACTCATTAATGCCCTCATCATCTCCCGCCTTGACTACTGGAACCTCCTTCGCACAGGCCTCCCTGCCAACTCTCTTTCACCTCTCCAATCTATACTAAACTCTGCTGCCCGACTAATCCATCTGTCCTCACGCTACTCCCCTGTCTACCCCCTCTGCCAAGCCCTTCACTGGGTCCCCGCCCCACAGAGAGCTCACTTTAAAACACTGACCATGACATTCAAAGCCTTACACAACCTATCCCCACCATACATCTCCGACATGATCTCCCGATACCATCCCTCACGCAACCTGCGTTCATCCCAAGAACTTCTCCTACACTCCCCCCTCATCTCCTCTTCCCACAACCGCATACAGGATTTCTCCCGGGCATCCGCCATGCTCTGGAACTCGATGCCCCACCTCATCAGTCACTCGCCTACCCTGGGAACCTTCAAGAAACACCTAAAGACTCACTCTTCCGAGAGGCCTAAAACCTGCCATGACACCCCGCTACACGCCCCACGACCGACACCTTCCCCACCCTATTGTATCCCCACCCACCCCTCGTAGAATGTGAGCCCATGCGTACAGTGTCCTCTCCTCTTGTACCTGTATGACCTTATTGTCTATGTTTATTGTACTTGTCCTTGTGTACGTTATCCTCATGTAAAGCGCCATGGAACCTATCGGTGCTATATAAATAAATAATAATTATAATAATGATGATGACTTTAAGCCCACCCACAAAACAACCTACACATCCATTCCCTGAAAAAAGACAGACACAAAGCAGTTTTGTAAACTGGGTATTATTCCGCCATAATGGCAAAGATGTCAGAATTTTTTTTTTTTTTTTTTTGGTTATAACTTAGTAAAAACAAATAATAAGATAACAAAGAAATTGTGCAATGCACAGGAACAAAAAATAAACAAAAAAAAAAAGGGGTCTACAGCTGGTGGTAGGTTGCCGCATCCTCCGGGCTTGCCTGTAACGTGGCACCATCACCCTGGTCGTTGAGGAGGTCCAGGGCCCCATGCAGTACCTCACCCAGTGGTTGGAAGCCTGTAGGCTGGGGCATCTGGGCCGGTTGGCCTTGGCTTGGTAGGCCCCTCATTGTTGGACACCACCTCTGGGTCGCCACATACCTGTCCCGGGGTGTGGCCCTCTCCAGGATGTTTGATCTGCTGAGCCTCCACTCCTCCAAAAAAGCAAACACCTGCCCAGGGTTGTTTGGGGGCCTACACGCATCGAGGACAATGTGTATTGCTGACCATGCCCGCAGTCGTCTCTCGAATGGAATGTCATCCAAGAACGGTATGAGACTGCGGGCAAAGTCAGCACTACACTGTCCTCTGCGGTCTTGTGGTGCCCCCGGGATCAGAGCAGGGCTGCTGGGGTTCCAGTGACTCCCCACACTGCTGCTGGCAGTCGGCACTGGAGGGCGCTGGTGTGGCCCTTCATCCTCCTCTTCTTGTATCTGCGGCCCCAAAGGTGGTGGTGGTGGTGGCGGCGGTGGTGGTGGTGGTGGCGGTGGTGGTGGGGGAGGTGGTGGTGCTACTCCCTCCTCCTCATCTGGTGGGGGTTGAGGGGCCTCCCTCCCCTCCTCAGGCAGCTCTGCTGGCGGGTGACGACGCCGCCTCCGATAGTGAGCAGCTCTGTGGGTAAATATAAAAAACATTTGGTGAATGGGTTGCGTTTGGAAACAAAACCATAGGCCAAACATAACATGTGCACGCTTTTTTGACTCAGTGTATCTGTGTATTCTGTGTCTTTTCATTGTTGCCCTTAAGATGGAATTGCAGCAAATAAATTAATGACATTTTTGGCTCATGCCTCAAACTATATTCTATGTGTGGGTAGTGTTGCTCCACGATTTTTTGCCATTACATTACAAATTTTAAAATTTGTCCGCACTATTACACTGTGCCCTGCCTTAGGCAGGACAGCTATTTAGTCACTTGAAGACATATTAGTGGCCACAACTATTGTTTAGACTTTTTGTGGAAACTTTATGTGGACAAAGCTATAGCCTGACACTGTGAGGCAAACACATTATTCAGGGTTGTTTGCCATCAGATGGACACAAAAACACACAGTGTGGACGGCCTTGGTCTCAATGCACATAACCCAGATCTATAGGGCAGGTGAGCAAGACAGGAAATGGAGTCATGCAGCATAGGTGACACATGAGCATTTGGCGTTAGTGGCCTACACTTCTTTTTGCTGCCATGTATGCTAATCAGGAATATCTTGGTAAATAAAACACACCAAACAGATGGCTTGGGATTTGAAACGACTGTAATGGACATAGAGTATGGGGTTGTTTTTGAGCAGCAGGTCACACATCGTTGGTGCCAAACAAGGTGGTATGCACAGATGGACAGTTTTACAATTATTCCAACGGGGCCGAACAAAAAACCGGGAGCAGCAAGGACAAACCTCGGGTTTCCTAAAGGACGTTGGACATAAAAGCCTGTTGCACTTAAAATATGGCCCTCTTTAGTTTGATTTTATACAGCATTAATACACTATGTTTTCCGGAGGATTCGTAATGTGGCCATGAGTTAACGACAAAAAAACTAAAATTGACATGTGGGCCCTAATATCTACACCATCACCTTGCAGCCCCAAATAAACCCATGGGAAAACTGAACCACACATATTTGTAGTGATACAGGGTGTGTTCTGAAATGTGTGTGAATGTGTCAACAATCTGGGATGGTGTACAAACAGTTTAGTGCAAAAGGGGTATATCCTTGCAACGTTATTTAGCCGAAAAAAACACCCACAACTAAATGTGTAGGGATGTATGTGGCCCTTATGCAAGTCGAGGCCATTAGGAACTGATACAAATGAGGCTTATGACAGGCAAACCAGACAAGGCCACACACCTTAGAGGCCATTGCAGGGAAGAACATGGCTTTGTTCCACAAACATGCCAACAATAACAGCTAATTGTGAGGTCACGGAACATTGTGTCTGCCCACCCTGCTTATTTGTCCCAACGTCACAATGTGACTATAAATGTGTATGTCCTGGATCATTGCCAAAGGTAATAGAAATCTGTTGCACCATGGCAGAAACAAACCCCAGTGTGGGTATGTAAACCAGCACACTCATTATAGAGCTTCATACGTACACTGTGTGCCCTCGTGGACAAGGTCCTCTCTTCTTGTACCTGTACGACCTGATTGTCTTACTTTACTGTTTTTTGTAGTTAACCATTATCCTCATGTAAAGTGCCATGGAACCTAATGGCGCTATATAAATAAATAATAATAATAGTAGACAACAGTGCTGCAGACACATACCTTGGCATACGGGCCACCGGTCCAAGGAAGGACAGCCGGTCATAGTGTTTGTAGATCAGCTCATTTGCTACTCCCGGGTCCCCCTCTGCGATCTTGCGATGCTGTTTCTTATGCTGATCGCGGCAGCTCTTCCAGCGTTTTTGAAGATGGTCAACTGTGAAATTATTTCAAACCGGGTTTAGACATGTGTAATATTTGAAACACCAAAGGTTTGTGTACAAATCAACAATAACATTTTATTCATGTTGTGTGTGTAATGTGTATACAAGGCACAGTGACACGACAGTGTCGAACATCATCAACAGCATTACGGACATTGAGCTCATGTGGACACTATCACAAATGAGGCAGGACACATGTCGACGCATCGAGAAGGTAATAGTGCGGGCACCAGACTCTGCTCATTAGTGGTATTAATATACACCCAACCCCCTGGCCGTAAGAGCCAGGAGCACCAGCCCTTAAACTAAGTGTACTGTTGTGACCCCATCCAAATATAGGCAACTATGCGACGGCGCATGATAACACATTGAGGGTCCTGTATACCCTGCTATGGGGGGCCTGTATACCCACGAGGACCCTGTATACCCACTGCTGGGGGCCCTGTATACCCACTGCTGGGGGCTGTAGACCCACTGAGGGCCCTGTATACAGGGACTGACTGGCACCCTACAGTTTGGGTGCCAGCCCTCCCTCACCGGTCCGACACAGGTGAGGACGGGGGTGGGGGGGAAGTGATGACTGGCGGCCGCCTCACAGTCACCGCAGCTCCCGCAATCTCCTAGGGCTCGCTCCCATCCGCAGCCGCGCGCTGATGACGTCATCGCGCGGCCAGGAGCTTGCGGTTCCGCCTGCTGCTTCGGGGTCATGCGCTGCTTCATGCTCCTGCAGCCGCATAACCCGTGCGGGCGGAAGCCCTTTTCATGGTCCAGGCGGCCCAAAATAGGGGAAAATACGCCGGCCTGGGAGGCAATTGCCCCCCAGGCACCTGGGCCAGTCCGCCCCTGCCTGTATACCATAATATGGGGGCATGTATACCCATCTGGGGGCCTGTATACTCTGCAGGGGGAGCTGTATACTCTACTGGGGGGCTGTCTACCAGTGATAGCCGCTGTATACCAGGATGGCGGTCAATATGTTTTCACAGTTTTTGGGGGCAAAAATAGGGGGTCGGTTTATACACAGGTCGGCTTATACACGAGTATATATACAGTAAATCCAATATATAACGGGTGAACTCATTTAACTTACTCATATTGCTCTGCTCATCATGGCCACTCAGATGGAACGCAGGGAACATCACTTGGGCGATCTCTCTCCAGGCAGTAGTCCTCATGATGTTATCACCATAGTCAGGGTCTGTTGGGAGCCATAGCAGTGGCCGAGCCTCCACCAGAGGAATCAAAAGAAGCGTGTTGACAGTGACACGGCCGGCCATGATCTCTCTGGGGAATGGATTGCTCTGTGTGTGCGCCTGTCAGAGCGAGTCGTTTCCTCTTTGTGTGTGCACAGGAGAATCGCTTCCCCCTAGCATCATCGGCTCCAAATAAGAGAAAAACCAGCGAGTTTGGACTCGCTCACTTTCAGAGACTCGTCAGCGATTTGTAAATCGCTTTATTCGCTATTACTCGATTCCCTATTCATTAACATTGGACTCGCTGGACTCGCAACGAGTCCCGAGTCCTTGACTCGGACTCGTTGGGGTCTAGCGAGTCCGAGTAATTTAGGACTCGCTCATCCCTAATCAAAATATGAATATTTTTTTTTACCTGACGTCTTTAGATTTTTTTTTTTTTTTTCCTTTATGAAGTACTACTTTAGTTAATTACAAATTAAAAGTTTGGAATTTTTTTCTTCATCAGTTAATTTTTTACAGATTTTTAAAGTTTAAAAAAAGGGTGAAT
This sequence comes from Allobates femoralis, assembly GCA_033576535.1. Classification (NCBI taxonomy): domain Eukaryota; kingdom Metazoa; phylum Chordata; class Amphibia; order Anura; family Aromobatidae; genus Allobates; species Allobates femoralis. Next base: position 85,510,997 of record JARQOC010000003.1, on the reverse strand, counting down.
TTTGGCCTGGTACGACTTTAAATTTTTTTATCTCAGGCTAGAAATAAGATAATGAAGTGGGAGAGGCATCATTTTACTCAGAACGGTAACAGCTTTCATTTGAGATGTTACAAGACTATGTTTCTTTATATCAAATTCAAAGTATTGACGGGCAATTGTGAAAAAATGACTGATTGTGTTCTTGGTGACTTTTGAATTGACACTATAATAGTTAAATATTTTGCACTTAGGTCCAATGAATGCGTCCATGGGGTCAAGCTGGGACAGAGTCATCACAAATTAGCCTTATTTGCAGATGACCTGCTACTTTACATCTCCCAGCCCCTGGTCTCCATCCCTTCGGTCTTAATGGAGTTTGAACGGTTCGGACAATTGAGCAACTTTAAAGTGAATTGCTCCAAAACCGAGGCACTCAATATTTCTTTGCCTGGAGAATTGGTTTCTCATCTATCTAAACAGTTCCCATTTAAATGGAAAGTAGAAGCCATTAAGTACTTGGGAGTCCTTATACCAAAAGATCTTAAACAAATATTCAATTTAAATTATCAATCCCTTTTGACTAACGCGGAATCGGCATTTACCTCCTATAGACAATTAAAGCTATCCTGGTTCGGGAGAATAAACGTAGTCAAGATGGATGTCTTGCCCCGACTCTTATATACTTTTCAGACAGTTCCTGTTCTATTGGATAGAGGTTTCCTCTCCAAAATGCAATCTATGATCCTTAGATTTGTCTGGGGGGGCAAGAGGTCCAGATTGCGAATGAATATCCTATCCTTGCCCGAGACCAGAGGAGGGGTTGGACTACCCAACATACGAGCGTACTTTGAGGCTTCCTCTCTTGTTAGAGCTCTAGATTGGCATTATCATGCGTCCTCCAAGAAATGGGAAGGGGTGGAGCAAGAGGGTTTGGGGATTCCGCTGAAACACCTGCTTTGGATTTCCCCTAAAGACTCCACAGACCTAGTACCTTTGACAGACATGACCAGAAACACCTTGAAGGTATGGCACCTAGTGACGAAAACCCTCCGCTTAAACGACAGACTTAGCCCTTTGACTCCCCTTTTTTCCAACCCATCTTTCCCACCCAGATTTGACAGGCAGAGATTTTTATGTTGGCGGATTGTGGATGACACCCGAGTAGGACAGACTCTGTCCAGTGGTGGTTTGCCCCCGATGGCAGAGCTACAACTCAAAGAACCTACGAGACCTCTTAAGTGATTCGAATTTCTCCAATACAGAGCATAATTATATTCAGCTGACCACTCTTGCAGGGTAAGATTGACGCCCAACGTATTGGAGAGGTTATTCCAACTGGAGGCTCCACCGAGGCGCAAAATATCATTTCTATACCAGGCCTTAGGGTCCATGAGAGAGCAGGGCACCCTTTACTTCCAACGTGCTTGGGAGAAGGAATTGGGGTGTAGCATTTCAGAAGCTAATTGGCAGAAATGCTTTATATTTACTCACTCACTAGCTAGCGCTTGTTCTGCACAAGAAAGAAGCTATAAGCTGCTCACTAGATGGTACTTGTGCCCGACGACACTCCGGAACATGTTCCCTGGAACCCCTGATACCTGCTGGCGCTGTGGGGAAGAGAAGGGTACAATGATACACATTTGGTGGAGTTGTGGGGAAATCCGGCGGTTCTGGTCTGAGGTTTTCAATGCATACGCCCGGATAACAGGTAAAGAAGCCGAATGCTGCCCAGAATCGGCAATGTTATCCATTTTTCCAGGTCCTATTGGGCTACAGAAGAGGGATATTCTCCGCTTTTGCATCTCGGCTGCTCGTGCTGTGATCCCGAGGTTCTGGAAATCAAGCCGGGCTCCATCTCTACTTGATTGGTTCAAAGAATTGATGGACACATATCGAATGGAGGAGCTCGCAGCTGATGCGTCGGGATCTCGGAACAAATTCTTAGGGATTTGGGTTGAATGGATTCTTTTTCACGACTCTGCAGAATTTAGGAGTATCTTTTCCAGCACAGATAATATGGCTCGACCTCTGGCTGATGGGGAGCCAGTGGGATGAGTACCCTTTCTCCTTCCCATACCTCACCCGTCCCCCCCCCTCCTTTTTTTCTTTTTTTCTTACGTGGCTTTTCTTTCCCAGTATAACTTTTTCTAATGGTTTTTGTTTCTCTTCTCTCTCTCTTCTTTTCTATCTCTCTTTTCTTCCCATCTGATACATTCAGTCTAGGTATTTCCTTTCTACGCCTATACCTTCAGAATTCTAGTGAACATTAGACAGGTATCGAAAACTCTGAGCTGTGAGTAGATCATTAATATTTCGGCCTTCCTTTCCGGTACACCAGTCGATAGACTATTCCAACTAGGCCTCAACGGGTAATGACCCACTTACGTGGTCAACCTGTTAGAAGGGGCCAAGTAATAAAAATCATTCTGCTGGGGCTGCTTGTCCCCTTGACATCAGAACATCTCAAAACCCTGAGAAAGGTTGTATACTTGAGTGTTTGGAATTATATTTAGATTGTAGTATATATTGCACCAGAGATAAGCGCAAAAGTAAATTTGCAGCTTATCTTAAAGTTACTAATAACTTTGTGAATTCTCTTTTTGTATATTTTATATGTCTCAAGATTTTGTTAAAAGATTGAATGTATGTCTTTCATATGTTTTTTCAAAATTTAATAAAAATGAGATTAACCATAGTTAAATATTTTAAAATATGATCCCATCACGATCCCAACTTGAAATTTGGTACAGATGTGGCTAAGAGCATAAAAGACACATGGGCAGTTTTGGAAAATTTTTATTAAAATGTTTTTTTTCGGAAATGCGTTTCAAAATGTTGCGTTTGCATTCGCATAGGTAAAAAATTAAAATTAACAAATATACTCTTGTGACATATCTGGTGAAAGCCTGGACAGTTCTGAGTAGAATGGTGTTTATTTTGTTTCTCTATCTTATTTCTAGCCCGAGATAAAAAAAATTTAAAGTCGTACCAGGCCAAAATTCACCCTTTTTTTAAACTTTAAAAATCTGTAAAAAATTAACTGATGAAGAAAAAAATTCCAAACTTTTAATTTGTAATTAACTAAAGTAGTACTTCATAAAGGAAAAAAAAAAAAAAAATCTAAAGATGTCAGGTAAAAAAAAATATTCATATTTAGATCACTTGATATGGAATGACCCATTGACGCTATTAATAGTAAAATATGTTAAAATATGATCCCATTGCGATCCCAACTTGAAATTTGGTACAGATGTGGCTAAGAGCAAAGCAGACACATGGGCAGTTTTTGAAATATTTAAAGCGCGCTGATTTTTCGGAAATACGTTTTAAAGTTTTGCGCTTGCGATCACATGGGTAAAATATTAACAAAGATCCTCTTGTGACATATCTGGTGAAAGCCTGTATAGTTCTGAGTAGAATGGTGTTTATTTTGTCTCTCTATCTTATTCCTAGCCTTAGTTATGAGGAGAAACGTAAAGGCAGGCAACAGCGAAATTCACACTTTTTCCGAACTTTGAAAATCATTTAAAAAAAAAATAAATTTTTTAAAAAATTTTTCTCTTCACATTTTGCATTGTCTGACATGCTATTATCAAATAACAAAATCTCAAAAGAATTAAAAATATAGAGGTAATAATCATTGGTTCACTTGACATGGAATGACCCGTTACCGTAAGTTAATGATGTTCTAAAAGACTGCAATATGTGATATCATTGTTATAACTGTAACAACCCTTCTAAGGGTACCCTTACACGCCGTAACCGCGGCGAGAAATATGACCAGTCACCATTGCGGTGAAATTCCCTCACAATTGCGGCATGTAATTGGGGAATTTGGGGGCCATAAAAAAGGTTGCGCCTGGTTCCATAGCACTGCTCCAAAATCAGAGGCAATCATGAAGGTGAAATTCCCTGCTTTTGGCGTGTGAATGGGCGATAGGGATGGAATCTGCGTCGCCTATTGATTTCCCGGAGGCGTGCCACAAAATTAATGCAAGAAAAACAAGTAAAGACTTGCTTTGTCCCAATTAATTTGCACAGCCCTGTATAACTTTACTCAACATCCTCATCAAACATGACTGTAGCACCTAAAGACAAAAGGAGATAATCAGTCTAGAGCAGGGGTCTCAAACTCCAGGCCTCGAGGGCCGCACACAGTGCAGGTTTTCAGGATTTCCTTAGAATTTGACAGTTGATCATTTGATTACTAACTGTCAAATGCTATGGAAATCCTGAAAACCTGCACTGTGTGCGGCCCTCGAGGCCTGGAGTTTGAGACCCCTGGTCTAGAGCAATTCAGCCTACACTGGATAAGCAACACCATCTACTAAAAATGCAGCGCTGCTGTCATATTGGGGATCCATAAATAAAAAGAAATTGTAATTTTTTTCAATTTAAATTGAATGTAAAGGCATGAGGGTATTTCTCTGTAACAACTAGTGTGGCTATCACAGGAATCTAATGGCATAGGGCAAGTACAAGACAGAGACAAAGTCTTAAGTTCAATTCTATGTTACCACACATGCAAAACAGCTCATGAACACAGCAGAGCCAATAACTGAAAATAGATTTTAAGCACAGTTCGGACAAATTACAGAACTGATTACATTATTATTAATGATATGAACGTACATTTTAAAATCATATGAGAATGAATAACGAACAATAAACAGTGATTGAAAGGAAAAAAGGAACATAAATTAGAATTGGATATCCAGGTTTTCTATGTATGCAATAGCATTGTCATTTCCAGTATAGAAATTATTCTTATCACCAGTGTAGGATCTGAGGGGACACACCTCAGCAATAGCTGAATTCTTTGATGGTCAGCTCCACAGTCACAAGCAGGAGAGTCAGATTTTCCCCACTTATGCATAAGATCTGCACTAACACCATAGTTTGTTCTGATACGATTCAGAGTGACTCAGGTTTTCCTTGGTAGATTAAAGCCTGGTGGTGGATTTTGTATGTGAGGAAAGGGCCCATCACACACTACGATATTGTGAACGATATCATTGAAATGTCATGGGTTTGGACACGTTCAAACGACATCTTAATGACGTTGTTGCGTGTGACACGTCGATACGACCAGCGATAAGTCAGCTGATCAATAATCGCAGGTTTATGAACCGGACCATAAATCAGTCGTTGATCGTCTGTCCAACCTGCAGCACCGGTGTGTGCAACACCTTGATAACGGTGTCGTTTATGACTTCGCCTATTCAGAACTGAAAGATGTAGACGACTAAATGACCGCAAGTATCGTTCACTTGTTGCGGAATTGTTGCTGTGTCGTTCAGTATGTTCAGGTTATCGGTATGACAGGAACTTAGCCCCGCCCCTTTCATGACGCGGCCGCCCTCACAACACAGGATCAAAGCCACAGGGGGCAGCCATAATGAATTAGTGGGCAGAGGCTGCAGCACACAGCCCCGCCCATGGAGGGATAATGAAACTTCAAGATAAAGCACGTAACTATAACCCTCATTCTGTACTGTAATACTTAGTTTGGGCACAAATAGGGAGACTTATAACAGAGGGTGCAGGCACCCCTCTATAGAGATACGGGGGGGGAGTTTGGGGACATGCACGGAGCTCGGAGGAGCCCGTGGCATGGGGGCATTGTAGGTGAAGCCCACCGGAGTGGGCGTCCAGTCTCTAGGGGGACTAAGCCCCCCCTAGAGACCTCATGCATTCTTTTATTTATTAAATTTCACTCTTTACAATTGATAGTACAGTTTGCTCATGCCGGCAATAGCCGGGATCAGAAAACTATGCAGTAGCCGCATTGCTCAGGATTACACATCCTGAGCAATCCGGTTACTGCAGAGCGGTATTCTGCACACATTTTTGAAAAAAAATGTGTGTGACCGGTATTGCGTTCTGGATGCGGTGAATGCAATTCAAGTTTCAAATGTGACCCTAGCCTTAGATATTTTGATGTATTGGGAGGTTTTTATTATTCACTTCTTTGTTGTATTCTTTAAGTAGGAGCTTTTGTCTCCTCAGGTTTGTAGGTGCGATATGACTCAAGACAGGCAACCAGTGGACAGGCGTAGGTGTGATGGCACCAGATATTATGTGCAAGGAGTTGTTTAGCTGATTGTTGATTGTGTTCACATGACAACTTTTCAACCATACTGGAGCACAATATTCTGTGCAGCAGAATACACCATGGCAAGGGTAGACGTTCTCAAGACAGATGCTGGAGAGCTCCAGGAGGATCAGCAGAGTTTCTGAATAATATTATTGCATCCTTTCAGTGTCTGTTTTGTCTTATCCAAGTGAGATTTGAAGGTTAGGCTTCCATCAAGGGTTACGCCTAAATAATTATTGTTGAAATTGTGCTTGACAAGTTCAACTTCAAAATATACTTTGAGTTCAGTTTTAGCACTTGCATTGTGAAGATTAAAGCAGCATATTTCCACTTTGATGGATTGGGCATGAGCCTCCATTGTCGAAAATACTTTCCCACTACACTAAGATCTTCTGTTAGAACCTCCTCTGCTTCCTCCACTGTTTTGCTCAATGTAGCAAGTGCCCAGTCATCAGCGTATCCAAATTTGCATGATACTGTGTCAGGAATGTCAGCTAGGTACAAAGCAAACAGGAGAGGTGCCAGCACTGATCCCTGGGTCAAACCATTATTCAAGATTTTCTTACAACTAATTAAATCACCCATGATGAGTTGAAAGGTTTGATTTGCAATCATAGTATTCAAGAGGTACATCATTTTCTTACATGGAATCACTTTCAGAAACTTGTATAGAAGTCCTTCCCTCCACACAGTATACGGCGGAAAGATAGATGAAAGCCACTGAAACCTTCTTGTTCTTTTGAAATTCAGCTTCAATGAGAGTTGCCAGGGCTAAAACATGGTCACCGCAGATTCGAGCAGGTCTAAAGCCGGCTTGTTCAATGGGTATTGAGTTGAAAATCTTTGAATTGATATTGTTATAGATTAAGCATTCTAGAATCTTATATAGGCAACTCAGTAGAGCAATGGGTCTATAGCTTGATGGGTTATCTTCAGGCTTTCCAGGTTTTAACAATGCAATGAATCTGTTTTAATTTACTAGGGACTTGACCATTCTCCATAATATCTGAGAAGAAGTTTGCCAGTCATTCTTCGCATAAGGTCCACAGTTTTTGAGAAATTTGAGATGAATCCCATCAAATCGAGGGGCATTGTTACTCTTAGTATCAACAAGAGCAATTTCAATGTCACAGGTTGTAAAAGGAAAAGAGTATTCTTCAGTTGGTGCCACAGATGATTTTAGTAGCTTAAATTTATTTTTAACTTCTATGGTATGAGCTCGGTGTTTAGGGGATCTTATGGTGTTCACAATGTGTGCTGCAATTTGGTTTGGAGCTACAGCATTCATTTTCTGTTATGCTTTACACTTTCCTTCTAGTTTTCTTAAAGAGACAATGCTTTTCTATTGGACCTTTTAAAGTCCAAGTTCTCAACTGACTCCATTTATTTGACACAATGTGCTGCATTCAGTTTGTTCTGATTTCAGATTATAGTCTTTAAGCACACACAGATACAGATTTAGCAGTGTGGTGCAGCTAATACTAGAGTTCAGAAACCCTTAGCACTGCTTTGCTAATAATGAACAAACTAATAATAGGAGCAGAGTCTCTTGGTAAAACAGAGTTTACATGCAGGAGAGTGTAATGAGGATACTGGTAGCAGGTACAATCATCACAGGACACATCAAGTAGCTTGGAGGCAGCCCAGAGCAAGTGAGGCCAGCTGAGCAGATGACTGTAGAGAAGTTAGAAGAATCAACCTGAAGTAGCTGGAGAAGGAGCAACTAAGATGATGCACAGACAAGCCAGAGTAGAAGCAAAATACTCAAGTAAGGCCTGGAAGATGGACTGGAGCTTAAATAAGCAGGAAAGCAGGAACACAAGGGCAAGACGATGTAGCAGACACTATCTTGGATAAGGGCAAGGAGACAAAAAAGGTAACCTGGAAAAGCAGGAATCTTGACATTGTCTAAAAGTGTTTTAATTAGTTTTTAAGTTTTTTATTTCTGTTTTATAACCTTTTTAATAGCAAATATACACATATCTACAGTAAACCTAAGCTAGAGAAATTCTGCATTTGCTTTTTTCATTTTACTTTGTTTCCTTTGGAACATATACTGCAATATATAGTTTTGCACAAACAACCTGAACTTGCTTTAGCAACATGAAGCAAGATTTCAGCTCTAAAGCTCTATTATACTGACCTATAAACCTTCCTACCATGTAGGACATCCAGTCGCTTTGACAAGTAAATCATCTTGTTTCCAATATTGTTTTTACTCTCTGTGTTACATTAGGTGTCAGACTGATGGTGCCATTAACAAGTTGTGCTTTGAAGAAGGAGGCTGTTGGTGTCTGCGGTGAACTTGCTTGAACTGAAATTCCTTGGCTCTCTGCAATGAATATATCAATGTTCTGTCTGATGCTGTGCTCCATTACATCTACAGCATGTCTGATATAAAAAAGACAAATTAAAACATTTGATAGCGGTTAATAGTATTTTGTCATAAATATCCATTTGGACATATGTATTGATTTATTTGAATGTTGATCTATGCATGACTTATAGAAGATTAGTATGTCAACATATTATTCTCTGGATTACACTTTCCTTACATGAGCTGTAACCTCCTGCTGCTTTTAATCATATTTGGAACACAACTCATAAGAACAGAATACAAGCCATAGTGGGAACAGTGGTCGCCACATCACCTCGGTCCATAATGTAATATTTTCCAATGTTTTTGGTGCCGAGAACGTTTTTGGGGCACTGGTTAATAATAAATGAGCTCTACATTTGGATTAATATTTTTTACCAGTTTTATGACTTGACAGGCGACGTTCAGATCACTTATTTTCATTACACCATGAATATGGCTATGTACTGTCCTATATTTATACATCTCTTTTGTGCACCTGATAACCACCAAGAGTCTGTGGTATTAATATTGTCACAGAGAAGAATAGATCTATAACAACATATAATAAAATTATTTTTTATTTCAATAAATGTAAAAAAAAAATATACACTTAAAAAACATGAATAAACTCTGACATTGAGGGACAATAAGACACATGGGAAAAAGGGATGGAGTGTATATCTAGTTGATGCAATAAAGTGGCTGCAGGAAAATAATTTATTTAAGTGCAAAATAATAATAATATTCTTGTAATAAAGTGCCGGTACACTGCCCTAATTGTGTGTTGCAATGTTCATTCCCTGCCAGCATATACGAACAAAAAGAATTAAAATGTCACGATGGTCTCTCTTACCTGGGAGACTTGTGACTGGTTTGGCACCTCTGTCTCATTCCTTTACTGAGACTCTATTTTAAATGTGTTTCTTTCCTTTGGCAGTGCAGGAGTTAATGTTTTTGCTGCTAGCAAGCTAGCTAGTTTTTCTTCAGGTTTGGCCACTCTGTGATTACTCCAATTCCTTTTATATAGTCACATGGTTCCAGCATGCTTTGCTGGACACTGAACTTCATTGCTGGCCTGGCTTCCTGAGGAGAAAGAAGCTCTCTGGAGACCCTGACCATTGCCAAGCCATCTGCTGCCTAGGAGAAGTTGCAGCAGGCATGGAGTTGCCTTTTGTTCTGGCTATCTCCCCTTCCCTCTTGTCTTCTTTATTGCAGTGGTTGGGACAAGTGTTTACTGCCAGCTATTCCCTATTGAGGGCTAACATAAGGGCCAGCAAGGACCTAGGTATCCTGCTCAGCGATAAGTTGAAAGAACTCATATAGGGATGGTAGGGAGATCAGGGCACAGCCACAGGTGAGTGCAGGAGGTCACCTCTTCCCCATTCCCTATGAGCAGGGCCCTCTACTGTATTTCCCCTCCCCTGTGTCTCCCGTTGTTTTGTGTTGTGTGCCATACATAGTTGGTCCGTGTGTCACTATCATGTATGGTAGCTGGACATCCCCCTTAGTCCCCCTTAGTCCAAGTGTGACAGAAAATTAGATTCCTCACATGTTCCCTGATGAACCCTAGGCAATAATCTCTTCACAGCTCACGGTGTTTGCAGGGACTAAAACTCTATCAGTGACATCTTGTGGAAGAGGTAATTATTTAAAGGCTGGGGGAGTGGACAACTGCTTAACCAGACACAACCCCTCACCTGAAGAGCCACAATGACCATAGACAGCAGCAGCTTCTGACATTAACTCTGAAGTTGCCAACAAGAATTAAACATTAAAGGGGCTTTCCCACGAACAAAGTTAATTTACAAGTTCATTTTAATGAATAGATCTTGGAATAATAATCATTTCCACAATTGGATGTGTTTAAAAAAATGATCCTGTCCTGAGATAATCTTATAAATGTGCTCCTACTATGTACAGTTTCATTTGTGTTTCTAACTGTGCACGGAGCATTGGTTTGATCCTGGGCAGGGAAGGATGAAATAGAGTATACAGACATTACAGCATGGGATCACAAATAATTATTTCATTGAGGTAAAACATTTTTTACAAACAGGTAGAGAAATGTTTTACCTCATACAAGGAATCATCTGTGATCCCGTATTGTAATGTCTGTATATTCTCTTTCCTTTCTCCCCTGCCCAGGTGACGTGGTATGATCCGACCGTGATCCATGCACGGTCAGAAATAAAAATGAAACTGTACATAGCAGGGAAACAATTATAAGAATATCTCAACATAACATTTTTTAAACACATCCAATTGTGGAAATTATTATTATTATTATTCCAAGCTCTGTTGATTAAAATTAACTTTATTCGTGGGAAAACCCCTTTATATCACTGTATAACAGTTCAAAGAGACTGCAAAGCAGACTACATGTACATGTGACACATATTTTTATTAAAAGTTATATTTTAAGAGGGGTTTTCTTTGTTTTAATGGTTGTATATGAAAATCAGGCAATACCTTGTAAATGATGCTGCAGTGGGAAGTAACGTCAGAATCTGTGTTCCTTCCACCCCAACGTGTGTTTAACCACTTCTTCCAGAGAATACATTGAGTGAGGCTATGCCTACCTAGTCGAAATATGACTAAGAGCATGCATATTGCAGGAACATTAAATGTACTGAATGCCAATTGTATTATTTTTAGGGATAAGCGAGTACTAAAATATTCGGACTCTCTAGACTCGTAACGAGTAGGTCCCGATACTCGGTACTCGTTATGAGAATAGTGAGTCCCATTTAATTCAATGCTGAAGCGAGTATTGTGATTAATTCCTCTGTTGCTGGACCCTATAAAGAGGTCTGGCAGCAGAGGATAAGCATGCGATACCCAAATTCATTGTTTAGAAGCCTGTGGTAAAAAGACATAAACTGTAAACGAAAACCGGATTCTCCCGGATTGTCCCGGTCCGGGCCAATCCGGTTTGATCCGGGTATAAAAATAGGACAAAACCGGTCCGGGACAATCCAGCGCACCGTAACATGGGACTCTATGGTACCGGATTGCGCCGGACCGGGTCAATCCGGGACAATCAGGTTTTAATTTACAGCTTACGGCCTTTATCGCACGCTTTGAAACAATGATATAAGGAATTGCAGGGTTTTCCTCTGCTGCCAGACCTCTTTATAAGGTCCAGCAGCAGAGGAATTGCATTTCCCTTGATTTACATTGGACTCGTTACTGTACGAGTAATCGCTAGGAAACTCGCAGAGTAACTAGTAGAGCGAGTACCGTACTATTCACCGAGTAACGAGTAGTAACGAGTAGACTCGCTCATCCCTAATTATTTTACATTTACAGTATACAAGACTGCATAGTATAGGACGGCAGTTCTCTCCATGACTTAATCCCTAGTGAATCCTGTGAAAGTCAGAACATGCAACTCGTAAACACTTAACAGCTACAAGGACATAATATCATATTGGTAGTACTCAATACAATATTCATGTGTAGCACTATGTCAGATGATACATAAACCAATTGACCTTACTGTATAAAACACAATACCTGCAGTGTGGTACATTCGCCAACCTATAGGTAATATGACTCTACAAAGCAAAAATTCAATCCCTTCTGTAGGTCATAAGTAGGATTTTAAATCTATGGAATTTATGACCAAGATAGAAATTATATGTTTAAATGTATGTGATATATTTATTGTGCAATAAATGAAGGCACAAGAACAACACAATATCCATATTTTTTTTAACTGAAAATCAAATATAATTTTTATAGAGAAATATATGGTGGATAAATTCAGTGTAGGCTGGAAAAGAAATGATAAAATGTCATTTATTAAATGTACTCGTAAAAGCTATTTATTTTTGATTCAATACACTTAAAAATAAGAGTACAGAAGCCATGATTTAATCAGTACGATGAAATAGGGTGTGGGACATAAACACTATTTTGGATGCCACTCTAGTTCTTCAATGTACATAGAATGTTAGTTCAATGGTAGAGATGAGCGGATTGATCTGTGGAGGATTGAGTTTGAGTCAACTTTCATGAAATTTGTGGTGTCAAGGAAATTTGAACAATCTGTGATAAGATTTGCGTTTTGCAATTAGGAAAAACAGCCCAGCACCATTTCACACATTTTTCACATTCAGTGAGAGGGCTAATATTGTGGCTGTGCGGGTCTCCTTATCATTCCCTGCAGCAATCTGATCACATGGTGTAACATAGAGAAATCAGGGGAGGTTATGACTGCCTGCATAAAACATAGGGGCTAGCCAAAGAATGCATTTTATACCTGCATTGAATAAGGATAGGAGTGCTTAGAGCTAGTAATGGGCCAACTTTATTCGAACCTGCTTGTCAATTTCATATTTGGCAAGAACCTGACCGATTCAATACCTCGAATACTAATGTTTTGCTTAAAAGTCGGGAAATTTGGCGAATGTTCAGTAATGCTTCGGATGTGTGTGTAGCTTAATGTAGAACATAAGCATTTGTGCAAATGCACTGATGCTTATCTTCTACATTATCCTACACACAGACAAGCACAGATCATCTTACCGGGTCTCTGCTGCTTGCTTGCGTCGCTCCATCTTACCGCATCCCTCTCACTTCTGCATCTGCGCTGTTGGGGAGTGACATGCGTGGTCAGCTAATCTGGCCACCATAGCAATCGCGTCACGTGACCAGATAGTATCAGCTGATCTGGTCACCTGACTTGATTACTATGGTCACCAGATCAGCTGCCCCACACGTCAATCATCACCAGCTCAGCTCCAGGTGTGTGGTGACTCGCTGAGGTCATCTGAGGTCAACGTTCAGGTAACAAAGGTGGCCACTAATCATAGCGGGTACCATTGTTACCTGAATAGTGACCTCAGCAATAGGGATGGGTGAACTGCTTGTTTTTTCACGGGTTCACATTTGGGGTTGCCCTGTTAAAGCAAACAAAAAGTTAATACAACTAATATACTTACCGGGTCTGCGTTCTCTCTTTCTGGTGTGTCGCGCGCTGTGTCACTTATGAGCCGCCCCTTATCTTCTGGGCGTATGTGATTGGCTGTTTGAGCCAGTCACAAGACTATCCCCGGAAGCCCAGAAGTGACTCAACGCCACTGCACAGCTGGAACAAATAACACTAATAACACTAATCCCATTAGCAGTATGAATAATATTTTCATTTGAAACACCTAACTGTTTCTCTTAAAGGGATCCTGTCACCTCCAAAAAGCCACCTAAGCTACAAAATCATGTCCCTGCAGCATCCTATCACTAATCTCCCACTCCTTTTGTCTCCTAAAAGCATCCTGTCAAAGTAGATAAAAACGATTTCATACTCACTCATTAGGCATTATAATTAGTAGGGGCTATGTTCTTTAGCCCTTAGGGCGTGTTTGTTTTGCAGGATCCAGGATCTACCCTCTCTCTCTCTTTGTGCTGCTGTGATGTGGAGCTGAAGGCAGGACTAATTATTTGCATGCTGTGAGTGACAGAGAGGGGGAGGGCAAAGCCTGCACAAGCAAAGCAGCACAGAGAGGGTGGATCCTGGAGCCTGCAAAATAAACACGCCCTAAGGGCTAAAGAATATAGCCCCTACTAATTATAATGCCTAATGAGTGAGTATAAAATTGTTTTTATCTACTTTGACAGGATGCTTTTAGGAGACAAAAGGAGTGTGAGATTAGTGATAATATGCTGCAGGGACATGTTTTTGTAGCTTAGGTTGCTTTTTGGAGGTGACAGGATCCCTTTAATGCTGTGATACATTGTTTATGTTTTTAATATGCCTTGGTTTTAAGGATTTACCAAATAAAGATGGACTTTTAATGTACTTCTGAGGATGCGTTTGTTGGAAAACTCCTTGCTCAATTTGAACTGTTTCAGTATGCGGACCCAAGTGAATTCCCCATTAACTTGCATTGGATTTGTTATTCGTTAGTTGTTCAAACTATTCGGTTAGAGCTATCTGAACTCGAGGATCTTACGACTCACTCATCACTACTCAAAATCAACTTCCAAACATACTGCCAGGCTTTAAAAGACCCTTTTTTCAAGTAGAGGTACAGAAATAAGTCTGTGTCTTTCAGGAAAACCATGATTTTTATGCAGGAGAATGGACATTTCTCCACTGCATGCATAAAAGTGCTCCGCTGCTTAAAGGGATCCTGTCACCCCCAAAACACCTTTAAACCTATTAAAACCTGTCCCTAGAGCATATTAACACTTTCCCTACACTCCTTTTAGCTCCTATATGCACATAATCAAAGTGTATAAAAACGTTTTATAAGTACCTCATTAGTGATGATAATGAGTGACTATGCTATTCATAGTCACTCATTCAGGCTGCCCCTCTTCATACTATGACGCCTCCATAGGCGTGATCTTCATGAGAGATTCAAATTGCAGCCTCCCTGCGCGCCTCCCCGCTGTGGCTTGTGTCGGCCGGGCTTCAGCGTGGGGCTGTATGACGCGATCCGCGTCATTTCCGCGCCGGGTGACGTATACAGCCGCGCCGCTCTGTCAGCTTCAAAATGCGCACTGCGCATGCGCATGCGCATGCGCACTGCGCATGCGCATGCGCAGTGCTGGACTTGAAGCCAACAGCGGCGCCGGTGTAAATACGTCACTCGGCGCCGGGAATGACGCGGATCGCGTCATACATCCCCACGCTGAAGCCCGGCCGACACAAGCCACAGCGGGGAGGCGCGCAGGGAGGCTGCAATTTGAATCTCTCATGAAGATCACGCCTATGGAGGCGTCATAGTATGAAGAGGGGCAGCCTGAATGAGTGACTATGAATAGCATAGTCACTCATTATCATCACTAATGAGGTACTTATAAAACGTTTTTATACACTTTGATTATGTGCATATAGGAGCTAAAAGGAGTGTAGGGAAAGTGTTAATATGCTCTAGGGACAGGTTTTAATAGGTTTAAAGGTGTTTTGGGGGTGACAGGATCCCTTTAACTAGCTGGTAAAAAAGATGAAAGAATATTGACATGGCTCCTTCCTCACCTGACCTAAACCCTACTGAGAACTTATAGATCCTTCTTAAATGGGTCGGGGAGGCTGTGGTTGCCCAAAGCGTTTATCGTGAACAGTTTACGACACTGATAGACTCCATTGATAGAAGGTTTTTGATTTATTCAAAAGAAGGGTGGCTATATTAGACAATAAGATTTTTTTTTGAAAGTCGGAAATGTATTTTTTTTACATTCTGAGTTGTTTGGTTTATGCTAACTGTTTTAAACAGATGAAAATACACAAGTCAGATGGGAATATATTAGCTTTTCACTTAGTTGCATAATACTTCTGCATACTAATTGGTTGCCCAATAATTTTTCAAGCAAAGATATTCTCCTAAGAAAGACAAAACCTCACTTTTACAGAGGTTCCTTAAAAATTCAGGTTTTAGGTTAATTAATTATCTGGATTGACCGG
The DNA here is from genome assembly GCA_033576535.1 of Allobates femoralis. Taxonomy (NCBI): domain Eukaryota; kingdom Metazoa; phylum Chordata; class Amphibia; order Anura; family Aromobatidae; genus Allobates; species Allobates femoralis. The sequence continues at coordinate 85,495,151 of JARQOC010000003.1, read as the reverse complement.
TAGCACTGTTGTTGTTCAGTAGTAAAATTAATAATCAAAAATGTAAATTGCCTAATAATTGTGCATATGGTATAGTTTAATTATTTCACTAAAGAAATCTTAAGAAACCTATATAAAGTTGCTATTTAAATTGTGAACTCCAAAAAAACACAACCCAAAAATCAATTGTGGTATTCTATTATTTTCAACCCCTACTAACCTTCCCCCCATAAAATAGTGGGATTTAAACATACAGCTCGGCTGCTTTCCTATGTTTATACAATCACTTTTGCATAGCACATTGATGTTTTTAACTCATCAGCATTAGGCGGCCGTCACACGCTTCAATATCGATAGCGATATTGTTAGCGATCACGTGCACGCGCGATCGCTAACAATATCATTCACATCGCTGGTGAGATTTCACACAGGCAGACTCACCAGCGATGTGGACGAGCGAGATCACTGGTAACTATGGTACACATCGGGTTACTAGGCGTCACGCGGCGCTTAGTAACCCGACGTTTACCATAGATACCATCTCCCAGCATAGGCTCTGCCGCTGGGAGATGGATAATCGTGGTGTCACACACCACGATGAGGCAGATTGAGCAAGCGTTTATCGCTTGATATGAGCTCCGGCTCACCAATCTGCGATGTCACGATCAAGCGATTTTACATTGTAAAATCGCATGATTACATGCAGCGATGCTCAAACGATATCGCTTAAGCGATCAAAAAGCAGATCACTTAAACGATATTGTGCATTAAATTGAAGTGTGTGACGGCCGCCTTAAGTATATACAAGATATGTATGTCAATTCCTATTCTTTCTTTACGATGTTATTATGTGAGGCTCAATTTTACGGAAATTACATTTAGCAATTCATGACTTTTATTCAAGAGAAGAACCTTTTAAATAAAGCATTTTTAATATATATAGATCACCTTACCACCTGGCTTATGTTTTTAAATATGTGCATTTAAAAATATTTCCTCACCATCAGCATTACTAATACCACCTAAGAATATAAACCTGATATATTATTTAATAACTTAAATTATTCAGATTTATTCTCAAGATATTGACAAGCCCTTTGGTTGAACATGTCTTCATTCTCAGTGTTCATACTCGGATGCTAGAACAATAGCCATAAAGGATAAAATAAGTCATACAATTATTTATGTTCACTAAATAAGTTATTGTTTCCAGGGAAAATTATGCAAAATTATTGGTGCAAATCCATACTATGGTAAGACTGAGCAAAGAATTGGTCCTTTATTTTCTAGGAAGCCATTTTGATTAGCTGTGTATTTTTCTTTGGCATATGACAGTAATGAATGATCCATAATTTATGAAAAAATTAGGGTTGTCGAGTCAATGCATTTTTATACTCCCAAAGTTCTTTATAATATTCCTTATGATCTCATATGACATCATTTGAAGTGTGACATCTTTAAAGTGTAATATCAGAAAAATACCAGAATGGTAACCCATGGTATATTACTTTAATGCTGTCATGACCTGATCCATCTGCTTTCATCCACAGGTATGTCTGAATTATGTTTTAATCAAGAATACCCACTGAACCCCACTGAACTTCCATCTCTACTCCACTTACTTTGTTTGAATTGGTATGTCTGAATGATCTTTTAATCCAGAATACCCACTGAAACCCACCGAACCTCCATCTCTACTCCTCTTTCTCTGTTTGAAATGACAGAACCTGAAAACCCATCTCTTCAAGAAATCTTATTCTACATTGACCATGCTGCCGTCTCACCATTACCAGAGCTTCCACCTCACCATTACCAGAGCCTCCGCCTTTCCATAAGCACCACCAAAGTGGCCACCTCACCACCACCAGAGATGCCAACCCACCACCACTGGATCTGCTGCACCCCTGACCTACTGTCTCATCCCCATTATCCCATGGATTGTAAGCCTGCAAGGGCAGGGTCCTCTCTCCCCTCCCTACCAGTCTGTCATTGTTAATTTGTTCACTGTAAACTATACCTATAAATTTGGATGTAACCCCTTCTTATGTACAGAACCATGGAATTAATGGTGCTATATAAATAAATAAAAGTAATATTAATAATTGAAAAAAGTAACACTAAGCTATACCATCTCTCCTGTACTGTTTAGGTCCCTCATCAATTTCTCCACTTCCTGTTAGGTGCAGGTGGTAGGTAACTACAACACCAATACAAAAGGAAGTAACGGTACTGTATTTCCTGTTTAGTCCTGCAGGAGTGATGCACAAGTCACTGATTGGCTGCAGCAGTCATATATCTGTCTAGATTTCACAGAAAGTAAAGGGGATTGGAAGGTAACCCGTTAAAACAAAAGAGGCATGGAATCAGTGAAATATTACTTGTTTTACTCTTTTTAGCATTTTGGGTTAATTTTTTAAAGATTCACTGGCTGGTCAACCTCTTTATACAGTATGTCCTTCATCATCTTGCATTTGTAAGGAAAACCATTTATACTGTCAAAGGCGTGATGGCCAGCAGTAATGATCAGTAAATGTTATTGTGAGCTTTAACACCCACTGAAAATTTGGATCATTACTAGTAGAGATGAGCGAATCTTTTAAAGTTCGAACTCGCTAGTTTAGCCAAATTTTCCCCAAATAAGTTTACACGAATCTCAATACTGGACAGCTTATAATTGCGTAGAATATACATGTGGAGGAGAGAGAGAGAGAGCCCGACTGATTATATGAGTTTATACACTACAGAGGAGAGACAGGATCCCACTGATCATAAGAGCTTATCCACTATAGTAGAGAAAGAGAGAATTTCACTGACCATAAGAGTCTATACACTACAGAAGAGAGAGCGAGGACCCCACTGACCCTGAAAATCTATACACTACAGAAGAGAAAGAGAAAACCCCACTGATCATAAAAATAATTTATACATTACAGAAGAGAGAGCGAGGACCATAGTGACCATAACAGTTTATACACTATAGAAGAAAGAGAGAGAACCCCACTGACCATTGGAGTTCATACACTACAGAGGAGACAGCAAGGACACCACTGATCATAAGAGTTTATACACTACAGAAGAGAGGGAGAGAACCCCATTGACCATAAGAGTTTATTCACTACAGAAGAGAGAACCCCACTGATCGTAAGAGTTTATACACTACAGAAGAGAGAACCACACTGATCATAAGAGTTTATACACTACAGAAGAGTGAGGGAGAACCCCACTGACCATATGAGCTTATACACTACAGAAGAAAGAGCGAGAACCCTACTGATCATAAGAGCCTACAGTCTACAAGAGAGAGAGAGCTCCACTGATTATAAGAGTGTAAGCACCCTCTACAAGAGAGAGAAAGAAGACCCTGCTGATAATTAGATCTTATAATCTACAGGAAAATGAGTGAGAGAGTGGACTCCACTAATTATAAGAGCTTACACACTACAGGAGGGAATAATAATAATAATAATAATAATAATAATTTTATTTATATAGCGCCAACATATTACGCAGCACTTTACAGTTCAGAGGGGACATGTACAGACAATATGAGACAATACAGAGTAACAAAACTTCAAAAACCATGAGGAGTGAGGTCCCTGCTCACAAGGTACAATCTAGAGGAAATAGGGGAGGCACAAAAGGTAAATGATAAAAAGTGCCATCATATATGGTGCAGCCATCAATATAATAACCCTGTTTACCATAAGAACTTACACACTACAGAAGAGAAATTCTTATCCACTTTTTCTGGAGAAAACGATTCTGACATATATATATATATATATATATATATATATATATATATATATATATATATATATATAAACTGTGCTTTACTGGGAACTGGTGATTTGTGATGGCCCAGATACTGGCCACCAATGTACAAGGTATAATAACTCTACCTTACTCAGATCTATCTGCTCATCT